>JAFBJU010010979.1:47388-255180 GCA_016785305.1 Colistium nudipinnis
CACACACACACACACACACACACACACACACACACACACACACACACACACACACACACACACACACACACACACACACACACACACACAAAGTGTGAGGTTACAGAACGGAGTGCCAAGAGTGATCCCGGAAAAAAACTGCTGCTCACGACGTCTCCCACGTTCTCAGCCTTATCGCAGTTACCCATTGCGGCCCTGCCTTGCTTACCGATGCATCTTTATCTCCCTCTCTGTTCGCGGCTCTTGTGGGGCTCTGGAGACCGACTGTGGCCTTTTTTACGATGCTGATGTTTGATAATGACCTTTTATGACGGCTTGTTATGGCTCATAAAACCTGGCTCTGTTACTGGCAAAATCAACAGCCACGGCAGCCTAGTGCGGTCCCGGCAACACACACTGGGACTTTTATGAAGTGATTCAAATCAGACAAGACACCATGAGTATGCGCAGCAAGTGGGAAGTGTGTGTAGTGAGGGAGGGGGGGGTGGCGTTTGTGATGGGCACGCAGTCATGGCATTTGTAGGTCAGAGGGAAAAAAAAGTGAATCGGAAGCTCTTTTGTAATTAGTTCTCTCCGAGTCCACAATAGATATATCCCCGCAAGTTCTCGAGTTCAAATATTGTCTTACCCCCTGAGTCATGAGGGAACTGCAGCAGCTTTATTGCTGATAGAAAAACAGTGTGGAATACAACCTGTTTAGTTTGGTTCTATCGTGTCCTGTGCGAGTTGGGGTCAGGGTGGGGGTGAGTGGGTCATGGTCCCAGCACATGCTCACCTCCTTTCTGTCTCTCCACAACACGATGAATAGTTGAGAACAGAACGCCTGTTGGAATTAGCTTTACAGCTCAGGGGTCGGGATAAAGGTCAGGCCAAAAGCAGATCTGTGGCCCCTGAAGAATCCCTCAAGCATGATGCAAACACACAGACACACAAAGATGCATGCCTCACTCTATGGGGGTAAACGTGGTCATACAATTTACTTGCACAGCAAAAATCTGCCTATTGAAGCCGTCCTGAATTAGATATATTCTTTCAAATGTTGTTGACATGAGTTGTTAATCATTATTCAATTTATATACAGTTATGAGTCATGAAAATATAAAATCCACCGCTAAGAAAACTCTAATAACACATTATCGGAGAACTGCATCCTATTAAATTCTTATTCTGGGTATGACCTTGTCAAGGTAATCAAGTCCCCCAAATAACTGAAACTTCCCACCAGCCTCTTAGAACTGAACATTCCTGAAAAATAGATTGTGCATGTCCGTTATTTGAACAGACATGATCTAGTTCAATACTGCCTTGTTTTGAAAATATATAAAAAAAAACATATATAAACAATAATTAACTTCATTACATAAATTGTTATATTTTATCACATTTTCTTGTCCCTTCAAAAACCCAGACATACAAATGATCAGCTACTTTTAAAGTACCGGTAGTCGAAACAGCTGCCTGAAAGTTTCCTGTTTTTTGGGCCCTCATCTACAGGTCAGTTTAAAGATGGAGGGTATTTTTATGCTGTCTCAGCGTGTCTGGTGCGGACGCCACCGTGCCGAATAACCTCCCTGATGGAACACTTGACATGAAGCAGCTGGAATCAAAGCCCCGATCCCCACTGTCCCCACTCACGCCTCGTATGTGTGGAACATATACAGGGAGGACATGTGCTGCCGCTGACCTTCCTGCAGGGGGTGTGTTTGATGCATCTCTAAACTTTTTATTTTTTTTCCCAACTAAATCAATTTTTTAAAGTGAACCAATATCTCCAAACGGTCGCATGACCTTGACAAGATACAAGATGAAGTGAGTTGACCGTGGCTGTGGGTTGAGACATAAATCAATCATTTGAAGGGGCTGGTCATGAAAAGTATATGTTAAAGCTCCACTTATTTACTGCTGTCACCCTGGTTTGGATGTGGTAGGAGGAATGGAGAAGAACGCAAAAACCTTTGCTCCAGGTGAGTAGAGCATATTTTTTGTCGATGAAAATGTAATCATTAACTGGCTGCCAATGAGTTCCTGCCCGTAACTTCTTTACCCTCGTCTACTTTACCAGCTCTTCTCGACTGTGACCCTGCTCTCTTCACTGTTGAAATGGCAGCTGTGGCGACAAACATCGTGCGTTTCCATTTAAAGGAGCCCGGCTGGGTTCTGTCTGAGTTTTGTGCCCGCGTGGGTCGGGTTTGTGAGGGAGGGCAGGCTGCGCTGGGACAAGAGAAACAAGTTCTCATGTCCATTTATTCTGGAAACTAAATAAGGCCTTCATGCCAGGTTGAAATATCCCCAAAAGATATAGAGCTGCCCATCCTAAAAATACAGTCAATTGCTTCTCATTGATGAGAAGAACTCAGATCATCATCAGCTGCACAGGATACATGGATGCATGTCTTTGATTACTCCCCTATTGCAACAGAAGCATGCATTCTCTGAACTGGTGAATGTTTCATAATGTCATATAAACAGCACAGTGAGAGATTAATATAGGGGGGGAAAATGGTCCTTCATAACTATGGGCGTATTCTTGTAGAGCTAAGAGAGAGAAAGTGGAGAAATAGTGGTCGATAAGGAATATTAGGGATATATTATCCCCCCCCCCCCACACACACTCTGTCATACGCTCTGCTGCAGCTTATTTCTCCAGTATGATGATTGATAGTAAAACATTTTCTGCAATATCGTTCAGAACTATAGACCAGCGACTATGCCCTGACCCTGTTCATGAAAACCTGCACCAATAATCTTACACTATGAGAGGACCCGAGGAATGTGCCATACTCTTCAGCCTCCATCTGTTGCCATAGATTTAAAAACAACACTAAATCGCCCTGGTTAAACTACTGCAGACATGTCAACGTACAGAATCGTGTAAAAAATCTTCCACATGCCGCATTGACTCTAGTCCCAAATACATTTTTAAACTGTTGTTTTTGAAGAACACTTTGCCCCGGTACAAACAAAGCTGTAAAAAAAGTTCAGCAATATTATTAAAAAACATAACAATACGAATTCAAAAGAGATGGACGGCAATGGTGAAGTATGGCTGGGATCGTAGCGCCACCCTGAGGTCGGAACGGCTCTGCGCACGGCCATCTTCAGAAGGGTAGTCCATTAACCGTCCTGGCCGTTATCGATTGCAAGGGGACGGTCCAAAGTGCGACACACAACCTAAAAACGGTGCACAAGCGCACGCGACTAAACGGGAGCGTTATGTCTTTGAAAACGTTCGCCTGCACGGGTTTGTTTAAACGCTTAAATGACGCTCTCGCCGCTTCTGCTAAGCCCCGGCGTGCAGCGCTGCTGGGCCGGAGCTCCGCGCGGGGATACTACAACACCGCGAAGCCCCGCCAGCACGTGCCGGCGAGCTCGGGCCACGTCCGGGTCGTGGACCTCCGCAGCGACACGGTGACCAGGCCCGGGCCGGCGATGCGTCAGGCCATGGCGGAGGCCGAGGTGGGGGACGATGTGATGGGAGAAGATCCCACCGTGAACGGTAAGAGCCAAAGTGTGACGCTTACGTTGCAGTTACGTTACACGTGATTTAGTCACAAGACTTGTTTATGATGATTAAATAATGATGTGTTTTTCCTCAAGTGCCCAGCCAAGGCTCAACTCTGCTAATGTAAAACAAGGACTATACAGTGTTAAAAAAAAGTGCTTTATACATAACCGTAGGGAATCTGGTTCAAAGACACATTTTCCGTGTTTTACAGTGGACCTGTTATTCCGGTTATAAAGCCTCTGATGACCTATGTTGTAGCAGCCAGCTTCATTTAAAATTGTTCTTAGCTGTGAACCTGTATAAACAACCTGACAGCAGAAGTGTTTTAAGCAAATAATTAATTAGTCATAGCAACGGCCAAACTTATCCCGTTATATAATACAACTGTTAACCTGAGTGCATGCGAAACCTTGCTGTTTTCCCCTACTTTCTACAGAGCTACAGAAAATTGCAGCCGATATGTTTGGGATGGAGGCTGCGCTGTTTGTCCCCTCTGGAACCATGAGTAACCTCATCGCAGGTGAGCTGAGCTTTTATCGGCCCAGTCTAGATCCGTTTTTATAGAGTCCGAACCACCATAAATGTGCACGCATATCATTGTGCAGTGATGGTGCACTGCAGGGAGCGGGGCGACGAGGTGATTGTGGGCGATCTGTCCCATTTGCACATCTATGAGCAAGGAGGAAGTGCACAGGTGAGTTTACCAGAGCAGCAGACGCCTGTTTTTGGGCCCTCATCTACAGGTCAGTTTAAACTTTGTGTTTTTTCGTTTTTTTTTTTAATGCTGTCACAGCTGGCTGGTGTCCACTCCACCACGGTGAATAACCTCCACGACGGAACATTTGACCTGAAGCAGCTGGAATCAAAGATCCGCCACAACTACCCCGATCCCCACTATCCCCGCTCACGCCTCATATGTGTGGAGAACACGCACAACATACAGGGAGGACGTGTGCTGCCGCTGACCTTCCTGCAGGAGGTGTGTGCACGATTTCTTTTCTGAACTTAAGTGGATTGGAGTACACTTATTCCTTGTATCGGCAAAGCTTGCGCTGATATGTCAAGTTTAACACATAAACGCGGCTGTGCTACCAGTCTTACAAAAGCAGAAAGGAGAACCCAGGTTTAATCCTCTTTGGATGGGTTGTCTCCATCTCAAAGGTTCGTTCTATAGCGGATAGATATGGTCTCTCAGTTCACATGGATGGAGCCAGGGTGATGAACGCTGCTGTGGCCCAGGGGGTGCCTCCATGCACCATACTGCAGCACACACACACCGTCAGTGTGTGCCTCTCCAAGGTGGGACCGAAAACTACAATAGCATAATACATATTTGTAACCAGACACATTATAAGCTTTCAAAAGCAAAACCAATTCACAATACAGTGTGCAACAGGGTTTGGGTGCCCCTGTGGGTACTATGCTGGCCGGACCCCAGGACTTCATATCCCGAGCCGTGCGATGCCGTAAAGCTCTGGGTGGAGGGATGCGGCAGGCTGGAATAATAGCAGCAGCTGGTAAACTGTCTTTACTAGACATGGTAGGAAGAATGGAGCAGGATCACCGCAATGCAAAAACCTTTGCTCAAGGTGAGTAACTCAAATTTTTATCTATGAAAATGTAATCATTAACTGGCTGCCAATAACTTCCTGCCCATAACTTATTCATCACTGTCCCAACTCAAACAGCTCTGCTCGACTACGACCCTACTCTGTTCACCGTAGACATGGCAGCTGTGGAGACAAACATTGTGCGTTTCCATCTAAAGGAGCCCGGTGTGAGTCCGTCTGAGTTCTGTGCGCGCATGGGACAGGTTCGTGAGGGAGAGGAGGCTGCACTGGGACAAGGGATCCAGGTTCTCATGTACCCTCACTTTGAAAACTCAGTAAGGGCTGTTTGGCATCTCGGGATATCCCCTGAAGATACACAGATGGCCATCCAGAAAATGCAATTTGTGGCTTCTCAGTGCTTGAAGGAAAACCTGTTTGCGAAAATGTGAAGTCTAATTACTTGAACTAATCATTGCAAGTCACACTAATACAAGACTAGACTAATGAAGAACAAGGCTGACATACATGAAACTGTTATAATACTTTATACTATAATCTTTGGATATCCCTATTTATATCACATTTCTATCATTCCATTGCATAAAATGTAGCAAACCACTGTCTGATGTTGAAGCGTGTTATTTTTCTTGATGTGTTATTGCTTTAAAGACTCATTTGATACAATGGAGATTGACCTAACCCTTATGCCAGCGGTTCAACTGCAAGCCTTTCTCACCGTAGACAGTAGACAATTAAATGGAGAAATGAATGCAGGAAACGTAGATTTTGATTTGGGAGCAGCCCACCAGTCCTTATTTCACATAGTCAACCCATTAAGCGCGTTTCCTCACCAACAGACAGAGAGACAGACCCTGCTCACACTCTGCTCTTCATCACTTTTGCATCATCAACGCCATCTTAGCATGGACTCAAAACCAAAGAGCGATTTCCCTGAATCACACAACAATTTGTTTCAACCAACCGTTTGAAACAGATTACCATCAAACTTCTACACAGCAACTAGACCAGACACATCATATCCGCTCGCGCTCGGTTGTCCACATACCTCGGTACCACCGTCAGCTCCCCTCAGGCTCTCCAGACGAAATTCCTCCACTCAGTCACTCAGCAGAGTCGGGGTCTCTCCCTGTAGCCACCGGCAGCTCAGGTCACAGGGCGTCCGCCTCTTTAATCCGGTCTCCTCCACGTCCATAAACGGAACACATCAGACACAGAGCTGTTCCTCTTCTACCGCCACGACAGTGCAACAACTTTATTCCAGCTCTACGCGGCCTCCATTTAAGTTCCGGCAATAACAACGTCAAACGAGCCGCCAGTACAGTGCTTCCGACTTCCGGACCAATTAACGACAGATTCGCCACATGTGACATCATCGGGTCCCTGCAGCTCCCTCTGGTGGGGACATGTCGTAATTTCCACTGTGTCGGGTCTACGGTATCTCACGCTCTCTCGGCCTTCTCACAAAACAGGGCAATTTAGCATCTTCAGCTCAATTATTTACGTGTTGGTCACTTGCTCTTGGCAGCGTCATTTCCACCTGCAGCCGGGCGCTGTTTTTTTTTAATAAATGTATGAAAGTATAAAAAATGTAATCGCCTGCAGGTCTGCAGCTTTGACCACCTCCCTTCCTATTGAGTCCAATTATAATTGGATTCAATTACACATTCAATTCAATTATACACGATGTATGTCATTTGGGTCAAACGTTAATTAAACAATGCTGCCATGAAGTGTATTTCAGGCGTTGTCAATGCTGCCACCAAAGCTGTGTCACTGCCCACAGTATATTGGCCACAAGCTAATATACGATCATATTATTCTGTCAAAAACAATTAGAAGCTCTCTCTGAATCACATTCTGCTTTGCAGAACACCCCTCTGGTATCCCTGTTGCAATAGAGGTTTCTGGAACTGTGACTCGGGGACTTGGGGAATGTCTTTGTCAATCATGTCACCACACCATGCCTCCACTTTTGATTGCCAAGCTCGAGTGACACGATAAGATTCATCGGTGGGTTTGTGACAGTTCACTCGGCTGAATAGGTTTAAGAAAAAAATTTATTCACATTGAAATTACATTTTTGAGTGCATATTTTTTACATCATGTACTTGTTTGTGCATATAGATAGATTTTTATGTGTGTGAATTTGTCCATGTGTGCCTTTTCTTATGCATGCTGATGGTGTTAAAATGTCTAAGCATGCGAATGCGGTTCATGTACTGGGGACATAAAAGAAACATAATCAGTGCTCCATTTTCACTTGAATACGTCTTATTTTTTGAACAATCTTTCTTTCATCTGAAGAGAGACAGAACCCCAAACAAACAGGAAACTAAAGAAAGAAAAACCCAAATGCGAGATCAGGTCTCAGTGGCCGACAGATACATTTGACAGGCAATACTGAGCCTGTGAACACTTAGCATTCTCACACTAACAGTTAATAACTCACATTCTATTAATCTAGTCTACAACACTATCTCACATCGCTGAGGAGTTTTCTCCTCCTGCTCCTCTTATTCCTCCGTAATTTATCCCCTCTTCCTGTTAACTCATGTGATTTTGTCCATGTCCTTCCTAACATGTCCTCCTCTCCTCTCCTCTCCTCTGTCTCTCTCTCTCTCTCTCTGTTTACTTTCCTGCTCCTGTTCATTCCTGGACGTTGAGGATCTGTGCAGACAGTCCGTTGTGCCAGTTCTTCAGCTTGGCAAAGCGAGGCCCTTTCATCTCTGACTCAAACTTCTCTCTGATGGGGGGAAAAAGGCGGGACATTACACCAGGTAATATGGCTGGGATTTAATTCGACTTTCTTTTTTTTTCCCTTTGCATTCTACTGAGAGTTCAATGAAAAAAAGGAAAACCACTCCTGTGTGTGCAGAAAATAAGCAAGCCACTTGTTAGTGTAGTTAAGCATGAATTCTCTAATTAAAAAAAGGGGAAACCACTCTGCTGTGTCTTCCGATAACGATGGCAAGGTAACACACTTCTAATAATAACAATATATACCCTATACCGTATTATTACATCATATTGGCATATTGGTGAGCTGGAGGGTTGCCTTTGTTGGTTTCTTTGTGTGTTTTGAATATTACAGTTGTAAGCTTTAATTGAAACGCACTTGCCCGAACAGGTGGATGCTGTTTCACATGAACACTAGATGTCACTTCAGCATAAAACCTATGCCCATTGGGTGTTTCTTATAGCTTCCTATTTACTGTCCAGACACGAGCGGTACTGCTTTTCACCATCTGATAAAAAGCAAATAAGTGTTTCTCTCCAAATGTTCGAACAAGGTGGCCTTATGTGTCCGACACACGAGGCGAGCGCTCAGCTAAAGAGCCGTACAAACCAGGAGTCTGCGGTCACGCCTCCTTACCTCGACCTCATCAGGGCTTCCTCATCTGGGTCTTGCACTGTGCGGAGAGAGCCGTGTGTTAAACGCACACTCATGGGATGATGCGACTGAGCGTGAAAAAAGAAGTGAGGGTGAGCTGGTGCAGAAACAAGGGAGTGCACTGACTGTATTCAGTGCCGGTGATGTGGGCCAGCATTCTGAAACTCTTGGACTGCAGGTTGGCAGCACGACGAGCCCATTCAGACATGTCCTGGTTTATTTCTCCTGGCCTGATCACTGCCTGGTACACCGGAGATGCACAGTCCACCACAGGGTCCTTGACGGGCAGAACCCCACTGTGGGGCAAACAGAACTATTCAGAGTGTTTCGTGCGCACTGAATGCAAAAGCTCAAAAAGGAAAAAGGCCGATTACCACGTACCAAACGTTTCCATGAGCGATAAGCTTTTTTAATATTGCAATCCTCATGTCCTAATGTTTTTTGTTTTTTTTTAACCCTACAGCACACTGTGTATTTGTTATTTGCCTTAACTTTTCTATTGGTTTTGCTCTGAAGCTTCCTGTGGTGTATAGTGCGGTAAACACTGAAGTGAGTTAGCACAGCAACACGACCGTATTCCTGCGTTTTCTTTAGTCAGGGTTAGAAAAGTCAGTAAATTCCGATTTAGGGGTAGGCATTTAAAATCCCGTGATTTTATACTCAGATCATTCCTGTGCCATGAAATCCCAGTAGGTGTATTTAGGGCGACCAACGTGGTTGGTTGCTATTTCACAAAAAGTCACATTCTCACACTCTGACCAAAGTACTTCTACCCACAAAACCCAAGTGCAGGGCGGGCTGTGGCCGGTGAGTGCATCCATCAAGCAACTCGGTCCGACACATAACTCCTCCGATACAGCCATTAAAAACAAATACGACAAAGTATAATAGACAAATAAGATGAATTTCCATTGGGTTACTAGTGCATGGAGCAATGCACAAGCCGTTATGAAATCATGAGGCAAAAGAGACGCGTATGAGGAGAGGCAGGATGGAGAAGGAGCACCGCTGTACTTACGCCAAGGGGGAGCCGGCCTCCTCGCTGAGGTCGCAACCGGGAAGGGAAGGCGGGGAGGGATGGGTGGACGACAGCACAGGGGATTGGTTGGTTGAGGATAGAATGAGCAGAGGAAAGTGGGTGAAAGGCACAGAGGAGTACGGGGCCCCAAACTCAAGACGACAAGGAAAAGCCCCGGTTGCAGCAGCGTACACTTAGGATCTGCTTCTACTGCAACTCTTAAGAGTTGGTTCACCCAAATTAGATATAAAATAAGTAACCGCAAGTAATACGGTCTAATTCAGAAAAGGGCATTTTATTTGTGGTAACAGAGATATCCTCCTGCGGGATGTCTATACGGTGGAGTTGCAACGTGAGAAGAACTTCTGGTTTCACTTTTCAAAGAAGCCTTTTTTGAAGGTTTTTAATTCCCAGACATTGCTCTCCATTCAAAACTAGATTGCCAGTGACCAGGATCATGTTTCGGGAGAGACATCCATTTATTATTTTTCGAAATGTTTCAATGCGTTAAGTGTCTACAAAAAGTTTCCGCATTACAGCGGGGGTTGGACACGCAAATCAATCTTAAGAGAAAGACAAGACCTATACAAAGCAGGTCCTGGACTATCTGCTTGAATATGTCAAATATATTAGAATTTTTTTGCTGCGGTTTGGGTGAACCGAACCTCGGATTTCTCCGTACATGCGAGTGGGAAGAGCAGGGGGAGGGGATTTGTTTAGTTGTCGTGAGCTCACCCTTCGTGTCCCTTGGCCTGTGACTGCCCTGCGATGGCGTCCATGATGGCGTCCTGTGAGTACATGCTGATTGGCGTGTTGTACTGGGCGTGAACGATGGTGGCCTTTCCACCCGGGCCCCTCACCTCAATGGGCTTGTGGGTGGACAGGGCCGAGTCTTTCAGTGCTATGGGGTTGAAGCTGGGGGTGTACTCCACACTGCGAGGGTCAGAGGTCGGTGTGTTGAAGAGGAGGTTTCAGGTGCAGGGGGTGAAGAGGAGAGGTTAACAGTGGGGGTGTGGGGGGGTTTGAGAGGAAAAAAACAAGAAAGCAGCAGAGTTGAGGAGGTAAACTGGGTCAGGGTATAGTATTATACAGTAGGTTCGTTGGTTAGCATTATTATGTTATGTGAAATTGTCTTAGCCAGTCAAGACTTGAGACTAAACTACTGCATTCTGCCATAAATCAAATATAATATTTTACCAGAGGCAAACAACGATAGCGCCGACATAAGTCCAAAGCAAAACCACACCGTACCGTTATGCAACGATATCAAATGATGCGCAATGAAACACACACACTCACACACACACACACACACACACACAAACAGACTGCCGATGTTTTAACTGCATGGCATACACGACAGCTCATGCATTGGTCATAGTGATATACCCCGAGGACCGGCAAAGGTGGAAAACAAGGGTCAATGTCAAAATGTGTGCAAACGTTAACTTTCATGAACATTTGAATTAAGATTAAATATTCTCAAAATGAAGGTGGTGATTTTGTTTTTTTACTTTCTACGTGCGCCTTCGGTCGACTATTTTAATACGGACAGAAATCTTACCAAATAAGAGCAGAGCAAAGTAAAGTAGCTGTTGCAACTACACTATGCTTATGTACGGTACTTGATAAGATGTACATTGTCTTTACTTTCCACTCCTGGGAACCAGATGCTGTTAACAATGATATTTTTTTTATGCCTGTTAGTTGCAGTTACATGAAGAAATAAATGACCAGCCATTACAGCACGTCACTGTAGACCTCAAGCTTTCAGGCCTTGAGCTGCACACACACACACATTCATGTCGTTCCCAACATCACTTCACACCTAAATCGCCGGTGAACCCTCTCTAAAAATAAACACTCCCTGGAGCCACGTATACTTCATGCACGAAGGAAATACTGAGCGATGCGACGGTACTGACTTTGCAGCTGTGTTGGCGATAACCTGAAACACACCAGAGAGAAACGGACAGACGGAAAGAGACACACGCCGAGAAGGTGAGAACGCAACGAACCACTCGCGGCACTTTGCGGATAACAATGGCCCCGGTGTGCGCGTGTGTTTGCGGGAAACTATCCAAGTAGCATTCCTGTAATCCCACGTACAGATCAGAATAGCAGCCATTTGTCATCACCGGGATATTTCCCAGCTTCGCCTGCATCATCCGGAGTGACTGACAAGAGCAGGCGCGTCTCAATCACATGGCGGCTGCAGAGACACATTTAGCCCGGTGCAGACCCCACATACACCCGACCACACAAACACAACACAACCTCCACTCAGAATCCCCTCGGCATTTATAATAAAGGGGAAAGGTTTGCCGTTCTTCAACATTTCATTATAGATATAGTTTACAGTTGTGTCCAGGCTACAGCAGGTGAAGTGGAACGTGCTCCGCAGTGCCTCACAGAGGACATCTCCCTGCAGGCGGGGGAAGGGGTGGGGATTCTCTCGGGTTGGGAGAGGAGGCATTCGGGGGACTCAGGATGATGATGTGTAACCGGAGCGGAACATTCCATACCCGATACGGCAGCTGCTCTTTCCTGTACGCGAGTGTGCGCGTGTGCGTGCGCGTGGGGCCCGTTGGCAGGCTACTGCCGTCATCGCCCCTGCGGTCTGTCTGGAGCACGTTTCCCGACACCTGACTTACCGTTGGCCGTTACTGTAAGGCAGCTCCGCTCCAGAGGGGAAACGCATTAGTGGCGACTGATATCTGGATGTGATATGTCAGAGGCCAAGCAGATTACACCCTTAATTGACCTCTGCGGGTTTGAGAGGCGTCACCCAGAACTCACCCGTTCCACTGAGAAGAGGTCCCTCAACATGGCCACACTGTAACCCAATCTGTTATTGGAACATACAGTTCAGTTGGTGTAACGATTTCACTGATCTGGCCGTGTAATATACATTTTGATGAATGTGAGAAGTGAACTGTAGTTTGTCTTTACTCAGTCTCTCTTCAGAGTCAAATCAGTGAGTTCACTGCTGAAATGAACCCTGAAATGAATGAAATTATCTATTTTCTTCGGTCTGCAGCATCAGAGTCCAGAAAAGCCAAAACGATTTAAAATCAAGGAGGTGAAACAGCAAAAAGAAGCTTTTTGCAACATAATCTCTATGGTTTCATTTTATTTTACAATAACTGAGTCTGTACACATAAACCGAAGAAACCAAAATGTAATTCATATCGCCTTCTTTGCACTGTCCACTCCACTTTGCTTTCAGCTATTTATTTTTTTGAGAGCAACCGAGACATTTCAACCAAGTGCTGAGGCCACTCGACCTTTTAGTTCAGTGTCTCCGCTCTGCCTGTAATCAAGATCCTCAACTGACCCTGTATCCCGATCTCCGGCTATTCTTCAACCTGGATACTGGCCAGGTATGTTTGTGTGTACGCTCCCGAAATAGCGCCACGTGTGAGAAGACTGAAAGTAGGGATGGCGATGGAAAGCTCCGAGTACAATTTCTCATCACGGCCCTGTTAATGTGATGTTAAAGAAAGTGTGACTTATTACACACCCCCCCCCCCCAAAAAGTGAAAAACATTAGTTTGTGGTTGTGCTGGTTTGAGGGTGATCCCTGATGGTGTTGCATAAGCGGAGGTTAATTATCCCTTCGGTAACCTACCCCGCAGATGAACCTCCGGGGGCAGCTGCCGAGCCCTCTCCTAACTTGCCCTGCATCAGCACCATTTCTTTGAGAGTCTCGGGGGAGTAGAGGCCGATTGGGGTATTGTACTGCGCCCGTTGGCCTGGTGAAGCAGCTTGGGTGGAGGAGCCGCCGGATGCTTTGTCCGGGGTCGAGATGAGCTCTGGAGCTTTATTATGGAGTGGCCTTATGTCCTGGAAGTGTTCACAGGACACTGAGATTTCCATTTGAGCTTTGACAAGTGATCTATCTGTGATCTCCATCATCTATCTTTACCGACTCCTTAAATAGACGGGAAGTCATCCAGTTAGACCAAAACAAAGCCCAAGTAATGCGAGACCTGGGGAGGCGGCACTTTTGTGACGCCATGGGGTCGTGTTTTTGGTTCGCAGGCCTCTGACCTCTGCAACTCGTACACTCCCTGAAGTTGCACTGCTGATACTTTACACTAGAGGGCAGTAGGACAATGCCTGTTTGCGCCACGAAAGAATTCAATGAATCAGAAATGTAAGACATATATACAAATATGTACAGGTATGGAGATCTTTCTTTTCATGAATGCATGGATACGTTTCTTTTTTCTACATGTGCTAACTTTTACATGTGTTTATTTGAAGACACTGTGGGTGTTTCTACCTTCTGGTGGGGGATGACAGGCATGGGTGAGTCCATTCTTGGAGTTGCTGTGGGTACCGGTGCAGGACGCCTTGATCTGTTGAGCAACCAACACAATGTATGGTGTTGTGCGCCTGTGACCATTTTTCAGTTTAGTTTGACTTTCTCCTAAAATATCCTCACTAATTCCTCCTCCTTACTTCAGCATGGAGAGCGCCAGCTTGCTAGTGGCAGACTTGATCTTGTTCTGGGCCTCCAGGTGTGTCATCCCATCGGTGCTCGCCCCATCGATGGCCGAGATGATGTCGCCCTGGGCCAGGCTGCCGCCTGCCGCCTTGCTCCCCGGAGTTATCTACGGAGGGGCCAACAGGGCAAGTCACGTGAGGACCACTGACACAGATACCTCAGGAAACACACAAGCGGCCCGAAAAAGATACGCAGTGGGCACAAACATGCGTTACACAGTGAGTGTATATATTTCTGCTGGACTATGGCAAAAATAAATACTATTTGATGATTTGACTGTTCGTCGCCTGCCTTAAGCCCCAGATCATAATAGCATTGTTTGTATCTTAAAGTGATCCCACATTATAAGCTCAAGCAGGCTGGAAACTGGCTTATTGGGTAAATAGATGGTTAAATTGAAGATACGAGGGCCCTTTTTCCTTTCCCACTCATTTTCAGTTCCAATTCATAAATCATGACCTTCAGCTGAATATTTATAATGCTGGCTTTGCTGCAAAACCAGACTGTCATAGTTAAACTACACATGGAAGGAGTTTAACTGAGCTAAGGGGCCTATTATTGGGCCTAGGCTTACAGTCAACTTGTTAACGAGTTAAAAATAAGCAATGATGTAGATGCCTGCTGCTTTACTACCGACCCAACGGAGGCCTCCCGCATTTCCTAAAACCCACACGTACCGCACACCTGTTTTGCTGACATTCGTACAGATCGGGATTTCTGTCATGTTTCCCCGTTTACACTCAATTCCGTTTTCTCCCTAAAAGCCTCATTTCCCCAGCACCTCGTCTCTATTTTAATTCCACATACTGTGAGGTCTCTCTGCCCTTTCTCTGCCCCCCCCCCGTTCCTCGTAAACCTTTCTTCCGCCTTTTCTATTTGCATATCTTGCCTCCTTAATCAGTTGAATTCCAGTCACTTTACAAGTGTCACCACCCGGCTACTCTGTCATGCTTGTTTTCATCCAAATCAAATACTTATATATGTGGCTCAATACGTAAGGAAGATCAGCACTACATTGGATAGTGTAGGGCAGTGTAGTGTACTATGTTTTTTATTATTTTACATATTGTTTCCCACAATTTCACTAAATGAATGCCATCAGTCGGTAAAATTAGACAGGCCTGGGCATTTTCATGTTCGTTAGCTCATGACAGTAGCCAATCACAGACCAGCTAGCCGTTGGAAATATCTCAGCCTCAAGAGATAATGTTAATAGACCGGAGTGGATGGCAAATGCTAAAAAGATTAGGGGTTAAAGAGACAACCGTACACTAGCCCTATTTCAGTGATGGATGGGTCACCTATACAATGTCCAACACTTCACTTTGAATAGAGGCAAGGAATCCACCATCCTCGTTCCTCTTTTTCTTTCTTAGTTCTCGGCAAAAGTGGGCTGAAATCCAAACTGCTGTGGCGTCAATCTGTAATGGCACCCGTACTTGTCGCACGTTAACCTGCCAGGCCCAAAGCTAGGGATACTGTGTCATACTGGACTGGGATCAGAGCCTCCGCCCCCTGTCGTCCGCGAGAGTGGACTCGAAGGACAGTAAACTCAGGATCCATATAACACGGACTGAACCCCAGCAGGGCCGAGAGCAGAGATT
Organism: Colistium nudipinnis; assembly: GCA_016785305.1. Taxonomy (NCBI): domain Eukaryota; kingdom Metazoa; phylum Chordata; class Actinopteri; order Pleuronectiformes; family Rhombosoleidae; genus Colistium; species Colistium nudipinnis. The sequence continues at coordinate 62,991 of JAFBJU010010979.1, forward strand.
ATATGCCACAGTGCGTTTCTCGTTTTTCCAACCCCTCACCTTTCCCGTTCTCTTCTCCCACCTATCCATCCTCCACACCACAGTGGCACCGACCCTTCAAGATCGGCCTCAGAGGCTGAAACTGACTATAAGAATAAAGCTTCATAAAGGCCTTCTCTCGGCTTGGTCTTTCCTGCCCTATTCCCAAACCCTCTCACCCTATTCCCGCACCTCTCCTCCAATGCTATTTAAAGGAAACGCTGTAAATACACCAGAAGTCCTGCCAGAGGGAAAGAGAGAGGCCCATCTATCTGCTGCATTTTTTCTAAAGACATAAATGAACTGATCTTAATTTCACATTTAAGAATTATATGTATTCATATTCCTACCATTTATCTAAAGTTATGGTAGAGACAAGTAAATATATGTTAATAGCTGGTTCGTCTGCCGTTTGTAGCTCTGTAGTCAAGTAGGTTTTTGGAAACGCACTTTGGGTTTGACATTTTGATTTCAAGACTTTTGAAGGTCAAATTCCACAAATCTTAATACATTTCAATGATCATCTGAATTAGTAATTTTTCCCATCTGAGCTAAAATATGGAGTTCAATTTATCGGATTGTTCCTTGTTTGGGGGTATAGACAAGATTTTTGGGTTTGTAAAGAAAATGTTTTTAAAATCTTTTTGTAGTGCCGTTACTAAGGGCAGTAAAAAAAATGAACTAATGCAGCAGCACCGCCACACCAAGTGTTCCTCTCTTTCCTCTCCTGCGCTATTCTCGAAATCTCTCTGGAGATTGCATCTGAACCTCCCTTCCATCATCATCATCATCACATACAGCAACATTACATAACCTCTGCAGAGCTCACAAACCCACACACACGTACACTAATCACACCTGTGCACACACATATCAAACGCATGTGCCTTACGCACATTCAGGCATCAAGGTTATGTATCATTTTTTTATTGTGGGTGGTCCATACGCAAACTTGCTTTACTTTAGAGTTAGAATAACCTAGATGTGAGTAAATATGTGAATTTTTCCCAATTTGTTTTCTAGTTGGATACGTCTACATGCCATAAACCTGCAAATCACAGCAAAAGATGCATACTCCACTATTCTATTTTTATTTCTATTTGAGAGAAAAAATGTGATAAAATGGAGGGTGATAAGTTTGGCGTTTATATTGTTGCGCATACAACTTTTTTATCATCTTTGGGTAGAACGTTGGATACATGCAATCAGTGTGCCATGGTCTGTTCCTAATATCTGGAGTTTCACTTTTAAATCCCTGATTTTGTCCTGTTCGTCATAATTTGACGCTGCCAGGGCATATTATTCGTTTGCCACCGTTTGTGAACAAGATATAGTCAATATCACATCAGTCACACCGCTTGTTGCCTTCCGTTTCTTGTAAGTCACAATAAATCTGAGGCTGTTGGCGGTGACCGTCTGCCTTACCCTGGAGATGGTGAGTGGCATGTTGAAGTCCTTTCCCCCCTGTAGTCTGAAGCCCCACGGAGCAGGGCCGTTCAGAGTCACCGAGTACGCGCTCATCTTTTCGGTTCAATGTCAATCCCCCCCGATTACAACTCCTGCCGGCTGTGTGTTCTTTTTTCTCCTCCTGCTCGCCGTGCCCTTGTTCTCCGTCCTGCCCTGCTATCCTTTTTTGTCCCGGTCCGGCACCTTCTTCGTCAGCCCTGGCTTCACTACCGTCTGCGCCCAGCTCTCGGAACAAACAGCCTGGGGTGGTGCTGGTGGGGGGCGGTGGGTGGGTGGGTCAGGTGCTGTGGAACCTCTGTAACACACATGCACACACAAACAGACCCACACACACACACACACACACACACACACACACACACACACACACACACACACACACACAGAAGGAAAATGCAGAGCCAAGCTGAGACGCGGTCATAAAAAGCCTCCTGGAGGTCTTTTCCTCAAATGTAAAACTCTCCCAACAAACCTCAGGTCTGAGTAAGTGCAAACTCAAAAAACAGAAACAAAACAACATTTCCAAAATATTAAGATAGTGAAGAGTGTCTTGCCTGCAGGGTTGCTGAGGGTGAGGGACAGACAGCCTAAGAATAGATGAGAGGAGCAGAAGCACAGGGGGCCTGGCCCTTATAAGGCCTGTAACAGGAAGCCCCAGAATGCTTCACTGCCAATTCACATCGCCAATATAGACCCCTCTTACTGCAACACATTCTCTCTCTCCACCTCTCTCTCTCTCTCACTGTGCTATCAGTTCCTGCTGCTAACACCCCATTATCTGCACTCTGTACATATGTCATTCGCTTCTCAGTCTTGCAGTCCCTCTTTCTGCTCGAGAAAAAGGGAAACAAGAAATGATCCCGAGAAACACTCCCACTGAGCGGATGATGCTCCCAGTCCTCCGTTTTGTGCCGGTGGGTGTGTGTGTCTGTTTGTTTGTGTGTGTCTGTTTGTTTGTGTATGTCTGTTTGTTTGTGTGTGTGTGTGACATTAAAATTCAATTGAGCCAACGACCGCTATTGGAGTTGAATGGCCAAAAACAGCATATTCAGACATTGTGTTGTGGCTGGTGACACACCGTTTTGTTGAAAGAACATTTGGAGATTTGAATGGACCAACAATGAGGCTGGCAAAAAGAGTGGCAATTAAGCACCATGGTCAGTGTGTCAGTTGTGACAATTTGTACTTCTCAACACCAAGGAGTCCGTGTTAATAAAGCACTATGTTGTTGGGAGGTAAATGTGTTTCCTTGCCAAGAGTCGTTGCGTAGCAGAGGATTAGTGGGTGATAGTCTTGACCTATTTAAGAATTACATAACCATGTAAAACCTCTGCGCACGCAAACACAATCCCAAAATGTATTTCGTGTAACATTTTTCATCTCGGATCAATTATTTTTGGATGTTGGTGTAAACAATGAGATCTGTTTTTCACCTGTCGTGAAATGTGACCTAAATGACTCGTGTGTGCATTTATTATTTTCCTGTGCGGGCTTCGCCACGGGGACATTCAATTATTCAGCATCCCACAATCGTATTAGCATACGCATGCGGTGCTAACAGCTTCCTGAAAATGATTGCCGGGTGATGACCACTCCTACACTGCAGTGATGACACCGATTGAGGCACACACTTTTCCACACAAATATACAATTAAGCGTATGCAAACACGCGCACACGCCCGAACTCACGGACACACGCATACACTAATGCAGTATGACTATACTGTGATGTTGACTTCGAAGGTAGATTGGCCGATTAAAACGCAGACTTACTGAAGTGAGGCAGTCCAGGCAAGGACACAAAATGTATGATTAATCCAAAAACGTGAAAAAACTACAAAAAAATAACAACAAACGGGGAAACAAACGGACACATTCCAGACATTGCATACCGGTAGAGGGGAGGAGACGATCCGACACAGGTGTGACACATTCAGGGAAGTCAGGTAATCACAAGGGCCGGAAATCACATGTGGGCCGGAAGTAAAATGACAAAACAAACAAACAGAGGCAAACTACAAGCATTGAATTTAAATTGTCATACATTAAGTACATTTTAATTTTACTTAAGGGACATTCTAAATGCTGGTCTATGCATGTAGTCAAGCAATCATAAATTGAAATATTACTGCTTTTACTTTAGTGATGGGACCTAAGTATCCAGAAGTAACACTTCTTGTAAACGGAGTAGCGTTACTTGCTACGTGAACATTCATAAGCTGGGAAACTTAATTATGTTAATGTTTGTACTGGTCTCTCCCACGCACTCAAATTCTCCTCTTATGCATATCAAGTTCCAACTATCACCTCTGCAGGGCGCCATAATCCTGCAGGGAGGCCCATCACATCACTCCCCTGACATATTGGACGACACATATGACCGAGACTAATGCTGCTCTGTTATCTGACAGCAGGATGTTTCAGCCGTTATCTGCTGTGCCGGATAGATCCTTTCCATTCAGGAAATAGACCAGGTGATTTATAAAAGTATTGGTCAGCTGACACTGATGGACAGACGCTGCATTAGGAGCTGCAACCAGGATCAGTAGGGTGGCGCACATTAATGCATTCATGTGACTAATGGATTTGGGAGCAGAGCAAGATTATATATATATATTTTTTTTTTGGGTCCATAAAAATGTAAAAAGCCTGTTGACTGCTTATAAAGATGGCGTCTACTAAAGATTTGTAACACAGTATTTCATAAGGGGTCTATTGATCGACTTAAGATATTGTTGACAGTGAGATGGAGGTGATCTTATTCTGTTGACATTTCATAGAACAAATTATTAATTGAGAAAAAATGTTAGCAAATGAAAAGACATTTTTTGCAGCAACACATATGACTTGTTCCAGCAACACAAAAAAGGGGGAGGAAGCCACGCCCAGCGGAATTGAACATTTTATTTAAAAAAATAAATAAATACACAAAACATCTTTTACAAAGAAAACAAAATCAACATTAAAGCATCACTTCATTAAACCAACAATTCATTAAAGCAGAACCGAAATCTCATATTTATATATATATTGTATATATACACATATATGTATATCATTTTTACTTTAGTTTTAACGCCAAAACTTTACTAATAACATCGTAAACATATGTCATTCCCTACATTCATTGATGGATAGTGGAGGACAAATGAACATGAACATTGGTTGCCTCTTTAAGATTTTTATCTGTAAAAATGCATTTTTCTGTACCACTGTCAGTGATTAGAATTCACAGCCCTGAAACCACACCTTTAAAAAAACTAAAAATACCGCCAAGTCATTTCTCTTGTATTTTATCTTCTGTGTACATCTGATTGTAGGAATATTATGGCGCCAAGAGAATAGCTGAATTACAGTACCTAGTCCAGTTATTTAGTGCGGACACACACTCACATTCACACTCACTCACTGTTGGGCGACGCTCTGGGTGTTGTGACACATTTAAGAACGGATCTTTCTAATCTATGATGCTTCATGTCACGGGGACTGGAAAAATCAATGTCAAAGAGCCAGAGGGGAAAACAAACTGTGTCCCCTCCCGTCCTGTTAAATGCGTCGGGATGTGTGAAACAACAACACCTCGTATACAAGTGGCATGATGTGTGTTTTTCCTTTTACTAAAAGAGAGCAGAACGGACCCAAATGAGTAGTCAGGTTCTTCTTCTTCTTCTGTATTTGAACAGAAATGCATGTGTGGCGCTTTTGACAACACTGTGAATTAGCATCGCAATCACAGGCTGACTTCTGAGCAGGGCGATACGATTTTCAATTTTTCCAATCTTCACATTTCTAAAGTGCACCACCGAAAGAAAGAGGTGTCAATCAATCTGAACTTGCTGCTGCAGCAGCAGCGGGATGAGGCTTCACAGGAAACAAATAAAAAAAGATCTTCAAAAGAAAAAATGTACATGGGTGCGATGTGTGATTTGACATACGGGAAACAAAAGTAGAAGCAGGCTTCACCCACTTACCATCTGTTAAATGTACAACCAATAACCATCGTCAGCATTTTTATAGCCTTGCCTTTTTTTCCCCACACATACTCAATTCCTTTAAGCGAGGTATCTGTGTGCAGGGCTAGATACATGAGCTTAAAAGTGTTCCAAATCTGTAATGTACAATGTTCAAAATCAATTTTAGATCTTCTGATGTCTCAGTCATAATGCCCCAGAAGCCAAAGATTTGGAAAATTCTGGATCAATTCTCTAAATGTAACCAAGACCCATTGTGTTCACTAAGGCTCGATTTGTTGCCTCCATCTCCAAGATAAACAATCGTCAATCATAGTCGCGTGTCGGAAAAAGTAAAACACATTTGTCTGTGCAAATAGAGACACCCTTTTCAGCTCCAGCTCACATACACATGCACCATATGCACGCCACGCGCCCGTTCGCACACACAGTCACACACTCTCTCGTTGCACTTTTGTCCAGCTGTTCACTGCAATACTGTCGTCTCCAGCAGGGCCACATCCAGGGGCTCCTTGGTAACTTGGCTGTACGTTTTGGTCAAACTGTCATACAAACCCGGTGGACTGTGCAGTATGGACGGGCTGGATATGGAGGTGACGATGACGGATGGTGCCGTTTTACACACAGTCCTTGGCCCAGACTCCATCAAGTTATACAGCCGTGTAGGCTGGATGTTGTGGAAAGAGAGAGGGAGAGAAATGTGATCAGCTGTTTATTTGAATCAGGACAGCCCTCCAACTTAACCTGCTAATGCAAGACACTACATAGATGCAGCTGATCAAAGCCGTTGATTGGTGGGATTGATGAATGAACTTCCCACACTTCTCCTGATAGAGTGAGACTATGTATAACTCAGCTAAGACCTACATCCAAGATAGATAGCGCTGCTCCTAAAATATCATAATATTCTAGTTTAGGAAATTTAAACAAGGAATTTGGTTATTAATTGGGTTTTTTTATTATCTGTAAAAATTTCATTATATGCGTGTGCATGTTAAAGGACTAATTTTTAAAGTAGAAATAAGGATTCAATTAAAAAACGTATTTGCGCGAGCTAGATTAGATTTAAGGCTGGAGCTGATTAGCTCATTTTAGTGTAATGACTGAGGAGAGGAAATGGAATGAATGCAGTTACACATACAAAGCCAAATTACACACAGAAATACATGCAAGAAAACAGACCACTATGTCAAATGTTCTGGCTTTTTTGGCAAACAGAACGACATTTGAGTTTTGTGTGATGTCAGGGAAGCGGCAAACCGATGAAACAGGACAGGAAGAAAGAATGGAAAGCACGAGTAGAAACAAGAACACGCATGATAGGAACATTAAGGACCAAAGAGACACGGCAACCATTTTAAATGAGTTACACGCCATTGTTAAATAGAAATTTTGATTGTACTGTCAGACTTCAAATGTATTCATCTACAAATGCTGAACAGATGACATGCCCCTTTAATTTGCTCTACACCTGACACCGGACAGGTGTCAGATGATGAAGTATAATAATGATCGTATAGTAATTTAATCTAAGATGAGGCCGGAGCAATCCTTTCTCTGTATTAAATGTCAACAAATCCCTTGGAAAGACCAAAACAAAAAAAGAATCCAGACCAATGACATGCCGTGACAGGACATGTTCAAATGGACTGTGGCCTGAGGGGAAATGCAGGGCTTTCTTTGATTTCAAGAGAACTGGTCCAGCACAGCAGAGATGCAGACGCAGATGACTAAAGAAGTCTAAGAAGACTGGACCGAAACCAATCGATCAGCTACACTGACATTAACGTGATAAAATTGAGTACAGCTTTTGGTTCTTTATGTTTTCTTCACGGCACCTGGCCTACATATCGGACACAATGAAATCATAATTATTTTAATTATTATTTAATAAATTGTCTATAAATATAAATTGTCTTTGAATGATAACTTACTATAGCGACTACTATATTATTTCTGTAATACACAATATATTATATTACATTACATTACATTACATTATACATGAAATAAATTGATATGCTGTCATAATGGGGAAATGTGTACAGTATTGATCATAGTAAAGTCACATCCTGCCTTACTCCACAGACAGGACTCACTAGACTACGCTGCAATACAGACAGAATGCATACGCTAAAAAATAATGAAATGTAATGTAGAAAAAGATCTGGCTAAATAACTAGTCTATAGTAGTATAGAAGTGTAGAATCATTTTGGAGCAAAAGTGCAGCTCTTTGGGTTTGACAGTTTAACGCTTTCATTTTTTTTGGTATTATTAGTTTGTATTTGTAGGGTATGTTTGCTTCAATTTTTTCTTCAAGGGATTTGTCCACGTTCATGATGCAAAGAAAATGGCACATGAAATGCACAAAGCAGGAGCCAGTTTGTCAGTGGACTCTTACAGGAGCAGGCAGATGACTGGTCGGCTGCTGACTGATGTCCGACATGGAGATGTCCTCGGGCTGTGTCAGAGTCTGAACAGTACGCACATAAACACAGCCATTTAGTGTTAGTAGTACTCAAAAGGTCTTTTGTGGCATTTCGGCCTGTGGGGTCACAGGCATCCTCGATACACAGCGTTCCAAATAGGGAGGAACGAGGAGGAACTAACATGGAAAAGTGATTTGTCATGTTGTTTTCCCAATCGTTAAAGTGAGTTTGTTTTCGTTAGTTCTTCCGAGTCATGTGAGGAAAATCTATGTTACGACATATGGCTTCACTTGGAACAAACGCTGGGGGGGAAAAAGGGGTAACATGTAGCCTGGCTCGGTTCAGGAGGTAGGAGAAGCCACCTGATTCATAACGTGTACGTCTGACCCCTCGGACCATGCGCGACGCCAAATGAAGCTTTCCCAAAGTGTAAACCTCTTCCTTCAAATCTAAAGTGAGGAGAGAAGCACTTCCGGTACCACAGAGGTCGGCGAACTAGGTAGACTAATCGCGACAGGAGACACACCAGTTAAAGTCCAATTTTTGTGCCAACTGGAGGAACCGTTTGACTCCGTTTGCGAGTGTTTAAAGAGGTCAACGTGTCGGGTAAGTATCCTCGGCTCTGTGCAGAGATGGAAGCAGATGGAGGTCAAGAGACTCCTGGAGAATCCACCGTCTTCGCCCGCCAACGGGCGCGGCACAGTAAACATCGGTTCATGCCATGCAAGCTGTGGATTAGGTCTGAAATTCCCAGATTACTGGATTAGTTTGTGGACCCTCGGTAATGGAGTCCTCAGTGGGCCTGACCTGCATGGCGGTGCGCCTGTGTGCGTGCGTGCGTGCATGCGTCCGCCGAGCCGTGTGCACGTGGACTGTAAAATAAGATGATTACAGGGAGAAGGGAAATGCCCCATATATAGGACGCTCCAAAGAGGAGTCTTAGTCTTCACTGGCCCAGCATGGTGAGGCTGAATAAAGTGTTAAGTGGTTGAAATTTGCAGTATTCGTAATGCGTAATATCAGGCAAACAGTCAAACGGTGCGAGTGGTTCTGGCCTTTAAAATACCTGCTTGGGTTAAGGCTTCCTGAGTGAAAGCGTGGGTGGGTGAAAAGACATCGAAACACGTGGCTCACAGGTGGCGTCAGGGACCACTTGCTTGTCATTTCGACGGATGTTGATGAGACGGGATTCATCCTCCTGCTTCAAGGGGCATTGCTGAACCTACAGCTTCGAGCTTAGGCTCCAAGGCTAGGGGTCGATCACAGCATGGCCTCAACAAAAAAAAATACTACGAAATAAAAGTGTAAGAACGATGACCTGCTGCTAGTGTTTTCTCCGTCATGGCTCTCAGGCCAGTGGGATGAGAGAATGCCAGTGGCTATAAATCGTGGCAAACTAGTGCTCGTCTGGAGCAGCTGACTTCTTGCTACTAACTTAACTTTACCTGATATTACACATTAAGATGGAATCAATACCCAACACAAACCTGACATCTGTTGACTTTAAAAGACAAAGACACAACGTGACCTCACTTCTCTCCTGAGGGGATTTGGACTGACCCTGACATGGTCACAAAACGGAGAGCAAATCCTCCCATCCAAAACTACACAAAGTGAGTGAGGCCTCACCGACACTGCCAGTCTGGGGACACCAGACAGCATTAAGTTCAAGATCTACGAGCTTCTCACTCTACAAATCAAGATTATAAACGTGTATGTAACAGTATATCGATGTAAGCCAGACCGCCATTTCCACAGTGCTCTGTGAGAGGTGATATATGGCTCCATCAGCGGGGGTTAGGGGGCGGCAGCTCTCACCTTTAACCTCTGGCTTGCACGGCGCACCTGTGTGATATCAGCGGACAACTGACGGGTGACAGGCGTCCGAGACGTGCAGTCATCCTCCGTGTCCGAGAAGCGAGCCTGAGACGGCGCACACACACACAAATGCACAGGCACTCGAGTATAAAGTCAGCAACTCCCAATTCAAAGCATCCGTCAGAGGCCGTGTAAGACAGAGACATACCATATTAGATATGAGGTACACTCACTGATTCGCTCTCGGACTGGGAGGAGTGGCGGCGCCTGCCGGGGCCTTTGCTCTCTGATTGGCTGGTGAGGGTTGATCGGCGGGTGGACTGGAAGCTGCTGCTCAAGCGGTCTCTGCCAGTGATGCACAGCAACACTCCAATGTAGGGAATATACCTGCTGAGTGCTGACCTGGGTGGGAGAGAGAGAGAGAGAGAGAGAGAGATTATACACTGTACATAAACCATTGAAACTCAGTGAAAGTGAAACTAAATTAGTCCACTTGTGACTTTTAAGCAGGATCCAAAAAAGAGCTTATTGTAAGGAAAGAGGTGGATCTGTCCACCAAGCAACAGTTGATCTACGTTAAGAGGCTTCAGAAACTACAAAGTGCTTCTCACTAACCATTACTTCAATATCTATCTCTAATATATCTGCAGCGGTACAAATCCAATGCTGTATCACAAACCAAAGCCTACACTGTGTAAGCAATATATTAATAGTATACTTTTTGCCACACAGTCACTAAGAGTTCATTCATTTGGAGAATACTGTGTAGCAGCACAACTATTAGACCAACGAAGGTATAGCCACCAGTACCGGAAATTACAGCAGCTATCCAAAACTAAAGATAACCTTCAATTTATATTTCCTCTCGATTTTTAACGTTTATAAAATCGTACCTGTATTTCGGATGCGTAATAGCATATATGATGGGGTTGTGGATAGCCGACGCTTTGGCGATCACGGCTGGAACAGAGTTCATGTAGGGAGTCAACATGTCAGCATACCTGAGAGGAGAGAAAGGAGAGAGTGGACAAGCACATCACTCGACGGCGTTAAATGTCCCTGCGGAATGTAGCGCCACATATATGCACATACCCAGCGAATGCAGTGAGGGCCACACAGGAGTATGGGGCCCAGGAGATGACAAACAGCAGGATGACAATGAGCGCAATCTTGGCCATCTTCCACTCATTCTTCATTTTATGGAACCTCTTGGCAGAGTCCCGGTTTCCCACACAGTTGATCTTGGATATCGCTCTGTCGAACACAAACTCATCTCGTTGAAAATTGTTGCACGAGTATAATTTACGATGGAATTTTCCTTTAATGTCTTTTGAATTATTGGTAATATCTCAAATGTGCAAGCATGCACGCACAAACACACCCACACCCGCACAGACACACACGCGTCCAATCGCATCCTCGGCCACTACATTGCCAGCATCACACTGCACAGGCAGCGTTCATGTTCAGGTTGAGAACGACATCAGCAGAAAACAATAGGAAAGGCCCAGACATGTCGTTTATCATCAGGACACACACACACACAAACAAACACACAATGTCTGGGACACACATGTTAATAATTCATGTGGGAAGGTGTCGAGAGCACGTAGTGGGAGCCTGAGTAAACATAAACAGTGTGTGTGTGTGTTTGTGTGTGCGTGCGTGCGTGCGGGCGGGCGGGCGTGCGGGCGTGCGTGCGTGTTTTGGTACTGACTGTGTTGTGTGTCGGATGGCCCTGAAGATGCAGCAGTAGCAGAAGATAATGATGCCGAGAGGGATGAAGAACACAAAGGTACAGAGCAGCATGGTGTAGGAGCGAACAGAGGGGGTAAACGTCATGTAGTCCCAGGAGCAGGACGTCATGAGGCCCTCGGGGACATAGGCACCTGTGGGAGAACACACCCATTTTAGTGGCAGGTTCGCGCAACATACCGTGATACCTATTTCGAGGCTTCTTCTTCCCTGAATACTCCTGCACACAACCACCAGTAAAACCCCGAGTCGCGTCACTTGGGTGGCACTTACTGTAGTACCAAGCCGTAGGCAGTCGTATTAATAAGGCTATTAAAATCGAAGTCTATATTAATGGTAGAGGCCCCAAAAAAACAGCTCTGTAACAGTCAAGCTCTGGCGCGAGTGTCTTCTACATGGGCCTGCATTCTTTAGTTCACACCTAAGGGGAACAAGAAAAGATAAGCTATTGTACACAACTAATCCAACCCCCACATACATAATGGTTTGATTATGTGTTTTTTCTGCGCACAGCCTACCCTTGCCCCAACTGCTGACTGTGTTTTTTTGCTGCTCAGTGGTCCTGCCATAACTTAAATCCTGTCCAGAAGTCTGAGGCTCGTAAGAACAAAGAGTTGCTGTTTCTGGGTGTCCGTCGCCCTAATGTCAGCTGCATACTGACGGAAGGCAAATCAATATCCACAGTGGTTCATCTTTTTTTAGTAGGGGTTTGAAACGCTGACACAAATGGCACACTCCTCAATGAAGCAGTGGCCTTTGACGCTTTTCAGGCCGAGGACCCCCAAACCGATGGAGAGATGGAGCATGGTCCGCCTGCTATATATACTACAAGTGTGTCTTACCTTAAACTGGGCTTAGTGTCAAGTGTAAACGTAGCCACAACAATAAGTTGTATTCATGTTAATGCGTATTTAAAGAAACTTACATTTGTGGGGGAGAAAAAAGTGGTGGGAAATTTCTTTTTTAAGTCCATATGTTTTCCCCCAATCTTAAAAGATTTCGAGACCCCCCTGCAGTCCCTCCCGGACCCCCTGTTGAAGACCAATGCAATGAAGACTACGTCTGCAGGTCTCGGTGTAGTTGTACTCACTCCAACCAAAGAAGGGGGGGAGGCTCCAGCCCATGGAATAGACCCAGGCGATGGCCACAATGTTCAGGGCCTTCCTGCGAGACATGGACCCCAAGGAGGCCAGAGGCCTGGTGATCACCACATACCGGTCCACCGCGATCACCATCAGCGTCATCATGCTGCAGATACCAAAGAGTGCGCCGCAGAAGGCGTATATCTCACAGCCTGTAGGAAGAGAGGTGAGGGAAATTAGAAGCAGCAGAGCCAAAGGATGAGTATGCTTGCCCATGTTTTAAATGTGGCCTTCATTCTCTGGCAGCTAGAAATACTGAGGCTGACTCTGTATGTAAACATGCAATTAGGTTTGGGATGAATACGTGTAATGTATATGCTGTGTTGTCAAGTGATCATATCACTGGCATATTAGAATGTTTTTTTTTTTTTGGTAGCATTGGATTGAAAACATAAGCTACGTCTGTGCTGAATTGGTTCACCGTGGAGGTGGGGCACCTATGTACATACTAACTGTGTGATGTGTCTTTGTTTTCAAAAATCCATTGTTGAAATGATCATAAAACACGCCATAGTTACACTATCTCAATGTGACACCACAGCACGACCCTCTGGTCAGAGTTGATATGGTTTTGGGGAGGAGGACATCATAAGATGACAAGGGATGATTACATTTTTTTTTTTTTTTTTTTTTTTATTGTGTGATTTATCCGGCACACTTTTCAAAACAAACTCATTTCCAATATTTGGCCAATGTTTACTGCCAATTAAGGTCTTTGAGATAACAGCCAGTGTGGCTTACAGACTAATAACTTCATGGGCTATAACAAAATCAGGCTAAATTATATTCAGCTGGGCCTTGGCAGACAGTAACTTTTTGTTCTATTGCACAACAAAACTCCTGTGAACTTAAAAGCAGAAGGGAGAGGGGGTGAGGAGTGAGAACTGACAAGGACTTATTGAATAGAATACATGGGAGAAATAGGGGGAACATTGTTTAATAAATGAGGGGTTAGTTTGAAGGGATGGAATCTGAGGTTAAGGGAAATAGAACAAAAGCACAAATTGAGGAATGTTTATATGGAGAAAATGTGTGGGTTAACGAGGAAGGACAGGAGGGAAACTCCCAAACGGCATACACTAGTCATGTTTAATAAATATTATAACACTCTGAACATACAGAAATGAAGCTATTACATGCAGTTCGAGGTTTAACAAGAGTCTGCCACTGCGTCCACTAACACGTCTCATTTCATCCCATGATGGATGGCGCGGGTCTCTATTATTATTATTACGCTCAATTTATGCATAATTCATGAAGACGTCTCATGCACACGCTCATGCCCACTTGCTGATATGTCCAAGCCCATATGCACACAGGCGGCATGTGCCGTTGTCCCTCAGGGCCCTGAGTGTATGATAACCATCGCCTTGTCACACATGATGTGGTCACAGTGCCAACTCATCACATCCAAGCACAAGGCAAAATATTATGCCTGTGGCCCATGTGAAAAAATCCAAACAAATACCACTCAGGCAAATAAATATGCATCACAGGGCCTTTATGTCAGTTGTCCTGGCTAGCTGTGTGTGTTTGGCAGCCCCTCTTTTTCGGTGACCAAAACGAATGAATTCCAGATTGGCTCTTTAAAGACCTGGGGCAGATTGTCTTAACCTTTAGTCGCATAACACCGCGTTTGAATGAAATATATTCTAGGTGGAATTTTTGTGCTTGCTTTAGTGCTGTTGGACAACATACAAAAGCTACACACACACACACACACACACACATAGAAGTTTGACTATAGGCTTCATGATTTATATTTAACAAATGTATCTTTGCATTTGATTTAATCCTGTAAATAGATAAGTCTACTGAAGGCTAAAGTAAAGGTAATAATAGTTTAAAAATCCTCCCGCAGTAGCCACCTTTGAGAGCCACTGATCTGACAGTGATTGGCTGTCGTCATACAGGTCAGGGCAACTCCTGAAGGAAAATACAGTGCTATCGGTGCTTGATTAGTGGATTGAGGCCTCTCTTTTCGCCACATTTCTGCCTTTGTTCCCAATAGGTTGCAAACTCACGTATAACACAGACACAAATGTGTGTGAACACGGCGGTAGAACGCCACCACACACTTCCTTGCTCTAAGTTATCGATCGAACCTAAAAGGCAGAAATAGGGGGAAGCAGGTTTTTGTGTTTGTGTGTGTTTGTGTGTGTGCGCGCCTCTGCGTGTGCACAGAATCTCAATTGAAGCGTAGGTCACACTCGAAAGGGTAGGGAACCGTACAGGTCCCTGTGGAATTCAGTGTGTGTGCGTGTATAAATGTTAATGGCCACGATTGGGCGGGTATTCACATGTATGACGATGGAAATGTTAGGGGTCTGTGTTAGGGCAGGTGTAATAGCAGCATTTGCAAGTGTAAACACATTACGTAATGAAATTAAAGATTCTCAGCGGGTAGGCGCATGCATTACCTTTCTTCCCAAAGATCCATCGCTTGTGCATGCTGTTGATGAAGAAGGTGGGCGTCTGGGTGAAGCACATGAGGAAGTCTGTGATTGCCAGGTTAATGATGAAAATGTTCGATGGCGTCCGCAAGCTCCGGCTCCTGCGCGCGCACACACGCACACACGCACACACACACACACACACACAGAGCTGAAATATTATTGATATATACTGACGTAATGTCATTGATATGATTATATCAAACATCTAACTGACACATGCGGTGTATTGTTATCTCTTTAGTGAATGATAAGACCTGAGTTCAAGTTCAAAGTTGGAAAAAAAAACAAAACACAGTACCTGCAGAAAGCATATATGACCAGGAAGTTTCCCAAAAGGCCTGTGATGCCCACGACAAAGATGACAACGCCGATAGTGTAGTGAGCATGACTCGGGACATCGGCCGTCGGAAATGGATAGCCTGGCGCCATGGCAGCCTAGCGACAGGAAAAACAGGCATCAAATAATGTTGAATTGCCATTAGTCATTCATTATTACCGATCATGGAATGTGGGAACGGTAATTGTACCCTGAAATAAAATGAAACCGATAAATGGAAAATAGGCCGACTATGGCAACGAAGCGATCGCTCTCTTGGTAATAAGCCCACTGTTTAAAAAAAGGAAAGTGAAAACGAAATTGGATATTGAAATAACAAATTGTTATTGCGAACTCTTCCCAGCCACAAACTCCTCGTTCATATAAAGCCTGAAATGTCAACATCAAAGTACCAAATGGAAACAGACTGAAAGCAAAGGATGGAAGGGACATTTGGGAAAAAAAAAAAAACATAAAAATCTATGTCTATGTTTAATTATATCATAGAGGTTTATTTGTTTTGTCAAAATGTCTATTCCCCTTTTAAAGTAATGAAACTAGGCCAGACTTCGTTCATGTACCATGTGAATATTCTTTGTTTGGCACACATTCAAATACGGTAGATTAAAACCTTGGAATGAGAGAAAATCCACTTAAAGGACTGCTTTGAATGACCTCCATTCAACACAAATACATCACGTTGAGCAAACACATTGATAGGATTTTCACTTGCATAATTTGGGTCAGACAAATGAAGCCCCAAGTGTTACTTTGCATTTTAAACTCTATTAGGTGACTTCCAAGGACCCTACAGTTGATCAATAACCCCTCTACACAGCTCGTCTCGTTGAAAGAGCGAAGAGAATATACAGTACAAAGGATCTATCCATTGTATATTATTCATCAGGAGATCTCGGCATGCTTTTTTTTCTTCTCCTTTTACCTAAATCCATGAAAGCACACTTTATGTCGAGGAACATTGTGCACTGCGCACTGGCCTTTTGTACCTGCCGCATGTCAGACTCTCTGAGCGTTTATGTCAGCCATCCACAGAAGCAACTCCCCCGCATCAAGACTTTTTTGTCTCTCCCCGTATCTGTTTCGAGCATGCGCACACAGCCAAATGTTGCTATCTTCTATCTTAGTGAGGTCGCTCGTCGACAAGTTGAACTTCCTAGCCCCTCAACATCACAGCGGCATGTCAAGACACGCACGCCCCTTAACCCCCAAAACGGCCCTTTGTGTCAGATGTGTGTACATCTGCCGAAATGCACATACTCTGGTTGTTTAAAACTCAAACTGCCCCCGCCCCCCACCACAATAGAAAGCCATTCGAGTACACGGACACACAACCGCTCCCAATTTTCCCTAAGCTAAATCTTCCCGTGTTAAACCAGATCACATGCATAACCTTTCATTAATCCTCGCCTGTGTATTCCCGTGTCCAACATCTGTTGCGGCGGTCCCGCTTTCCCCGAATCCCCCCCTGCTCCTGTGTGTGAAAAGCAGGCCATTCGAAGAGTACAGCGTAAGGTGATGGAGCGGTTATGTCAGCGAATGAGTGAAGAGGTCACGGGGACGAGTGTGGCGACGGCGGTATGCAGATGTGGAGCATGTGCTGGGGGAATGTAAACGCTTATCTGACGCTGAGATTGATGGGAGATGGTGGATCACACTGTAGGTCTTTCTCCCTCCCCGTGTCATTTCTGCCCCGTGTCATGTTTGCCCTTTTTACAACCCCGCCGCCCTCCCCACTGGATAGTTTTCATTCTTCCGCCCCGGTCACCGCTCAATCCCATTCTTATTATTTCCCCCCTTCGCGTCTGTTCGTTCGTTCCCTTAATCTCCCCATCACTCTTTGCATTCTTCCTGCTTCCTCTCATGTCATCCGTTTCCTCAGCCCGATCATCCCTGGGCCAGATTAATGCCAATCACACCCGGAGGTCGAAGGAGAGGCCGAGTGAGCTGCATGGCTCCTCTTTGCGCGGGACTTAAAGACTAAAATAGTGGGCGTTCAAAAAAAAAAAGAAAAAAGAAAGCTCCTTGGATTCCCGATCCGAGAGCAGCCAATGTGCCAGCATCTCTGCATTTTTTTTTTTAATCAGTGAAGACCAAGCAATACAAATGGAAATGGTCTGGAGGCTGTCTTATTCAAAGCAATTGAGAACAGGCAAAGACACAAAACTAAGAGGAAGAGCACTGATTAAGTGGACCACGGCAAGAAGAGAGAATGAGAGACACAAAAAGAGGAAGAAAATCCCCCATTCATCCATAGCGCGCACACACAGACACACACACACACACACACACAGAGACATACACACACCCGTATATATATATATATATATGTGTTCACCAGTCAGCAGTAACGCAGAAGGCCACACCAACGATGACACTTTATAAATTGAGCAGCACTACAACGTCCGTAAACCAATGCAAATCTTGATGCCCGTGATTCGCTGATTTGCAAGTCCCACGGCTATACTTTCCCCAATGTTCTACCTCCGAGCGGGGACTTTTTGCTGGGAACTTATTTCAAAATAAAAGGCCTCCTGTACCACTTGGATCGATAGGTGGTCATTCTGTGCTATTGGCCCCCGGAATGCTGTAGTTGGCTGGCAAGTATCCATTCACTTCTAGCACCAATGTATTTTCTCATACTGAAATCCTGATATCATCATCACAATTGCACCCTGACATTGTAGAACTAAATTCTTCTGTCAACGACGGTTCCTAAATGGCTTTTAGGAATGAACAATTGAATTGCAATGAGAGAGGTTTTATCTCCTTTGCTTTAGTGTATTAACTTGATTCCACACTTCACCTTTAAGTATTCAGCAGTCATGGGTCGGACCATCATTTTGGTCTCAATCTAACATCCGTAAAGTTTTATTGATTAGATCAGTCGTTGCACCACAGTGGTGACAAAAGACAGAGGCAGGTAATCAATCAGACAGACAGACCCACATCAAACCTGACATAAATAAATCGGCATCTTCAAAGTCCAACTCAATTGCTTATCAGCTAACACAATGCAAGGGGCCACACACACACACACAATCTATCCGTCTTACAATGATTGTTCAGATTGAAGGACCTATTGAGCAGGTCTACACACTATCAATCCCAGAGGCATTCCAATAAATGTGACCCTTGTTTTCAATAATTGACCAGAGATTATGGGTGACAGAGATGATTAAGAGAGACAGAGGAACACGCGGTGGTAAGAGAGAACAAGAGCTCGCGAGAGAAAGGCCGAAAACCTAGAAGGTATTTTAATGAAAACCACATTTATTGTGGCGTAGAGGATCCCATCTGTCTCAGTAGAAGCTGCCCTCGGGCACTGCTTCAGTATCAGCTTTCCCAGCACTCCCACCATGAAGCCCAGGCCACAAAAGCTGGGGACTGAAGCCCAGAGGTCCAGACTTCAAAGTCAGGATCCAAACTGAACCATTCACACTTGTTGAAGTGCATGTGTTTCTCAGTAGGTCTTTAAACAGCCGTTACTCTCCCAAAGCCTACTCAATGTCTCTCGTGACCCCACGGGCCACGGTTAAAGCACTGTGTTTTTTATTTTTACTTTATATCTTTATCTTATCTATATCTATATAGATATATATATATACAGTATATATATGTATATATATATACATATATTTACTCTCTGTACTGTGGTTGGATCCATTGCTGAACATCTGCATAAAAGGATTTCCCTGAAGGCTGTGCGTAAACTAATCCCACTCTCGGACAGAGAGAGAGAGAGAGAGAGAGAGAGAGAGAGAGAGAAAGAGATGGAGTCGGATTCATCCACGTGACTTGAAAGTGAAAATATTCATATCGCCGTTAACCACAAACCTGAGACTTTGGGGAACGCGTGGATCGTGGTAACATTGGTCCTAGATTGACGCCATTTGATGCAACACGTAGTATTAAAAAGGCATTGGCACACGGAAGTCGTCCGAGGCGACGAGTCACAGCCGATTAAGTGCTTAAACTCGCCGCAGCTGGGCAATGGTGCGACCAAACACGCAAGACCGGGAGTTTGGACGCGCGCAGAGATGCGCACTTTCACTCGGCACCGCTGTATTTCTGCGTCACGTCGTACAACAATTCCAGCTGAGGAAACACTCATTCACACAGTCGTTCGGGTGCTGAGTGAACGGAGCGCAGATGCGCACAGAAGGCTGGGGCGTTTGATTCATTCACAGTTCCCATCTCGCTCATTCCCGCCTCCATCGTTGAATACTTTTCAGATGGCATTCGTGTAAAAATAGAGATACATAAAAAAAACAAACAAACACGACAACCTCAACGGAACCTGAAAGTTGATTCGTCCTTGTTTTTTTGGCCAGATACTGTGTGTTCGCGTTTCTACTGCTCTGGAGCGGATCCTGCTGCAAACACGCATCGCTGCGGCGCCCGGCAGCGCTCCAGTGAAGTGCACACATCCCCTCAGACAAGATACATTTAACAACAACAACAACAACAACAACACACACAAAGCAGGAGAACACGTCGAATGGGGAAGAGGACACTTACAGTGGTTGCGACTGGAGACAGCTCCACGAGCCGGTGCGGGCTGATGGAGCTGATGTTCCAGGGTGCCCGGGCGGTCGGGTCCGACGTGGGGGTCCCCGGTCCAATCAGTAGCCTAGAATCCATCCCCCCCCCCCTGCGCACAGTGGTCAATGAGCGGTGGCAGGGTGCTGGGCGAGTAACCACTGGCGGTGTTAAGTCTCCGAGAGGGGCTCTGTGAGTCCCAGTGGCCAGCAGTTATCGCCTCCCCGCGCCCTGACTGGACCACTGGCAGCACAGCAGCGGTGGAGGGGTGAGAGAGAAAAGTGTTTCCTCCCTCCCTCCCTCTCTCTCCAATCCCTGCCACGGGGATGCCTCCGAGTGTGTCGGCGGGCCTGTGCGTGCAGGGCGCACCCTTCGGAAATCAATGGATCAGTGTTTGATCTCATACAGCGGCCCGCTTTGCGCGTCTTCTCCAATGCCTCCCATCGCTCAGATCTCCTGCGTAATACTCTCCGCTGAAAGTCAACGTCGTGAACAAAACAACAACATGGGCAAAGGCGGATCAACACTTGGGGGGATGCTCGTCCTGCCCGGCTTTGTACTATCAATGTGCAGCGTGTTTTCTTTTGCCTCTCATAGGAATCTTGCTCAGAGCTGCTGACTGTGTGCAATATCACCTTCAGTCCGTCACTGTTTGAATGCATAGAGGTTACTGAGGAAACGGCAGTGGCGAGTAAAAGTTTCTTCAACTGGAACTTATGAACCTCCCGTCCCGATAAATGTTTTCAATTTTCCTTCCACACCTCTGAATGGATACCGATTAAATGAAAGTCTTGGAAAACTCTTAGAAAATGTTATAACGTCTAACTTACTCTTGAGTAGAATAACATGCTTTTCAGCTGCCCAATGTTCTGCTGTGTCTGTATGTTGCTGATGGGCCGCTTTCTGCTCCAAAGGGGCCGCCTGCTGCACGCAAATATGACACTGGCAACAGAGAAACTCAGTTAAGATGGGGATCGTAAAAAAAACAACAACAAAAACTCACATGAGCTGAACGCAGAGAAGTGGTTAAAGGGACAGGGAGGTTGGGTGACAACATGTTTTGAGTTTAAAGCAAGTTAAAGTTAAAAGCAGTTTTTCTGTACTTATATAATTACACTAAAATATATATATATATTAATATTATGATATAATGATACGAATGTGTATTTAGTGCTGCCGTAGGACATAGCACTGAAAGTGGACCATGTTTGTAGGCGACTGTAACAGCTCCTGGGTGAACAATAACGCATGCATTTCATCTCTCACAGATCCGAGATGGCATTTTGCCTCAAGGGGCCCTACCCGGTAGATGGACAGAAGGGTAGAGAGGCCGATACTGGGAGTAGCGCTAGAGAACCCCTAGACCAAGAGGGATGCTGAGAAATGTAAGCGTGGCTCTCTTCTAAACCCTTTTGTTCATTCTAGAGGGGAGTACAAGGTCTCATGATGCCTCTCTCATGTATACCATCCTTGCTTCCCTAATCTCCTTTCATTATTTGCCCAGTCTCCTCTCTGTCGATTTGGGGGTTATTTTCCACGCAAAGGCACATCACCTCCCCATGCCCCCGTTTCCCCATTTTTCTGCTTATCTAACTCCCTATTCGGTAGTCCTCCGTTTTGAACAATAATATGCTCCTTAAGCTCTCTAAAGCTGTGTAATGCTACATACTTCAGCATAAATGCTTCTCCAGCTCCTTTAAACCCAAACAGTTTCTTTATCCTTGTGAGAATTAAGTTCTTTGTCCCATATGTACATTTTGCACAGCGTTAGTTTATTCTTATTCTGTATTTTTTCCATTTCTGCCTGTTTACTGTTTATCTGTGCTGCTGCAAGGCCATGCATTTTCCATCTGTGGGAGGAATATTTTATCGTATCTCATCTTATACTGTATATATAGATGAAGATAGAATAAAGATGTGATTGGTTTAGTCACAGACTCTTTTGTGCAAGGAGTATCCAGGATTTTCCCAGGGTTGACCCCTGTGACACTGTGCTTTTCCTGGAGACCTACTAGAACCTTAACCATAGCTAGTACGAGCCTAACTAACCTAACCTAAACGGAACGTATTTTACCGTAAGCCTTTAAATGTGTCTTCACCCTAAAATTTATGATGAGGATTTGGTTTTTGTCTCCACAACGAGGACAATTAACTCCCTAAACTCTGACAGGTCCTCACAATAGGAGTAATACACCCCCCCCCCCCCCACACACACACACACACACACATCACACACGAGCACACACGCACACGCATGCACACACGCTGCATGTGAGTTTGGGATTGCAACATGTTTAAACGTTTAACTTCCTCCCTCTTCCCTTCTCCATTCTCCGACAAACAAACACATCCTTCCTGCATGGATGTTGTGTATTTTGATGTTAAGTGTAGAGAATGTGCGTCCATGTGGGTACTTGCAGGCAACACGGCCCTCTGGCAGCAGCAAGTCTCACAAAATGCCACGTCCCGTGATGGGGAATTCTGGCTGATATTAAGAGGATCAGAATCTGGGTCTGGACTCGCACAACGGTAGCATTATACAAACAACACAATTAATACAAAGGTCAAAACAATACGACTCTGTGCAGAACGATGCCACACATACTTCCTCCCTCCATCTTACCCCTTCCCTGCTCAGGTTAAATAAGGTTGATTTTCAATCCAGGGTCGCATGGCGCCCATGCAGCAGCCCGTAGCTGAGAGTAGAGCTCATTGGTTTAAAATCCAATGACCCGTTTTCACGTCGAGTGTATGCGGACTTGTTGGTTTGTTGTTTTAACATTATACGGTTAAAAAAGGGAAATTGCACACGCAAATGCACAGTGCAATACTTACTAACAGCACAGTCTTTTTTAAAAGCTAGCATGGGTCACGGATCCGGATTAGGGGACAGTTTTGGGCTTACTTGATCTAGATTTTAAACTCAGGATTACAACCCATGCAACCAACGTAGTTTTTTTTTTTTTTTTTTTTTCTTTATGCGACAGCTAAGGTTAGTGTCATTTCAGACACGAAATGTAACTGACATTTAGATAATCTGTCTGGGTGTGGGAAGAGGAGGTCAGGCCGGACTGGGGTCACAGGTTTTCCAGTCATAACTCGCTGCAAGTAATGGAATAAGGGGTAGCAGGCGGGGAGACTAAAAAAGAGAGAGATAATATCGAAAAGTAACCGATAGGTCACTTCATTGAAGTTTTTTCCAAAGTTGGTCCCAGTGCAACACTGCTCTATGTTAAGGACAATGTTGTGAGTTAGTTACCAATGGGCTTTGGGTATATAGGATATTTTGCTTTTTAATATACTGTATTTCGGGATTAGAAGCTAATATAATTGAAAAAGACTAATGGTCCAGGGTGCCACCTTTTTTCGCCTCCACTGTCACCTCGCAACAGAGCTGCAGTTGAACACACAACTTAACATGTAAATAGTTTTACAATAACCATGTGAAGGCCCCTTAACATGTGTAACTTTAGCTATCCAGTCAAGTTCCAGCATGGTACTTACATGCGGATGTGAATCCTTTGTGGATATCCCAATATCTCCTTTCAAAATGATCAATCTCTGGTGAGTGATGACTCCCTTAACTGTTCGATCCTTTGTTGCTTGAGGATGGAAAGACACATTGGCCCTCCACAGTTGAAGGAACCTTGGGTCAGCCAAGTCACCCCGCTGTGATGCAATGGGACCTAAAAGACAGCCTCAGAAGGATGACCAAAGTCAAAAAACAGGAAGCAGAGTCAGAAAAACAGGATAAATGATTTATACCAGGTTGACACATTTTCCCACTGATTTAAGTCCCTGTTACATCTTCTTGCGGACGATTTCACAAATATTGACTGTGGGCAGTATTGTGACGTAACATGCGCTGAGATACACATATAGCGCCAGTTTTAGAGCAAACATTTTCCCAAACACAGCACGTAGAGGTGAAGAGACTCTGGGGCATCCAGTTCAGCAGATGCACCACATCTGGAGTCTTCGATAAACACCTGGAAGATGATGTTCATGTGAAAGTGCACGAGAGCACACCCAAACACAACTGCATGCAAACACTTTCCCAAACTGAAAAGAGCGTAGCTTCTGTTTTAAAGGGAAAACAATAGCAGTTTCCCTTTGAGGTTTCAGGAAGTAGAGAGGGAATTCCCAACTGGGTTTTTTTTTGTTCGTTTTGTGTTGCCGAGTGCCATTTGTTCTCAGCTGTGTACATTTTTGTCTCTTCCATACGGGTCAACAAAACACCTTTCAAGAAGCCGGTGACTGACTTTGGTTTCGGTGAAACCCCATTTAACTACAATTTTCGAAATAATACACGTCAGCTACACATTCTTTGATTTTACGTGCATTAAATGAACCTATCGGCAGCACCGGACCTTCCTCTGGCTTATTAACACAGTTCTTCACACTTCTCAGAAATGTAAAAAACAAAAGCAAAAATCAATTAGTGACAATTTGCATCCGGTTGACTATGTTTTAAAAATATATACTGTATGCAAGCCATGCAAGACTGAGACAGCATTGGGGAGGATTAGATTCCGAGTGTCGTAAGTAAGCAAAGCAATGTTTGACTCCACTGAGATAGATTAACATGAATGATAAATAGGACAGATGGAATCGACTTACTGGGCTTTGTGGTCATGCTGGCGAGATCTCTGTTCCTCTCTTTCTGGGAATCTGGAATTAAAGGGAGCAGCTATTAAAACAGAACTTCAGTGAATTCTGCTCACACACTGTTGATCAAGGCAATGCGACGCGGTAAACATAGTGAAATCAAGCAGCAGTTGACGTTGTTTTTAGGGTGTTCATGTGTGCGTCTGTGCGCGCGTGTGTGTGAGTCCTGTGTTGCTATTAATTTGGTTACGTAAGGGAGCTGGCAGAAGCAGCAGGTGGGGCCTGACGTTAAAAAAGCCGCTTTGGGACCTGGAATCTCTCCAGACCAAACCAATTCAACAACATACTAAGCACTAATGCGAGTGTGTCTGGAAATTATTACACGTTCGCACACGAGCATGTTCGCATGACCTCCCTATTTCAATCCTATATTGAAATGTGCTTTATTTGTTGACGAAAATATGCCACAAATCAGCAATATAGTAAGAAATGCTCACTATGACTGTTGGCACCTAAAATATCAAAAGTGAAACAAACACATGCGACACCGGTTATATACGACCCAATCATGCCAACCTTGTAACTGGGTGTGGTCTGCCGGGAACACAACAAACACGGAAACCTGGATGTGGCTGACAACAGGTTTGGTCACATTTCTTGCATCTCTAGCGCTTTTGCTCTCACAATCATAAAGTAGACGAAACACGGAATCAAGCGCATCGATATCCCTCTCCTGAGAATAAGGTGGCTCAAGCCAAGCCTGCCGAAGGCGAGTCAAAAATGCAGCCGGAGCTGAAAGTGGTGCTTGTGGGATCAAAAACCTCCTACAAGTATCTCGTTGGCAACATCATCCTGGGAAAAAAAGTGTTTAGTGCAGCGGATGCAACATTTGATTGCGAGAGGAGAGAAGGAGAAGCATGCGGGCGAAGAGTCACCGTGGTCAAAGCCCCTGGTTGGCTGCGGGGGTATCACCTCGGCGACACACCAGAACTCGTCAGGACGGAGGCGATCCTCGGTGTCAGCCTGTGTCCACCGGGACTGCACGCATGCATCCTGGTGATTAACGCGGAGAAACCGTTCAAAGATATACACAAGAGGGCAACCCAGGAGCACTTGCGTCACTTTTTCGGCGAGAGGGTGTGGGATCACACCATAGTGGTCTTCAACCACAGGGGCCTCCTTGGCCACAAGACTATCGAGGAGTACGTCCGTGAGGAAGGCGTACCCCTGCGGTCGCTCCTGGAGGCCTGCGGTGGCAGGTACCACCTCCTCTGCGACGACGGCACGGGCCACGACGCGAAGGTCGAAGAGCTGTTTGCCAAGATTGACGGCATGGTCGCCGACAGCGGTTGCTATGAAAGTGAGGGCACACTGGTGCAAAGTGTCAAGGAGAAGCGGGAGGAAGTGGACAAAAATGCAGAGGAGTTGCGTCGACAGTCAAGAGATCAGAGGGAAACGCTCAGAAATCTCCTGACGGGTGAGTTGGAATTTGTTTGCATTCACATGTTGGAGCGAAACAATTCTTGGCTCTTGTTTTTGCATATTTTTTTTTGTTGCCAGAATTATTATTATCAAACAGAAATGATAGAAATTAGGAGGCAAACTGTACATTATCAAAAATAATAATAATAATAATAATACGCTTGACAAATAAACTTTCTTTAAACAACGGAAAAAGTAAAGAAAAAAATCGAAACATTTGTCCTCTCATGCAGGGCCAAAACACAGCCTGAGAATCTTGATGGTCGGATGGGTGTTTTCCGGCAAGAGTGCCACTGGCAACAGGCTTCTGAAAGTCAAAGCCTTTCCGTCGTGTGAGAGAACGCTGACGGCCATAAAGCGAAGTGGCGTGGTGGCTGGAAGGCAGCTCATAATCACCGACACCCCTGGGTGGTGGAAATTCTTCCAAGCCATCTTCAACCCTACTGGTTTGAAGTCGGAGATTTTAGCCGGCGTGTCCCTGTGCTCGCCATCACCAAATGTCATTTTGCTGGCGGTGCCGCTCGACACCTCGTTCACTGACGAACAAAAAAGCGTGACGGAAGAGAACGTGCGGCTGCTCGGGCCGCGGGCGTGGAGACATATGATGGTGCTGTTCACATTCGGCGACACTTTGGGCAACAAAGCCATAGAGCAGCACATCGAGAGCGAAGGCGCGCCCCTGCGCTGGCTCATCGAGAAATGCGGAAAGAGGTATCACGTCCTCGACAACACGAGCGACGCCGAGGGCCAGGTGACAGAGCTGCTGGAGAAGATGGAGGAGATGGTGGCGGGAAACGGCTCTTTTTACCTCGGCGAAACGCGCGACCCGGCTGAAGAGAGAAGCGACCGGTCCGCCGGAAGCAACGAGGAGAGCGCAGCCCGGGAGATCTCGGGGCATCTCGGCGTCGAATGGAATCGCATGAACTGGAGTATGGATTCACCCTTGAACTGTAAGCCTTCGCAGAGCATTAACAGAGCAGCACGTGTAATACAGCGGAGCTGGAATCACATGGAATAGAATTCACCGTTCCTCCGGCCTGCCTTCCGTTTTATGCTTCGACTTTAAAATCTAGACTTTTAAACTCCCCGCGCTACACCACAGCCGGTTCTGTGCAGTCCTATACGAGGTTATGTGCGTTGAATTAAAGAGCCACGTTTAACGGTATATTTAGGCAGTGCGTTCAATGAATGTAGCCCTGAATAACTGGAATATCCCTATGCCAGTTAGTGAGGCTTCAAAGAGGTCCGAGGCTTCAGCATCAAGGGGAGCAGAGATGGAGCAGCGACATGGAGAGGGCCAGCTCGACACCATTCTTGAAGGTGAAGGCGAGGATGATGCAGAAAGTGGCTCGCTGAAGATAGTGAAGGGACTGCTGGAGAGAGAGTGGAGCCGTCGGGAGGCGTCCATGGAACTTTACTACGAGCGCGCCGCAGGTGAATGAGAATTGGTGAACGTGCGACTGCCTTGGGCCCTCTTGGGTTTAGTAACTCTTGGTGTATGTTCTTTTCTGCCACAGCCAAGGAAGGCGCCTCGGAACCAGATCCATATCAGCAGCAGAAATCGAGAGAGAAGGTCCTATTGTGGCTGAAAACCCAACATCCCACATCTGGATTCAAGGCAGACACAAAGAAACGCTGGAAAAGACGACCCGTCCTTGAGCCGAAAAGGAGAACGAAATCTTTCAAGAAGAATCGCTGAAAAAAAAGCAACAGCCCAATAACGGCCCAGAAACACGTCATTAAAAAAACATACCAGTCCTTCCATCTTGTTGAAGCGGTAGCACGGGCCTTAAATTTGCTTTCAAGACACTGCTTTAATTCTATTCACGGTACACCGTGACATGAGTACATTAGCTTAACAATTTCACTCGCAATTGAAGGCTAAAGTTTCAAATTTTAATTGAGCTTCTCCCTTCAATGCAGTGTTAATATGCGCAGCTCTGGACCATAAAGATGTCCACGTAATCTCATCTCGTCTCACTCGTCGCCGATTAATTAAAGCCGCTAATTAAACTATTCTCCCTGTGACTTTGTGAAAGGAGGGGCGGTATAGATCATGAAAAGCTGGATGGATAGATAGATAAAGGTGGTTCTGTGTGACAGTTAGTCAACTCTGCGCGAGCGCAAATGTGTCAAAATACAGATAATACGGAAAAGAGGTGAGAAACATCTGACTTGGCAGAAGAGGGAGAGCCCGAGTCCGGAGGGTGACGAGACGCTGGGAATGTGTACTTGAATCTCACGGAGGGCCCTGAACTCATCAGCAGGGCCAGCAGATGGGATTAGAAAGACCATAGATTACAGACAGAAGTGGGGATCTGTCTGTTTTATCAGAATGAACGTTAATCCAGAGCTAAACCTTCCACGTCTCTGTATTGACAGAGACGTCAACAGCAAAATCTGAATGCATACACTTTCAGAGGTGAGGTGGCGTCGGATAGCAAACTATGACGCCAGTTTTATGGTGAGCACTATACAATTTGCCATATTATTCCATTCTTTAACATTCCTGTTCCCTGTCAGACATAAAGGATTTCATTTTTTTTTTGTTTTTAATATGTGTAACCTGTGTTCAACACTATAGCCTCTTAATCATTGGCAAAGTCTGTAGTTTTCATTCTTATGGTATGTTCATTTGTTTTGTTCACAAACACGCAGTTGCACAAATTCACTTTGTCACAACACAAGGCCATCCGGTGCCAAGAGTCGAACTCCGGGTATCAACATTGCATTTTTTCTTCAGAATTTCTAATCAAGGATCTCCCTCGCCATCCCCCGAAGCGACCCAGTCACACGCTCTGCACACTTCACTTGCTTATAAACCTGGAAGCTGGATATGGGCTTGGTATGTTGTGTGTTTAAGTAACTTGTCGCATTACATCATTTTAACCTGCGTTTTTCATCTAGACTAAATCAGTAAATACTCAATTTATTGTGCACTACTATAGATCACTATAACACAAACTGTTTTACCATATAGCTCTTTCTTCGTTCCAAAATATGGAATAACAGGTAAAGGCAGATCAAATCTATTTCTAAAACCCATATAGTACGCAATAAAGGGGACCTATTGTTCAGCTCTGCATTTTTTATTGTGGGCCCCCCACTTTGCACAAACATCTGCAGCAACAAATCTTAGAGCAGAATGGCAATGCCGAAGTCAGGCAAAAAGAAAAATTATCAAATAATTGAAAAGTCAATGCTGCCACGGCGCTAAACCTATCTCAGAGGAGATAACCCTCTCATCTATACCATGCAGGTTTCATGTTATTTTGCTCTAAAGGGCCCTGCAAAGAAGCAGTAAATCAGCAGATGGCAGACTGTGGCTCGGACAAGGGGATGGACGAAAGCTGCATCTGTTCCTCTTGGTGTATTGCATCAGGTAGATCAATATATAATACACTAAAGTAACCGCAAACACAGAACACACAAACAACGGCCTGGATCTCTCAGGACAGATGTATAGCCCCCCCCCGCTCATGACTAATTTGTTCCATTGGGAACATTATCTCGCACCACCTGTAACAATTGCAGAACAGAGCACAACAAGAATTTTAGGACCATTTGAATTGGAAGTCAACAGTGAAAAACGATTAACATGTCAGGGTCGTGCAGACAAGAGATTATTTTAAGAATGGCAGGAAATTGAAGCTTTGGTTGTTTAAAGAATATGCAGTGTGCCCGGAAATTATTAAATATAATATAAAAAATAAAAAATGCAGCGATGATACAATGGCGATGCAGATTATTACCCGCTGCATCGTTTTTGACACTGACAGGGAGCGTAGAAGACCACACAGCCTAGTCTTTGTTCTACGGGTGTCTTCCTGATAATGTCTTCACTTGGAGGACGGGAGTGAATGAAGCACAGGATATCACTTAATCATAACATGACAGCTGATGTGTCTTCATTTGATGGCTTCGCCACGAAAAGCGTCTGCACGCCCTTTGCACTCCTTGCATAAAAGGCAAACAGATTAGATTAAAATGGCATACCACAGATTAAAATGGCACAGCGGGGGAAGGGATTCTTTATAGCTGCCAGGCAGGTTACACAAGGCCATGTCAGAACTGACAACTGACAGCAATTTTGGACTCTTTCCCTGCATGTTAGGGTGCGCATTTGAAGAAGAGATTAGGTGAGACAGAGGGATTGAGGAAGGGGAATTAAAATTAATCATCGCGTTTGAGAAAGTGTAAGGGGTAAAGACTGTGTGGGAGGAAAGGGAGCAGATTTTAAATGTAAGATAAAAATGACAATACAACATAAAATTAAATTGACTAGCAGAAGGAGAAATAACATGTCAAAGGATTGCTAAATAAGCATTTCTGCCCCCGACTGACCCTTAAAGTGAAGTACGTCAGGAGTACAAAACACAGCCAAGGCATTATGGGTAGGAAATAAGACAGTTAGCAGTTGGGGGCCAGCACACTCTCAAACATTTCTTGTCGTAGAAAGGTTTAGATTATAAGAAGTCTGATAAATGGGTCACAAAGTCCCGGAACATAGAACAGATACATTTGGAGTCAAAAACACAAAGAAATCCATTTCGCATAACCAGTCACTGGCTGTAGCTTTATCAGGTTAATCGAGGGTTGAGATTGGCATCGATGTTCTCATCTTACGTACAGTGCTGAATCATTTCCTTAAAACAAGTCAGTCTTTCAGCATTCTTTCCAGTGCTGAGAGGGACATGGTGCAAGCAAAGTTGCTGGTGCTGCTGCAGGATCTCCCTGTGGTGCCAAACAGACTCAGTCAAACCGACAAGTCAATTCCAAGTGCCACAGATCAGATGGGCTTCAGCGAGCAGGTCGTGGTGGCTCATCTGTACGAGGATCCGGTAGGGATTTAATGTAAACATGTCACACTAAGCCTGTCAAATCTGGATCAAAGCACGCTGCACTGATGCCCTAATGTAAAATTGAATCTTTGAAGCAAAAGGTCCAGGTTATTAGGTCCACACAAACGCAATCTGGATAGTCCTGCTCTTCATCCAGTTATGACTGTTCCAAGGGGGATAGGGATGAGCACGATTCAACTGGTCAGCAATGACGACTGGAGGTAGGAAGCACCATGCATCTCTCTCCGGGAGTTAGAGATGCCAACAAAGGGATCATGACGAAAGAGTTGCCAGCACTGAATGTAAAGAATAATGTTACGGAGCAGTAAGCTGCCTGCAAAGTCCAAAACTCAAACATATGTCACAGGACAACATCCTCCTCCCAGAGTCCACAGGAGAATGCTGGGGTGGGGGTGAAGGTGGAGCATGACAGTGGATTAGCGTGCAATACCAGTGTATCAATATGTTTCTGTTGCCATTTACTATAAAAACATATTCAAGGACACTTACTTCAGATTGGCAAGTCAGTTGGGTCTCATCGGACCACTTATAATGTCAGACTCATTTTGTCTGACGTCGTTACGTTTTTTTCCCATTTCAATCGATGGTCTCAGTATAGTATTAACAGTGTGTCCTCTATCTTGAGCCACAACATGGTTGACAGGGAACAGCTAAGCCAGCAGATCAGGGGGGATGAAGAACGGAGATATGGGATGTTGGAGGAGACACAGTGGATGGTTGTGAGAGAACAGAACATGAGAGAGAGAGACGGAGACAAATTGGCAAAAAAAACACAAAAAAGAGCCAGAGTCAGAGTGGATGAGGAAAGAATGATTTAAAAGTATCTGACAAATAAGTCAGGGTTGAGGGAATCCTTGAAGCAAAGCCACAGGCCATGCAGAGGTGAGATATTGATTAATTGCAACACAGTTGCCACCGTCACCTTTGACACAGCAGAGTTTTCAATCAAAACCAATGTCAACCGAAAGCCAGGATACACAGGGATGGTGGTGCTGAAAAGCCATGAGAGCTGAATGGGGGGGAGAAAAAGGCGGAAGAATAAAGTAAGAGATAGTAAGAGTAAGAGATCTGCTATGCTTTCAGAGTGTGAAAGACCTTGGCAACAAGCATTACTATGACAGATTAAGGGTTAATGTCCAACTGGGAACCTGAAAGAATGGAATACTTCCACCAGGCACACATGCACACACACAAAAACTAATAGGAGGAAGTGTGCAGCTGAGTGTGCTGCCGAGGGCTAAAATCAAACGCTCTAATTCTGAGTAATAATTATTGCAGCGATTACCCCTTGTTCCTATATCTCCCAGCCATTATTTCCAATGCCCCCCTCCCACCCCCCAATTATGTAGCCTGCATTAAATCTCCTCAATCTCCAACTGTCAGCAAGCAGGGAAGATTGCACATACAACAACCCACATCCACTTGCTCTGGACTGCTGCTGAAAATGCCATCAAAGCCCTGAAAGGGACTTGCCAGGTTGATGGATTTGCGTGTGGGTCTGTGCCCAAACACATGCAGCGAAGATTGGCAGCACGATGTCATGGACATATTGTGGCAGACCATGAGGGGGAAAAGCTCATTTATAGGCCGAGTTATGTTCTTATAAAAGGACACATCAATTGTGTGTACCTCTCACTTTAAAATCATGCCTTTACCTGTATAAAACCCCGGGGTTCTAGTCTTTTTGTACAATTCCCCCTCATTATTTGTTTGTAAACACTTGATTACAACTATGATAAGTATTTATGTACTGAGTATGAATGAAACATAGGGTGATTTATAATTCATTCTGTCAATATAACAACACGAGTTATATCAAGGATTGATTTGACACCTCTCCGAAACAGTGTCATTACACGCCACCATGCATATAATATTTCTTGACATTAGTGGTAGGTTTTTCCAAGTCAATGCAAAACCACCACAAATGAGCAATTGGTGCAGGAGGGGAATGAATGAATGAACAAAGCCGAGATAATGAATGGGCCAGCATCTGCACGTGCAACGGTCAAATGGGTAAGTCCCGGTTACCATGGTAACCGTGTCTGAGAACACTTAGAACTACCTACGTGTTTTTGGGTGAAGTGCATCGATTTGTCCGGGGAGGTGGAATTGTGGGTGTCACTCATTCACTTCATAACCCCTCGTCATTTCTTCCTCAGAACAACTGAGCAAATCCCACGGAGGGCGCACAGAGATAAAAATAGAATAAGGGAGAACACAAATATATATATATATATTCGTGCCTGTCTGGGATGCTGCGGAGGGAACGCATGGGGTAAAAATAACCCCCGTGTTTCTATTCCTCCTCCGCCGTTGAACTATTTTTAGCCCACGAAGACTCCTACAGGGAGCGCGAGCGCCTGTCTGCCACCGAGGCGCACGTGAGTTCTCCAACACGTGAGCCCCCCCCCCCCCCCCCCCCCCCCCCCCC
Organism: Colistium nudipinnis; assembly: GCA_016785305.1. Lineage (NCBI taxonomy): Eukaryota > Metazoa > Chordata > Actinopteri > Pleuronectiformes > Rhombosoleidae > Colistium > Colistium nudipinnis. Next base: position 96,310 of record JAFBJU010010979.1, read on the forward strand.
CCGCCCCCCCCGCCCAACCCACACAACACCGGGGGTCGCAAAAGAGGAGAGGGATATAGCCGTCAGAAGGTGTAGGTGCCGGTCGGTATTTATAGTTTATTGGAATGATGGGTTTGTCATTGATTAATGTTCCTAATATTCCTTCCGTCAGGACGGCTAAATGACCAAAAAAGTAAAGTCGCTCATCTATGAATTATTCAGTCACTTCGTGAGCTTCTATGGAAAGCCATATTGGAAAAATATATAGTGAAAAGAAAAGGGTACTTAGTCATTAAAGGGCTACCTTTTGCGAATATTGAACTTTGACCCCAGACAAAGCCAGAGTCCGTATTCGTACAACAGCTGGCGTGCGCAGCCGGCAGCATCCATTCGAGAAATTATCGCGGAACCACCCCACTCACAGAATAGCCCTGTGGTCGATTACAGATAAACACTAATAAAATGTACACACCCCAGACATAACACATATTAGGCCTCACCACGACACAGATACAAAGTATTGTAAACGTTGAAAAAACACGTTTACCTTTCACCTGGGGTCTGAGTTTTGGCGCTAGTCCCACACACACCCGGGCTCTCCGCCAGCCGGCCTTCTCTGTTAGCTAACCCCGCACGCCGGCTACCTGTCCTCACCGCCGGAAGTCCTACCCAGGTAACTTGCTCCTTCACCCCCGGCCCCCACTGTCTCAACGCAGGTGCAACTCTGATTAGTGTCCCCACTCCTCTCTCCCCCAAACAGTCACTCAATTACACTATTTATAGAAAACGCCCTGGGCCACTCACGTGCTCCCTGCGCGCGACCAGTGCACCACCCCATAGTTTAGAACAGGCAGACTTTTTTTTAAGGCCTCACAAGTTTTTTGTTTTGCATCTCTGTTTCTGTCAACAGCCACCAACTATTCCCCTTATTTCTTACAACCATCAACACAAGAATACTGTTTTCTTCAACACTTCCATCCCCAAAGCGACTGATGAATGCAATTAAGGAATCCCTGTCTTAATTGTTGTGGAACAAAGACTCTGTCTTCTTGAAAGAGAATCTGATCACTGCTCATTGTCTTCTCTTTTTAATTCCAGTAGTCTATAGGATCCCCACTCATTTCCTCTACATGATGTGTGTCCTCACCAACTGCATGTATGTTGTGGTGGGGGTTTCGATGCTTGGCAAATGCAGTTGGCATTATTAAGAGACATGTCTTATTCTCTTAGCAACGTTTCACTCCCACTCACTATCCAGTCTCCAATTAGAGACATCTCTGTAACATCACATTTACACAATTTTGTTCCACTCTCTCTATATAAATGCATCCGGAGCAATATTGTCCTCAGCTTCCACATATTTTCACACTCTCTGTTGGAAGAGCATGCGACTCAGTACAGGTGGATTTTTACAGTGAGATACTCACTTCTGATCACAAGATAAACAAAACAAATAACATTTGGTTTGAGCGGTGTGAAGGCATTTGTCAGGCCAGCGAACCAATGCTCACATCTAGTGGTAGAGGGACAAACTGCCACTCGGCTTGGTAAGGCTCAGTGATTTTAGGCAACCACACCATTCACAGTGGGTACAGTTTAATACATTGATTTTCATATAGTTGTACTCATTGCTTTGCTATTCAACTTACAACTTCAAATTTGAAATCATTTTGGATTTGAATATCAACTGCTGAAATTTTACGCAACTGGGTCAGAAATAAACTCCACTGCTTTGCATCTTGTCTTTCTTCTGGCTTGATATGAAGTAGCTCTGACAGCCACAGATTTGAGGCCATCGTGAATGAAGAACGCTGTTTATCATTGTTAGATTTTCAAATTAAAATTAAATGGTGTTTTTTTACTTTTGTAACTGTTATGACACATTTAAACCAGTTCAAGATAAGTTTGTTGTACATTGTATAGATATACTTTTTCTTTTGCTTCTAAAAGCGGTTAGACATAAACAATTAAAATAATCTGAATACTGTATTTTCAGTAAGTAAGTAAATTATTTTTATAGTAGTAACCAAAAACCTTATACGACCCATCCTCAACAAACCTTTACATGTATTTAATGCTCCACTCGGGGTAAAAGTACAAATGTAGACATTTATTAAGCCTTAATATCTTCCAGCATGATGTGCTACACTGACAATCTAATGTGAACTGCATGTTCAAATAGACTTTGAATTAAATAGATTTCATTAAAAGATGAGGATGAAATAAAATAAATAGCAATTATTTTTGGTTGGTCAGGAGCGACATTGCAATACTGTTTATAGTTTATAGTGGATATGGTTTTCATGTTGTTTAAAGCTTTCGGAAACATGCTGTAAGTTATGCCTATTTGCTCTGAGCAAATGATGACATAGTCATGTTACGGTGGTTACGCCCCCTGTGGGAGTGCATTGGTAATAACTTTATTGCAAAAATACAGGTTCCCTCTTTCCCCGAGCAACAACACCCCAGAACTGACACACATTTTTTTACACACACCCACAAGCAGTAAACCACCTTTAGTAGTCAACTCTCCAGCATTATACCTCTGTCTCTCACCATCATGTCATTCAAACACACACTTTCATCCTTTAGTTTACATTCATTCGTTCTCTCTTTCTCCACCTCAGTCTCTCCATCCTTGTTGCTCTCGTTTTGCATTCCATTGCATGAGACATAGTAGTAGATGCAGAACAACACATTTCACCAGCAGCATTAAACATGAGATTCTCTTTCTTCCTCTCCTCGTCTCTGCCAGAGTCCAGGAGAGCGCCCGTGCGTGGGTGTGTCTGCCTCCTGACTCTCTGATGCAGGATTGTGAGGGAAGGTTGATTTGCATAGCGGACTCATGCGCTACAATTGGCTACATTCTCCCACATCCAGAACCTAAAAAAAAATATCTAAACAAAACAAAAAAACAAACACTGCACCTAAATGTTAAAACAAAACAGTAATGTTACATAAGCTCTCTGAGTTAAGTGCCAACCTTTGGTTTAGTTAAAAACGGTCAATCAACATCAGTTAATTCGTGAAGAACTTCACATTGGCCAGTTTTTTTAAATTAGGACTTTGTTATTTTTATATAATGTCTAATAAAGCATATAATAAATGTTTTCTACACCTGTTAGAATGCTACTTCGTGAAGGGGGAGTGAATGAATTATACCTGCTCATTACTGTATAATTACTGTTCATACAACTCAGGAATGGTTTTACACCTCTAAAGAAAAAGCTCACTGGCTGAAAATATACCTCTAATACATATATATCATATAAAGTATAATCCTATTCGACATGTCACTGTCTCAGGCTGACGATGAACATTTATCTATTCACATCTGAGCTCACAAAACCAGGGTGTGTGGGTGGGAGAATTGATGAAGTGTGAATTCATAAGTGCCACTGAAGTTCACCTGAGGCCTTTAAGTAAAACAAACACCACTGACATCTCTCCTCCACCTGCTTTTCGGTAAAATAGCCTTCGTAAAGTGCACTTCTGCCAAGTAATCCTGCAAAGCGCACTTGAGTCATCTCTCTTTTCACTGATAAAGCCAAAGAGAAGGGGTATCCTAGCCTACATTCTCATTCCTTCCCGACTTCCCCTCCCTGCTGGCCCATTTCGGGTGCTACCGTTTCCTGTTTAGAAAGAAGAAAGCAAGCAAGAAGAAGGAAAGAAGCAGAGAAAAAAGGAAGCGCTTTTCTTGTTTAATCTCCCGGTAGAAACGAGAGAGCTGTCATTAGGTCGGCGAGCGGTTTGGGGAGGGGGGGCGGAAACTCCAGCTATACACTTGTGAAGTGCACTCCACTCGTATTTGAAATGCAGACATGAGGAAGTACCACTAAGTTTATCAATATTCGTTAATTATCATTATCAACATTCCATAAGGTCTTATTAATTAACATACAGGTTTCATACATACGTTTTTCTGTACATGACTTTTAGTTGAGTAGAGAGTTCGATCTCGGGCGGGTTTACTGTGTGCGCACACAGAAAAAAAAAAAAAGAAAGAAAGAAACAGACAAACCCTCAAACAAAGAGAGCAAAAATATGGCTGTCCATGTGAAACGGACCCAGTTCGGCTACGTGTGCATCCAACAGGAAATGCCCGTGAAGAAAGAGGAAGAGGCGTGGCTACTTGGTAAGAGCCTCCCCCTGAGCTAAGGGTTCGGTGGGATGGAGGGAAAGTCTGCGGAGAGCTCAGGTCCCAAATCAGACCTGGCCGGTGCCTCTCGCCGTCGCCAAGGCTGACACACAGGGAATCCCTCCGAAAAACCCAGGGGGAGACGAGAAACAACAGTCCCGGGAAGAAAGGGGGGGGGGGGGGGGGGGGGGGGGGGAGCTTGAGGTTGTAGTTGGGGGTCAGAGTGACTGCATAGACAGAGTGGTAGGTTAAAGGAGGGAAGAGGAAGGAGGAAGGCAAGGAAGGGCTAAGCAGGTTGCTGCAGGCGCTGAGGGAGGCTCTACGTCAGTGCAGATGTGCATGTGTGCGTGCATGTGTTTGCGTGTGCATGTTTTTTTGGGGGGAGAGGGAGCAGGATAGGTAGCCGACTTCGATCCTCCTGAGCCAGGTCAAGATGAGGCCCCTCAAGGACCCCGGCACCGTCGTCCCAATTGAGACATTAGTGAAGCAGAGCAGGGCTCTGGTCAGAGCCCAGCTTGACCCCCGTCAGACACAGCCAGAAGCTCCCTGCACTACCCGACAGCTCCTGGAAGAGAAATGAGAGAGGGCACATGAACAAAAGGGTCACATTAACATGAAAGTGGACAGGAAATATTCAGTAATATAGCGTTAAAGGGTTGAACTAGAAAAAAAAAAAAAAAAAAAAAGATCGACTGGATATAGATAAGAAAAATGGATTTCATTGAAGGATAGACACATTAACAAGATTTTTTTTTTCGTGTTAAGAGCTTTTTCAAGGTGTAGATAATGAATAAGAATTTGATTAAAGGAGGGATTTTTTGTTCTTAGGTCAAATGTTTTTTTCATTCCAGCAAACTGCAAAGTGAAAAAAGCACCAAAGTTGCTATTTTTATGCAAAAAGAAGAAAAACAAAAACAAAAAAAACATGAAACCTGGTCATTCATCTCCCTGTATACACAATCATAACAGTATGAAGGATACAGCAGTTGTGTGATGGATTGATTTCAGTGAATAATCGCCTCTGACCAGGTGCTTACCGGCCACGGTTTCACAGTTTTGGAACATCTGGTAAATGTTAGAAATATATTCCCTGATGAAGCCAAGATACGGTCAAAATGTCTCTTCATACCAGCAGTAACTTCATGAGGGTTAGATCCAGTTACTCTACAAATAATGGACCTATTACCAATATCGAATGCATGTAATATTGTCATTGCTGGCACACGATATGTAAAACAGCATTTTTTTTTTAGACCCTGTCTTACTGGGTGAGGCGCGGATTGTGTACTTAAAAGTGGAGAAGGGTAAAAACCAGAGTTGACACCTCTCTTTGCTACTGTCTAAGTTCTACGTAAGAGGCACCTAAAATAAACCAGGCAGAAAAAACAACAGGCAGGTTGGCAATCTCTACGAGTTATTTTGGGACAAAGCTCGTCCCAAAGTTGATCAATTGAAAATGAATCTGTTGGTTGCTCTGGTTAGAATGAAACCTTTTTTTTTCTCAAGCTAAAAGAAGAATGGAAAATGTAGCTTCAAAATGTGGGTCACAGTTCCTATGAATTCATTTTTAAATTGTATAAACCCGTACATCTATCAAAGAATGCATTTTTTTTTTTTTTGGTCAAAGCATGTTGTTGCAGTCAGAGTCCAAAATTTTGGGGATTTCAACACATCTGACACATGAAAGATTTGCACAGGGATGATTATGACCTTTGGCTAGTTATTAAAATACAGGGCTTAGCTTTTTAGTGCCAGATGAGTGTGCTTAGCCAGAAAGTAAACGTTCACCAGAAAAGAGCTTTACTTTCTGGTATTCGTTTTCTACCCTTTCACGTATTACTGGAATTCTCTTTTACAGATTATTGCAGAGTAGTTACTATGAGCTCAGCGCAGTGTTTACCTGTGAAGCAGTGGAGGGAGGTGGTCATGAGAAGGTGTTGGTGATGAGGATGATGGAGGAGATGATGGTGGTGGAATAGCAACAGGGACTCAGAAGAGAGGAAGTAAGCAAGGAGAGGCACTGACATCTGTCTGTTTCACCTTGGAGAGAGAAAGAGGATAGAGAAGCAAGAGGCGCACAGAGAAAGAAGACAGAGGAAAAACGAAGAAAAGCAGAACGAGAGGGAGAAACGGGACAGACAGCAGGGAAGAAGAGCACAGGGGAAAGCAATGTGTAAAGTGCCACAGCGGTGTGTCAGGCAGATGTAGTTTAACAGCACAGCAACGTGGAGGCATCAGAGCGGAGGTAATCGCACTCACAAAGCTGCGGGTTGCAGTCAGGCGGCTGCGGCGCGAGGTCACGACTGTGCCGCTCAGGCTGCGTCCAATTCGCCTCGGATTTTCCCCATCCTCAGGCTCCGCCCCAAAGGGCAGGTCCCGCGACTTCATTGGCTGCAGTCGGAGAAAATGTCTGTCAGATGCTGCCAAATGGATCCAAGTGACGAGCACTGGGCATGTGCGGGGCCAGCGTTTTGCATTGAGGCGTGCGTTACCTTGTTGAGGTAGGTGGGGGTGCTGGTGCCGTCTGCCCCGTACACACTCCTCTCCATGTCTGCGCTGGGGGTCTTGGAGCGAACCTGCCCTCCCATCCTGGATATAAGCCTCTCTGACGGGCTGCAGCCTAAAGACACACACGCACACACAGCGCAGGTGAACACAAAGCCTCCTCTGCAAAACATAACGTGTGCCCCATGACCGAGGCTTATTCAAAACCTGAACACTGGCATTCGCTGTGTTCTTCCGAAATGTACCATTTCATAACTTCAAGGACAACACATCATTGCAATTCGAGAACATAACATAATTCGATATGAATATAAGACAGATATCACACTTAGTGAGTAAACGATGCACAACACAAGATTGCACCATTTCAACAAATAAAACATTTCTACGAGTCTTGAATATTAATTCATAAATGTTTTTTCTGTCACTTATATCTGGAAACTCAGATTTTAGCATTCTACTTAATTCTGTGAGATAGTTAAGTGAAGCAGTAAAGCTTTCCCTCGACAACTGTATCAACCTGACTGAAAAAAACATTCTGTGCTGTGTCCCAACTCCATGCTGTTTTATACTAAGAGGCCATGAGACAGTATTTGCACCTGAAACAATTAAACCACCAAATACAATGTCTTCCATAGGCACATTCAGTCATTGGCCCAAGCAAATATCAACATGCAAACATGCAAACAAAGTCTAATTAGGTTACTTCAAACACACAACATAAATGGAATTGCGACAGAGCTAAAGTTGTTACGTGCAGTTTTTGCTTGAGTCATGTGCAGCACGTTTATCACAACTTGATGAATTATGATCACTTGGTTTAGTACGTGTGTGTTGGTGTGTGTGTGTGGAAGGGGGAGTGTACCTGTCTTTCCAGCCTGCAGACTGGCCTGGAAAAGGGAGTCGAGCTCAGACAGCTCAGCCTCTTCACGTTCACAGCGGGGGTCACCGTGTTGCCCTGGGGCATGCTGGGAGCAGAAGTGCCCTGGAGAGGACTGGCAACTGTAGCTGTAGCTCTGGCTGGACACCTGCGGCCTGATGGAAACACAGCAGTCTGGGGGCGTGCTGTATGGCGTCACCACGGCGTCAGGGCGGTCCAAACTCCAGGAGGACCAATGGCGCGTGCCGCCGTCAGAGGCGTCTCCGTGCCTCAGCCAGTGCTGAGTGGTATCGTTGGGGGAGTGGGGCCGCGGGGGCTGCCAGAGAGGCCCGAGAGGTTTCGTTTGCCCAGAGGTTTCCAGAGGCGAAGGCGGGGGAAGAGTGGGGGGCGGAGGGGGAGGCTGTGTGTGTGGGGGCTCAAGGTGTGCGGTGTGCGTGGTGTGTGTATCCCAGAGACGCAGAGGAAGCGAGGGCAGAGAGATGGCTAGGTGCTTCCCCAGAGGTCTGACACTTACCCCCCCTGCCTGCAGCAACTCACATAGCCTCACCCCTGACCCCTCTCCTTCCTCCTTCCTCCTCCCGCCGCATCCACCCCCCTCCTCCTCCCCTTGGCTGGAGGGGGCACAAGGGTGAGTAATGCTGAGGGTGAGCGGGGGCCGGGGGGGAGCGGGACGATAGGGCGGAGGGGGTAGGTCCGGGCCCAGAGCAGCATCCTGGTCGGGTGCTGCCTGGTCCTCTTCCTCCTCCTGATTGGGCGTCAGCAGTACTTGGACCGCGCCAGGCTGTTCACTGGAGGTAGGAGAGGAGAGGGAGGGCGTCCGTCAGTCAGCAGCACAAAAACAAAGAACGAAAAAAAAAAAAAAAAATCAGAACTCTGCTCTGACGTCAGGTGAGTTACTGCATTGAGGGACGGTCACAAAAGCAACCAGGATAAACAAGCAGACACACACACACACACACACACACCAAATCACACATGCTCACTTACTGAACAAACACACACAATGATGAAGCCTTGTGCAAGCATCGCTTTGTGCACGGCACATGTGCATTCACAGCCATGCTGTTTATGAATCAGGCACAAGCTCAACCTTCTGATCCGACCACATCCACACAGCTCAAACAACAAAAGATTCGACCGTAATCTGACTTCAAAACAGCACCCTACCCTCTGCAGCATCGAGTACTGGTGCAGTACATCAACACTGAAAATAAATGGGGCTTCCGCGGTGCAGAGTGATTTAGTCTCCCCGTAACACCATATGACTTTATTGATTTACATACATTGATATGTGGGGGATACGATAGATGCTGCATTTTAGTGAATCCTCTCTGTGTAGAAATCCTAAATATTTGGCCCTCTGTCATTTTGTAGTAAACTAGTGTGTGTGTTTGTGTGTGTGTGTGCATACTTATGTAGTTGGTGTATGTTTGGACAGTCCGTGAATTTTGTGCGTGTCTCTAGTTTGATCTAGGTGCATACAGGTCTATAGAGAGCCAGCCCCCATCCCCCACATTAACTCCCCAGTTTCTTTTCGGCCTTAGTAATTACCCAGCATGCTTTGCAGCAGCGAGCCATAAATCAGAGGCTTGTGTTGATCAATAGAGGAGAGGAGGAAGGTAATAAAACAGGCTGAGCGCTGAGCCTCACCTCCTCCTCCATCCTTCCAGTCCTGCTTTTAACAGTTTGCATTTATAGTCTGTACATTTTTAAGCAAATTTGGCTACAAGCTTAAACAGAAAAAACAAAAAAAGTCGCTTAATTTTCAGACAATAATCCAGAATCAGTGAGCCTTGGTTCCAAATCTGAAGATTGGGCCTTTTATGCTTTTAGTCCAAGTCTAGTTATCAACATTACTTAATTATGTTAAATGTGTCTATTTATTTTTGCATTATCTCCCTTTGAGATGTGCAGTCTCTACTGAAATATTCAAATGTATAATAAAACTTTACAAAATAAAACCATAATAAAATAAAACAGCAATTCTAAAACTCCCCTGCTGAATCTCACTTTCCCCTACTCACACACACACACACACACACACACAAAACCATCAATACATACACAGGCCATCGGTGTGGGGCACATACTGCCTTACTGTAACACAAACACAGCAGCAAAAAAGCAAAAACCAAACACAGCACAGAATCCTGTGACAGCGATGGACCGCAGCATCACAGGGCACAGAAGGAAAGAGCAGCAGCGCACACGGAGCGGAGGGGAAGCCTTGGCAGCGCACAGCTACAAAGAGCAGCACAACAACGACAATGAAGGGGAGCAGTGAAGCACAGAAAAGCAGAGAGCAACACAGCCTCTCTTGTTGTTCTCGATAGCGACACAAAGCCCAGCAAAGCAGGCTTCTACTGCACTGCAACAAACACACAAACGAAGAGGCATAGGGAGTTGCTGTATACAGTCAAGTGGGTGTGCTTGAGGAGACACGCGCATTCAGACGCACGCACGCACACACACACACACACACACACAGCATTGCTAGGGATTTACAAAAGAAAAAGGGGTTAAGGTGTTTTGGGCAGCCACAGCCGACGACACACACATGAGGGTTTGAGGTGTTCTAAACAGCCAGCACCCAGAGGACACACACATAGGGGTCCTGAGGTGAGTTTGAGGGCAGCTTGAGGTGTGGACACACACAAAGTGAGAGAGGGGAAGAAGGGAGGAGGAGGGGGGGGGGGTTCTGAGGCAAAACTGAGACAGGCACCATTGAGGACACATAAGGGAGGGGGGCGGGGCAGAGGTGGTACCTGTGAGGCCCCTGTGGACGGGCGCTTCCTGTCTCCCGTTCCATTTCCTGTTCCTGCCTGCGTTTGACTGGGCCCCCTGTGCTCCTCATGCACGCAGCTACAGCCAATCCGCTATGAGCGTTAGCCTCATGCAGGGGTCTGAGCACAGCTGAAGATGTTAAGGAGAGAGCAGGAGAAAAAAAGGAGAAAATACAGAGAGGTGCGCCGACAGGGTGGCGAGAGGAAGAAAGAGTGAGAGGACAGGAGAGGAGAGAAGGAAAGAGAAAAAGCAAAGAAGTGGGTGAGAAGGAGAAGAGGGAGACAGAGACGGGATGATGGAAGAAGAGAGACAAGAGGAGACAGAGGAAAATATAAGCAGAGCAGAAGGAGTGGTTATGAGGGGGCTGGCATGCATTACGCTACCTCTGCTCTAAGTCATCGTAAGTCTACTTTATACACGTAGAGTTGCAAAGTGGGAGCATTTATTTTGGAGTGATTAAATCACACGTAAACAACAGCAACTATGTTAGACGTAAGTGAAAATCTAATTCTGTCTCAATTTAATGTAATATCATTTATGGCAAGGCATTTCATTCCCAATAGATTTGCTGGGCTCGTATTTGCCATCCACCATGCCAAACTAATTGGGAAAAAGAAGAGAAATACTCAGAATTTCGTTTCAATTGACGAATACACAAAGATTTAAAGATGAAATTGCACATTTATTCTCAAACTCAAAGTTAACTTATAGTGACTCACTTCCCTGAGTTCTTGGCTCTTCTCTACTTGCGCCACCTGTTACCATTGCAGTTTGCTTAGATAGCATTATCTGTAAGTTCCAATTGTGGCAACAATATGAGACAATCACTATAATAATAAATAAATAAAAACATCCCGACCCCAAATCCCCTCCCACTTCACAACTCTGATGGAAATGCATCAAAATGTTATTTTCGTTGACGACAGTCAAGGGAGTCAAAAAGTTCACATCAGACTAATGAGGAGCAAAGTTGAGCCTACGTTCATCGAGCTAAAGGCCCCAGACAGGCAGGGGGGGAAAGGGAAAAGATCAAAAGATTTGTTTCCAGACGGAGCTTCCTTTAGTGCGTGGCCTTGTGAGCGCACCCTGAACAGCGTTAGTTTGTTATCATAAACATGCAGTTAAGGACAACAAAGGAGCAGTCACCAACCCCTTCTCAGCTTCATTTTGCACACTTTGAGACACAATAATGGGGGGCTAATGGCCGCTCTGTTGTTGTTGTTGTTGTTGTGGTTGGCTGTAACAACCTCTAACACACTGAGGCACTCTGTCCGGAGTCCGCCTGAAACCATTGATACGCATGTGGAAACCGAGGTCGGGCTATACACTCGCACTGACACGGGTGCCATCTGTTTGTTGGCGAGGCGTCCTTTCGGTTCGTCAAGGTTGAGTCTACTCACAGGTTATGTTTGCGTGTGTGCGTTGCCATGTGTGTGTCGCGTACACGAGGCTGAACACACTTAAGCACACACAGTAGGACAGACAGGACACAGCATAACAATCCCTAATATAGACTTAGTTGGTGCTGAGCCGGAGGGGGAAAACCTGCAATTCAAACATGGCTCTTTCTCCCTCAAACACCCACCCGCGCACACACACAAAATATGCATGAAGACATATCCATGGAAGACACAGGAACAATAGAGGAAAACGTCTCTTGAGCAAAATGGCAAATCTCTCAGATTAAGTGTCTATGGAGAGAAATGAAACCCTACAAAAGGATGTTGCACGACAACCAATCACCACAACGATTTACCACCGATAGACTTGTGCACAGTAGCCTGCGTGACAGGTGGTGGACACCATAGACACCACCCAACCACCACCGACGGTGACAATGCTTACTCGTCTTTTTGCAGGTATTTGAAAGCCTCACAAAAATCCTGCCAAGGCACGTATGATTGTCGGTACAAAAAGTAATTTAAATCCATTTAGAGTATGTTGAGGTGCCTCAATTGTATTAAACTCCAACTGCAAATGCCCCAATGTTCCTTGTATCATACCCTTTCTCGTATATAACTTAAATTATCCATACTACATGTCTCCAGTTTTTAAATGTCTTATTCCAAAATGAGATTACTCAGGTGACGTGAAATGAAAACTTGAGCCAGAAAGAAAACAAAACTGCCTCAGGGTCACAGCAGACATTTTAGTCTTAGTATTCCCTGTGACTACTGGATTACGTCAAATTGACATGTAAAATTGGCAAGGTGCTCTTCTCAGTGTGACCTGAGTCCAAGTTGCGTGTCTGGAATACACAATGACACACAAACAAGGATATGCTGTACACACGCGGTACCTATTGTATGTGACTGTATATATATATATACACACACACGTGTATATATACATACGTGTATATATATATATATATATATATATATATATATACTCTCAGAGACACAGACACAGGCACACACACGCACGCAGGCACGCACACACACACACACACACACAAAACAAAGCCCAACATATACAGTTGAAGTTAGAGAAGCACACACTGAATTAATAGCCAGATTGAAAATACCGACAGTGGGCAACAGATGGAGAGACGGATGAACAGATGGGGAAGAGGACAAAGAGGAGGTCAGACAGAAGCACGGAAACAAAGAAGTCACGGTCACTGCTAAACAAGACAGCAGGTGATAATGTCACCCTAAAGTTGCACCAGGCGATACTTTAACATAAGTAGACGCTTATTCACAAGTTGCCAAAAAGCAAAAAAGCAGCCTTACATTGCTCCAATTAACATTGCATAACCTTGGTTTAATTAATAAAAATATAGATTTAAATACAATAGGATCTAACTATTGAACGGAGGCTCTTTACTGTCTGGGTTTCACATAGGATATTGCCGTGTTAACCTTTAAAAGTTTTCTCTACCAAAATCCTTACATTCCCCCCTCTCCGTCTCCTGCACGTCCTTACCCCACGCTTTGTTTTATCCTTTTCATTCCGCTTTTTTTCCCCCCTTACCCTGGTGTTGGAGCTGGTCCAGGTCCATGAATTTGCTGGGTTTGGGGTTGAATCCCATGGCGGCCTCCCGCTCTGCCTCCCTGCGCTTCTGCTGCTCCTGCTGGCGAGCTCTCCTCGCCACCTCCTCCTGCAGCTCGTCCAGCTCACTGCGCCCCGAGCCTGGGCACACACAAAGGAGATGAACAATGGTGTGTGTGTGGGTTCAATGAAATCAAATACATTCCCATACATGCACATGCACAAATGCGCACCTGTGCTGGTGCCGCTACCCCAGCTGGCTGCAGGCATCTCCTGCAGGATGGCACCACTGCTCTTTGATTTGGGCACCGAGCGCCATGAAGGCCCTGACATCAGCACCCGTTTCTGTTGCCCCACCTCCCTGGGGTTAAAGAAGCAAGAACAAAAAGCCAAAAAAGGAACACCATTGAGAGTTTCTCGTGGAACATAAGTTGCTATTAACAGCAGACTTATATTTGATGCTGATGAAGTGAAACCAACTGGAAACAATAAAAGGGACCACAAAAACAAGGGGGCGAAAGAGGGCGAACAACATGAGAGAGGTCGAAATGGTTGGTCATTATATGTGGGTTTCCTACCTGTCGGGACTGCTGCTGTTTCTCTCGCTGCTCTCGTAGCCACTCTCCATCCTCTGAATCAGTCGTGGCTGGTGCTCCACCCCTCTCAGAGGCGGAGGGGCAGGGGGGCCCATTGTCCGCCCGCCGCACAGAGACCTGGGCTGCCCTACCAGCCCGAACCCCACCTCCAACTCCCCGATCCCCCTCCCTTCTACCTCTCGCGGCCCTGGCTGTGTGGGCGGAGCGGGTCCCGCCGAGGGGAAGGACTCCTGGGGCTGCGGAGGGAGAGAGGGACCAGGCAGCGTGTTGTAGCTCAGAGAGGAGGCTCGCTGGCGATTAAAGATGCTGTCGATGTTCAGCGCCTCTCTCCTGGGCCTCCAGGTTGGCCTGTAGCGGCCTCCAGAAGAACTACATGAGAAAAAGTCGTTCCGCAGGAAGGAACATTATTTCAGCTGTCATTTCCCACCAAAAAACAGGTTCTGTAACGAGGCGATTCAGCATCAAAGACGCTGGGCTTATTTGCAGTGCTTATAGAAAGAGTGCCAAATATTGATATAGGCCGCTGATTGTTAGATGTTGCAATTGCTGTGTTTGTATATTCTAAGAGAGCGAAAGGACAGTGCAATATAAAATAAACTTCCCAAACTTATGGATCATCTTCCTCGGAATTTATCTTGAGACCTAAATTCAAAGGCAGGAGGTCTAAGGTGCAGTACCTGGACTTGCTCTCACTGCTGGTGCTTTCATCCTCCCAGTGGGGGCCCCCCAGCCCACCCTCACAGCCCCCTACTCCTGACGATGAGGAGGAGGAAAGGGGACGAGAGGAGGAGGAGGAGGAGGTGAGAGGCCGGCGGGAGGAGAGGAGGAAGACAGCTGTCTCCTTGTACTCCTGCAGGGGAGGAGAGGGAGGCCGGGGTGGACCCTCCACCGCTGACTCTGAACACGGCAGAGGAGAAGGAAAAAATAAAAAAGAAGAGAAAGTAAATCCATTAACACATTTATTTATCCCACCAGGCAGCAGTCCAAGTAAACATGGGATTAACCAATAACGAAGCACATAACCTAAAATTTGTCTGTAGTAACTCGCTTAAATTCAACTGAATACGGATTTTTATTCGGTCTTAGTTGTTCCACCAACAAGCACTGCAGTTTTGCCCTTTCTCTTACTCTCTGAAAACAGTGGTCACGAGTGTATTTGCATTGGTTTGGAGTTTCCAGAGGCTTTGTTCTGACTGAAGGTGCAACTGCACTTTGTGAAGCTAGATTTGTTGCTGAGCTTCAGTATTACCTCTGGTGTCAGCAATGTGCGATGGTGTGCCAATGTCGTAATTACAGACCACCGTGGTCTGGGATTCACTGGAGAGATGGCTGCCGGTAGACTGGTGGAGAGATCGGCTGCGGGAGGCACGGTGACTAGAGCTGTCCGTTGAAGAGTCGGTACGTGTGTCGCTGGAAATGGACGGCTCGCGTCCTGAGAGAGAAAAAAAGCGAGAGGGATGACCTTTCAGTTAATCCTGGATCGCAATATGTTCCAAAGGAAGGAAAATAAGTTCAGTCGCCTGTAATATAGGGTTGAAGGTCAGAGCTCTAAAGCTGTAACCTTGCATGACCCCAGATGATGAACACCAAGTAATCTGATCGGATCTGTGGCAGAGTGTGTCATCTTTGCTGTACCGGAGTCTTCGCTGTCGTAACCAGCCTTGCTGCTGCAGTGCTGGAGCTCCAGATGCGGGTTGGAGCTGGTACAGGGGTTGGGGCTCTCCTGCAGTATCACCGGCGTCCCACGGGGGTCAGCGTAGAGCAGCAGCAGTGGCTGATAGTGGCCTTTGATACAGCGAGCCACCACGTCCTTCCACTTCGGGCCGATCTGGAGGCGCAGCAAGGGGAACACACAGACAAAGACACACGTTTTATGGAGGATAACTCATGCTCAAAAACTAGAAATACAGCACGAGAACAATTTTAGCCCTAAAGCCTGCACCAAAATCCACACAAAGACAAGGATTAAGCCTCGAACACAGATTGGACACTGCAGCACAGTTCCCACACAGGCACAGCTGGAGATGCAGCAGACACTGTGCACTGCGCCCTCCCCACGTTGCAGCATGCAGTCTCCAAACTGTGTCTCACCTCTTTGACGTGGGCGTCGTCGAAGTACATCCACTTGCGTATCTTGGTCTGGAAGAAAAAGGTGGAGTAGTGCTTGCCGTAGTAGCACACCATGCCCACCAAATAGAGCTCCGCCTGGCGAGCCCTCTCCTCTGTCACACGGTAAAACAACTACAGAGAGGGAGAGAGAGAGACAGAGAGAGAGAGAGAGAGAGAGAGAGAGAGAGAGAGAGAGAGAGAGAGAGAGAGAGAGAGAGAGAGAGAGAGAGANNAGAGAGAGAGAGGAGAGAGAGAGAGAGAGAAGAGGGAGGAGACAGGGAGGGAGGGAGAGATGCAGGGGAGAGATGTGCGGTAGGGGTGGAGATAGAGACAGCAGAGTTAATGTGACCACAAGCACATTTTTGCCCACCTAGTATATATATTGCTGTATGCAGTAATTCTTCAAATTCTTCTCTTTCTCAAACTCCTCACTTTCCTCCCCTTGCACAGTGCTGCATACATGCTGCAGGTTTTCTTGCACCTCTCACATTGAGCCCTCCGTAAGGTCAGCTGCTGCAGACAATACCGATGCTCCCGCATCACACATGCACGCACCTGATGTGATGTTTGTAGCACGTAACAAGCACGTTAACATGGCCTTCTATATCTTATTGTAAACATCGTCTCTACCTGCTGTTGGAAAGACCAATACAGTTCAACCCTTTCATGTAAAAATAAGCTAATAATACGCTTTTTTCCCCCCCACAGATGTTCTTCTGCATGTTAAGTTATTTGTATATATACAAAGTATAGCTCACCCTAACCAATGGGTAATCACGGGAGAATTAAAAAGAGAAAATAGGAAACAGACTTAAATTATAGTGCTTGACTATCAGTGGTGAAAGTTTGCCCGACGCTGAGGGTGGACTGGTGTGCCGTTAAAGACTGAGATCCAAGGTGATGACACGGTCAGGAGCAGATTTCACTTAAGACAAGTAGGTGTAGGTACCACTCATGTTTCATGAGCGCCAACATTAAGCACGCTAATGACCTTAAATTCAAGCTCGCTAAAAGAACAAACAGTGCACCAAAAACACAATCCAAAGACGAATATAACACAGGTTTTATTATTCTGTTGTTTTTCCCTCCGCAATTCCTGGTAGTGAGTTTCTTGTTTTTGTGCCTTCAAATGTGTTTGATACAAATTTCAAGAACTAAATATTGTGTTTGTCTTGCTGTCTCTCGTTATACACATTTCGCATTATATTGAGCATTAAAGGCAGAACCGTTCTCTCAACCTTTTATTAGTTTTGATAGTAAAAGTAATTTTCCTGAGACACGTTACTTAATTTTTCACTTACACCAGTTTATTGAGTTTTGGTCTACATTTCCTGATACTTCATCAAGTAATAAACTAAAATGGTGAAAACGTCACATTTTGACATTTTAAAACAGGAAAAAAACAGTACTCAGTATTTACAGTAGTTATTCTGGTGTGGGGCAGAGCAGTGACAGTGATTGTGCATACAAATATCCACAAATTCAAACCTGACCTAAATGGGGGAAAAAAATATCCAGGACGAGCCTATAAATAACAATATATATCAGTCTGTTCTATCTTTAGTGCACTGTTGTGTTCTTTTAGCAAGATTGCAATAAAGCTCGGTGGGGCGCTTCACGTTGGATCTCATGAAGAAAACATAAGAGTGGTACCTCCGCGTGTAAAGTGAGCGCATCTCCTAGCCGTGTCACTACCATGGATGTCTGAGCCTCAGCGTCCGATGATACTTCCACCACCGACAGGCAAACGCTTCCTGTCTGTCCCGGCGCAGCGTCTCTCCCTCGCTGACGTCACTTTCGCGCAGCTCGCCCAGCAAGCTGGCAAAGCCCAACCCTCCAAAAAAATCTAAACAAATATTCTCATTCGACAGTGAACACCACACAAGTTCACGCACGTTAACGTGCGCACACTCGCTAACAGTTCACCGTCCAAAACATCCCAAAACTGCCCGCTGTCAGCGATGCAATATTACTTTCCGTGCTCTCCGTCCGTCTCCCCCTTGCTTTCTTCTTTTTTTAATTCTCGCGTGACTACCCACAGGTCAACGCGACACATAAACGAGAGTCATAAACCTTAAAAAAAACCTAACATTCAGAGGAAGATCTGGGGGGAAAACATGATTTGCTTTATTTTAGTTGCCTCAAATAAAAGATACCATCAGATGATAACATTAGTTATTTTACTATAGTTAGTTATTTTTATCGATTATTATTCTACGGCGCGTGAAAAAATAGTTTCCACAGCCCAATTTTACATTTTTTGTAAATGCACAGCAAAAATCAATTACAATTACATCGATAGCAAAAAGTGAAATCCTCAAATTAAAGAAACTGGCACCACTGAGTTTTCAGCATTTTTGCTGAATAAATGACTTAATCAAGCTTAATCAATTGAATGTGTTATTTATTGTAAAATACCAATTGTTTTAGCGCTACAATACACTAATCTAAAGGATATAAAAAAACAGCTGGGAGAGAAAAGCAAATAGGAGGCAACAAGCGGGGATCAGGACATACCAGGCACCTGAAAAAAATGTTTTCCTTTGATTCTGATCTAACAACTAGCCTCTTCTCACACCAGCACATTAAAACGGGAGAAACAGCAGCAGGCGGAGGTACAAGATAGAAAATAGAGGAAGTAATTTGACTAACTACAACGCATTCATATTCACTGTTCCATTATTCATAAATATCACTTCAGAATGCGGCTGGAGATGTTAGCGTGGCATTAAAATGCATCAACCTTACTCAGTCATGACGCAGAGTTTCAGGAGTGTGTGTGTGTGTGTGTGTGTGTGTGGTACAGCACTGGTCGATTGTGTGTAATATTTTGTTAGTTTTCTTGTGTGTTGTAGAAAGATTGGTTGAGTTTATTGGTGGCAACATCATCCGCATATTTGTATTCTGTTTTTTTTCGTTTATCATTAAGGATTTTTTTTTTCACATATACTTGTATTTTGAACGTATTGTATTTGTATTTATGTGTGTTTTTGAGCCTGTTTTTGCCTGTTTTGTTTTTTTCCTACATCAGTTTTTTTTCAAATGCACATAATGTTTTTAAATCACCTGTAGTACATGTACAGTACCCCACTTATCTGAAATGAGATAGCAAATAGTTAGCAAATGGGATGAGGCACAATCAGTTGCCAGAAATCAATTTGTTTTTTTACTGTTATTCACAAATGACAGTATAGTGTAGTATATATAGAGTCTGCTGAAAATAGGAAAGCCTTCCGACATGAAGCTACAGTCAAAATGAAGGAGGCGTATCCAAATCAGGCAAGCTGTCTTTTATGTATTGTCATAATACTTTCATGGCGACTAATTATTAGATTATTTAAAATAGGGGAATGTGGCCCAGTTTTGGTTTCTAAAAAGCTTAAAAGTTGCAGTTATTATTTCCAACTTTTGACACCGATCTTAAAGTTAGCGCACATCTGGCTCACTGGTAAACACGGTGCACAGAGTTCTACCAAGAGATTTCGAGCAGTGTGTTTGTGTACGTATGCTTGTATTTGTGTGTCCACAAAATCCTAAAATATGAAAACGAGATAACGAGGGCGTGTATGTATGTTCCACTTACATCTCCCAGGCGAAGGCAGGTCCCCAGGCTGTGTATGACGTCCTCCGCCAGGTCAGAGTGGTCTGAATCCCACACCAGCCCGATTGACACAATCTCCGGGGAGTTCATCAGCACCCGGCGGATACGCAACACCTCCCCACAGTTACTCTGCAATGGAGGGAGGTAGAGGAGGTTTAAAGATAACAAAAATGAGAGAGCATGTGATCAAACCGGTTGTGACGCGTGACAGTGGTGCAAACCATCGCTTTATTTGGCAGTGATGAACCCAAATGCATGCAGATAGACACATGGGTAAAGTGAGCAGAAGGACAATGAGCGGGCAGAGATAAAAGAGAGGAGGAAATAGATGACGAAGGGAGAAAGAAAAGAACGACAGTGAAAGAGGCTTTGCGCTGAGTTGTATTTGTCCCTTGGGCCTTCTGTTGAGTTCAGAACCGCCTGTTCTGAATCCTTCCTTTGAGTCATGACCCGCCGCAGAGCCGGTGTACACGCACGCACACAAAAGCCGACACGCATGCGCACGCACCAGCATGCACGCAGTGCTGGCGGAGCGGGCTCGGAAACAGCCTGAGAGCACCCCGGCAACCGTACACTTTGCCAAACACAACACTCACACACACACACACACACATATGCGCAAGAACTCTTCCTTTGTGGGCGGCGGGCTGTCTCGCGCTGGCACCAGTGATGGCAGGAAGCTCTTTTGCCAGAGTCTGCTTCTCAGTTCTCAGGAAGGGACACAAACACAAGCCAGGGACCAGCAGCCAAACGACCCAGCACTGGGACACAGGCTACCCGCTCACTCGGGACACGTCGCCGACGACATCAGTCGTCTCATGATCGCACAGATTCCCCTTCTTTTTGTCATAAGACACCACTGATGGGTGCAGCCTGAGCTCGGAATTGGATATGCAAAAGATATATTTGTTTCTGTTTCTATGCAGACCTTTTCCGAAGGGAGAGCGTGACGCAAGCGCGCCGCTGGTCCAGGGATGCCGTAGGTCTTGCAAAATGCTGATAGTGGCCTTGTTCAGGGCCAAATGAAACAAGTTAAGACAATGTTTCGCGCTTACGGCACCTGGCGACTCGTGAGGCACAGAAACAAAGAGACGAACCCTCTGTAACCACTGTAATAACAGCCGAGGAGGCAGAGAAGGGCTGATGAGCTGAAATTCGGCCGAATTCTGCGGTGCGTCGCATGTGCAAAAGAATACCTGTGCACATTGGTGGCGCCTCTAAGGGCTTGGGAAACTTCTCGCACCACAGCCACATATAATATGTTTAACTGATTAAATACAACTGTTTATCGGAACCAATAACCAAAAATCCAGAGGCCCAGAACTTCACCCACTCTCTCCCGTCTCTCCAGTGTCTCCCAGCAACCGCCTTCCCATCCACATACCATGGCTTTGTTAGAGCAAAGCCCAGGGCGGCAATGCCAAAAGATCAGCACTGCGATGTGATGTGATGGAAGATAAACAGAGGCAGGTAAGGTGACCCCCGCAGGAGCGCGCACGCAGCGGCAACATTTGGGCCACGAATAAACTACGGGGGGGGGCGGGGGGGGGTTCACTAGCGTGTTGGTCGGCGAAAAGGGCGCCAGCGCCGCAGCCGAGCGAGGAGAGGGACAGCTGCTTGGCCGTGCCCGGAGAGGAGGCTCTTTGTGCCGACACTTTGGCAGTGAGGGGCCAATTTGGATCTATTCAGCAACGGCGCTTTCCCATGTGGCCACAGCGGCACACAAACCTGCCGGGACAAAGGAGGAGCGCACGCTCGTCCATCACCACCTACACCTCTGTCTGCCTTTGACCCTTTTGGTTCATTCTTTCTACCCCCTTGCGACCGTTAAACTTGTGGTGTGTTTGAGGTTCCCCGTTTTCGCCAGCTTTCACCCAATATATATTGTCCTGCACATACTGCTGTGCTGTACAGGAGGTCAAAGAGGACCATCCGAGAGAGCGATTCTCGTAACGGACATTGAAGAAGAAAATAGGATGAAAATGCAAATGAGCTTTGATGATTATATAACACATAAAAAACAAAACAAACAACAACAAGGACGCGATGAAACTACCAAATGTGTCATGATGCAGAGGATGTGCGTAAAATCTGGTATACTGCATGATTTGTGCGTTGTCGATTATAAACCGTTTCTATGTTGTGAGGGGGAAGGAAATTTGTGCGTGTGTGCATATTGTGTGTTCTCTCACGGGGCAGTTGCGCAGGTCTCCCATGTTGCTGGCATTGCGGAGCAGTTCTCCAAACATGTCCGGTGTGGGCTTGTCTCTGCACTCCAGCATCCTCACTGCCTGGTTGCTGCAGCGTTGCGCACACGCAAACACACGTCGGCAAACACACACACACACACACACACACACACACATGCCTTTGAAAGATTTCTTCCCAGAACAGAGTAAAGGCTTTAGTGAACAGGAGAAAACATCTATTAGCAAAACAATTCTCGGCAAATCATTTTTTGGCACTGAACATCGCTTAGGCAACCGTCCACACAGACAGCTACAGTGTCTCTCAGTCAGACCCACCGGCTCCTCTGCTTTACCAAAGAAAAGAGGGAAAAACAAGGCACACGGCTAGATTATGCAGTCATTCTGAGAAATTGTCTAAATCCTTTTTGATCATAATCTTTAACCTTCCCGGGGCAACCGAGCTACCAGGCGCCTGCCCAACCGAGCGCGCGTCAGAGTACGCAAACATCCCCATCGCTATGGTTACTGAAGGAGCGATCCATTTACGACCTAGATCCTTTTCCCCAAGCAAGCTTCAATCGTGGAAGCCATTCCGTCTTTTTTTTTTTGTTCCAACAAACTCACCTGGCACGGACACCACTGATGCTGAGCGGCAATTATCCCTTCGAAACGAGATGGTCCTCTGAAGGACGAACTCAAACGGATCTAACTAGTATACTGTGAATGCCGAATCAAACTGCCGTGCGTTACCACGTGCGGCACAACGTGCGCCATGAATCAGCATTGTTTATCCTCGCTGGGGGATTCCTTTGAGCATAATGATTAAAAAAAAAAAAACATTCTCCCAAAGCTCTCCTCCCCCCCCCCGTCCTTTCCGCCCCCCTTAAGCTCACCTTTTCCATTCGCCCGAAATGAACTCAACCTTCTCTCTCTGACTCTCTCTCTCTCTCTCGACTTCAACCCTTCAACCCTAGGGAGCGGCGCGACGGTCGGTAAGGTGTTTGCATATCTTGCACGAATACACTTGAGCCAGACACTTGGCTTTGTTTTGTGTCCTCTGATTATCTCACTCGCGTCGACTTGAGCATATTTGGCCGTCGCGATTGTAAACCACAGGCTCCACTTGGGGTAAAAATTGCTTGGCGGCGCCGACAGGCACAAACACCGAGCACGGGCACCTCTGTGACCCGCAACTACCTTGACATAGTGTGTTTATTTACCCCCCTCCCCCGCCCCCACCCATTCATCCTTCTATTTCCCTGTGCCGTGTTCCCTCTCCAGAGGGGGATATGGAGTGATATATCCCCTTATTTCCCTCTTGTTCACAATCTTTCCGACCCACTGTTCCACTTATGGATTTATGTCGCCCCCCTGGGTCCACTGAATCAAACAGCTGATTGATTACTTCCCCTCTTCCTTATTTCATTGACTCAGAGCATGTGCGAATTTTATGTAACAGCTCAAAAGGATGCGCACATCTTTCTCGTGTGTGTCTGTGTATGAGTGTGTGCGTCGCTGTGTGTGTGTGTGCGTGTATATATTGTGTGTATAATTGTGCTCGCAGTTCAGTGTTCAGCAGGGATCCCTGCAGGACAGAAGAGAACACACTGTACCTTCCTTTACTGCCACCCCGGCAGCCTCAGCTTGCAGCCAGATTTACTGCATTGTGCGAGTGTGTGTGTGTGTGTGTGTGCGGGCGTGTGTGCGCGTGTGTGTGTCTGGTCTTACCAGAGGGATGTAGTGGAGATGTAATGAACCATCTGAATGAAGGGCAGGGGGTCTGACGTGGCTCCACAGCTGTTGCACACACACTGCCAACGCAAATACATCCTCAGAATCGCCACAGGACATTGGGTTTTCAAAATTCTATGTGTGGAATAGTGTAGCATTGTCTCCTACCTGTTCGAACAGAGTCATGGCAAACTTCTGGTGTGGTATGCAGTGTTTGGCCGTGCAGATGTCCTCTCTGCTCTCGGCGCTGATGTGGAAGTGGATACGCATCAGAAGATTCTCCTGAGGGATAGAAGGACACCCATGAATGTGTTTACGCCTGCGTTTGTTCATGTTAGAGACACGTGTACAGTGTATCCGTGTATGTGTGCGAGATGTGTATGTTTGATCGTTCCCCTCTGTTGGGGCTCTGGTTCATCTGGCCGTGGGAGCAGCATCTATATTTCATAAGAAAGCCGACGGGTTCCCTGACCCAACGCATTTACTACCAATCGATCAGACAGCGGCTCTCAGGCGCACACATGAAATACGCACACACGCACACGCTGGAGGTCTTTAAAGCAGAGCGAAAGAGGAGGAGAAAGAGGCCGAGAAGTGAGGAAAAAAAAGTCGGAAAATTGGCGACAGGAAGGCTCGCGGAAAAGGACGTGCTGTGAGAGAGAAAGGGGAAAGACATTTCAGAAGGAAAACCTGTGACCAACCAACGACTTTTTCTCTGCTTCATTTTCCCCCTCCGATGAATTCATTCATCCATCCGCCGTACAACCCCTCATTCTGAGGGGTCACAGTGGTGACCGGAGCCAATCTTCAGTTCATCCACCCTGCATGTCCGTCTTTGGGCTGTTAAGGAAATTCCCCCGAGAGGCCCTTACAGTGAGGGGACATTGCTAACCACTGCATCCCCACGATCACATAAACGTGAAAGGCTTGGTCCACACAGAGACACCCACTATTAATCATATCATAAAAGAGAATAAGGCGGGCATACAGACTGTATATCCTGTTCAGCAGGACTGAGCAGTCTTGCGATCACGTCATTCATTGGAGACCCGTAATGTGTAGTGAGCTGGGTCGCGAGCGAGGTGTCGAGTGTAAGGGTGTAAAAAGCGTGAGAATCAAAAATATTTCGAGACTCACAGAAAATCAACAGCAGTGCATGGCATGCCGCAATAAACGCTGGGCCCAGAGACTAGTGAGGGGTTTTTCAATTCTAATTCTTAAATACCATTATATGTTAATCATTTCAGATCACATGCCATTACATTACATGTTCCTCTTTTGTTTTGGTTTTCTTCTTTTTTATTTAGGTCAAAATGAAAAAAAAACCCCGACAGCACTGAGCCCCGCATGGTGATGTGAAGTTTGAATTCAACTTTATAACTGCACATAGATGATTGTAACAGTGAACTGAATATATGTGGACGTGTTCGTCTCACGGGTCAGCGATGACTCTAATAAACACTGTACTTTCGGTCGGTTTGACAATGCAGAGGCTGGAAAAAAGAAAAACTAAAAAAAAACTAAAAACATAATGCAGTGTTTTATACCAACTAACAGCAAAACATTATACATTTTGGAAAAAAGGCATTGTACTGGATATCCCCCGTCCGCTGAAGATTTCGGACTGCAGCACAGACATGGAGGTTCCTCAAATGAGACTTTAAGCCACCCCTTCTCATCTTTGTGTGCGTGAGTGAGCGCGTGTGTGTGTGCGTGCGTGCGTGTGTGTGTGGCCATGTGGCGTAGCGGACTCACGAAGCACTCGGCAGCGTCGTCCATGATACCCAGCTGAAAGCGTTGTTCGTCTTGGAAAGTCTTGGCCAGAGCGCTCCGCAATGCATCTGATGGCAGCACACGCTCACTGCTGAACTGAAACTGAGCAAAGATACTCTGCAGACACACACACGCGCGCACACACACACACACACACATCCATATAGAAATCTATTAATTCTTTATTCCGCTGCTACAAATATACCCTGTGCCATAAATGCTTTTTCCTGAAACACCCCTGCATTGTTGGAGCGTGTCCATGCACGCATGCGTTGTATACAAAATACGTGTGTGTGTGTGCGTGTGTGTACATTTTTTTTTTTTATGTCTCCCTCAGAGCAAGACGAAAAAACCCTCTTAACACGTTTGTTCTCTTAAATCAGCATCATGTTCTGTCAACTGACCCATAAAACAGAACCAGTGGAGCTAGTTGCCAGCTTGTCAGGACCAAAGTGGTGCACAACGAAACCCAGACCGGACTTAAACAAAAACGCCTCACGCCACAGCTGGCCTCAATATGGGCC
The DNA here is from genome assembly GCA_016785305.1 of Colistium nudipinnis. Lineage (NCBI taxonomy): Eukaryota > Metazoa > Chordata > Actinopteri > Pleuronectiformes > Rhombosoleidae > Colistium > Colistium nudipinnis. The sequence goes on from JAFBJU010010979.1 coordinate 122,113, forward strand.
CACATCAATAATAAATGGCATATTTGTAGCGCGCTTTTCCCGACAAAAACGGCTCTCCGAGTGCATTGTAGCAGTAAAACAGAAATCAAACTGTTGGGGGGGGCTCAGGGAGAAAGCGAGGCCACTTAAGTGTGTTTTGAGGGCGGCGTTCAGAGACTATAGCCAGAGACAAAATTGTCGTTGTTACACGCAAGCGGACAGCCGCCAGACCACCGTTGACCCTGTACGCAATCACCGAGTGTTTTCCATGTTGTCTCGAAGTGGCAGTCACTTTTTTTTTTTTTTTTTCTGTAGAATTAGTCCCAGATAACACAGGCCATTTGTGAATGTGGATAAATCCAGATTCACGCAGAACTTTGAATGATGTGATTCACGGCAAAACATGAAAATTCACACGCGCATTCGGTCCAAGCAGAAGCAGCGAGACCGTAACACTTGACTGGGGCAGAACTGAAGCCGCCAACAGAGACAAACATGAGTCAGTCGGACGTGTCGGAGCGGCACCTGGTCTTCCGGCCCGGCAGTAATCCAATCACTGATTAGATGGCTGGGCTGAAAACCAGCAGGGCGCTTTGTGTGCCGAGGACTCACAAACACTGTATTAAGTGAGGAAAAAAGAAATAAAGATATGCTAAAACAGTCACTCCAGCGACACACATGACTCATCCGTTCCGGGACGGTTTCATAACCGCACAACGCAGCACGCAGCCGCTGCAGGCGCGGCGATCTTGAGGAGACGTTCGCATTTCATCTCTTTCGCATTCATCAATGAACCATAATGTGCGATGAACTCCTTCCTTTACCAAACCAGATGCGCTTTCACAAAGTGACACGGCTCGCAGTTGTTAGGTGTTCCTATTTCAGAGACGTTCTGCACTCAGCTTGGTGTAGTACTGTACCAGTGAGGTATATCTGAATCCAAACCAAATATTGGACGGAATCACCACAAAACAATCATTCAGCTTTACAACGACAGAACAACGCCAAAGCTGAAAGGGGTCTGAGGATGTGAAAACAATCCAGTCACTGAAAAGAACCCTTCAAGTACAGGAGCGCGATGCAGGTCAGATGCTCCACTGTGCCTGAGCGGAAGCGGTGGGTGAGTCAGACAGCAACACTGATGGAAAATCACAGCCCAGTCACTTCCAATGTCTGGAGGGAGTCCGTATTTACTGTACACAACGCTGGCACTGTGTTCAGAAAAAGTCGCTACTTCGGAAAGCGGCCACTGAAGAACACCAAACCCAGCCGGTAAAAAAAAATAACACCCGTCAATCACTCATTTGCATGAGGAAAAAAAAAATAATGCTTTCTGGTTGTGTAAACAAAAAAGAAGAAGAATCGTGTGTTTGTTGAGTCATGAAAATGCCAACACTAGAGGTGATCATTATTTTATGAATCACTGACTATTGTACTCGTGACGAATTGAACCCATTTATTTTTATGCTAGATTCATTCATCATTAGTAAAGAAAATGCCAGAAAACCTATTAGAAAATAAAGCTGAAAAATACCACATGAGAGCTTGACCTGAGTGGACAAAGAGTCAAACATTTTCCTAAATTGTAACAAGCGGACTTTCCTAGGAGGCCGTTTTGAAATTTCTTTCATGGCCACTTCCCCTTTCGGACTAGTTACTTTACCAAAATAGAGAAGAAACTTTTCCTTGTTTCACAACACCAACATATGAAAGGACAATCCCAGTAAGTGAACGAATGCCCAAACTGACGTGGTCCGGCGTTTCAGTCAAGTACCAACGTCCCAGATCCACAATCGGGGAAATGCTTTTGTTCAAACTTTCTTCGTGCGCCTGATCCAAAGTGTCAGAAGTCATATTTAAGCATACTTTACTTTCGCAGTTATTTTGCAGTTATGGACGGATGTGATCGTACACAGTGAAGGTGCCATAAAACAATAGGCTTCAGTCTGCGAGTGTGGCTGAGTGTGTGCAGGGTGAGCGTTGGCAGTGGGGAAGGTAATGCGGTCGTGCTGACAGGGAGCACAGAGAGGGGGAGAAAGAGGGAGGGAGAGAGAGAGGGAGGGCGAGAGAAAGGGTGAGAGAGAGAGAGAGAGAGAGAGAAGGAAACAGAGAAAAAGGAAAAAGGCAATGTGTGAGCGATAGAGTGCGAGTGTCTGTGCGTGTGTGTGCGTGCGTGCGTGCGGGCGTGCGTGCGGGCGTGTGTGCGCTGACTGCAGCAATGCGCCAAGGAGAATGGGGGGGGGGAATATATCCAACAGCGAGTGGGAGGGAGGAGAGGAGCAGGGAGGAGAAAAGGGAGGGATGAGGCCGAGCGAGTGAGAGAGGGAGGTGTGGGTGCGTGTGGGTGCGTGTGCTTGCGCACGTGCCGTTGTGTGTGCGGTGGTCTAAGTGTGAAGAGAGGAGCAATCTACACCGACCCCTACATTCATTCATGTTTCCCCCTTCCTATTCCCATGTTCTCCTCCTCCTCCTCCTCCTCCTCTTTCCCTCTACTCCTCGCAGTGTGTGAGTGTAGGTGTGCGCGGGTGTGCGTTTGGAGCTATTTGCATCTGAGTGTGTGTGTGCGTGTTTGGCCGTTGAGCGAGCTAAAGTGTTGCAGTGATTTCTGGAGGGACAGCCACAGGCAGCCTCTGAACTTATGTTAACTGCAACAGCGGCCCTCTTTATCTGCTGCAGATAAACTCAAATCCACGCGCAATCCTCCCAAAATAAGAGAGCCCATAATGGCCACTTGTCTCTTTAGTTCTGAAAAAAATTTAAAAAAAAAAAGGCTGGAAAAATGAAGGCGTCATTAAAGCTCGTTTGTGCCTCGCCCGGTTAGTCTAAGAGTTTAATCTCTGTCGCTGTGGTGACTACCGCTACAAACAGACTTTGTCAGAACAAACACCACATCTGTGAGCCTCTGACAAAGGACGGGTACTAAGAGGCGGAAAAAAACGAGAACAATCACCATGGCAAAGCACCTTAGATGCCGAAAAACTCCGCAGATGACCTAAGCACAGCACGCCCACGAGTGTGTGGGTGTCTGCGTGTGGCATCCCAGCGTTGAGAAGGATGCTGGCGGATCCCATGGCACGCATGCATAGTTTAGCGTGCAAGTGCGTTTTTTTGCGCATGCTCAGCCGTGCGTATTTGTGTGTGCTTGAGTGTGTGCGGAGTCCAGAGAGTGGGCTCTGCTGGCTCAGCACTTTCAGTCGTCCAATTAATTACGGAGAAGCGCTTGAGACAGAACAGCGTGCGGAACACACACATCGACACTGCTACACACACGCACACACACACACAGCACAATGTACACAACCCTTCCTTCAGACATGTATTTGTCATCACTAATGCAACAAATGGCTGGAGCCGAGCTGCATAAGACCCCGTGGATGATGAGGGTTTCATTATGTCACACATCTTCGTCTTCCGCTCGGCTCCCGACAGCTGCCGGGACACCGAAGTGATTCCACCTGTAACTGTTACAAAAGCCTTTGTAATGGCCACTTCCCACAGCTCGTTGCGGCCCAAAACGGTGGCCTCCATAACACATGACGCATTTTACACGGTGGAGGAATAAGAGGCAAAAACAGAGAAAAAAATAAGAAAGGACAAAATCACGGTGCTAATGGTGAGGGAGATCAGGGTTCAGTCTTGTTGTGAAGTGGAACCCCTCGTATCTCTCCGAACTGCATTGATTGGAGATCAATTGAGGGAAGAAAGGGAATGATGGCAAAGAAGGACAAAAAGAAGGATGCGAGTATGGAAAAAAAAACTGAAAGAGGAGGATATCTGCAGTTAACGAACGCAAAGCCGCCAGGACATGGGGGAACAGAATCACTTTCCCTCTGATTGGATTGGTGGCTATTGTCCCATCAGATTTAGATTAATCGGATTATGAGTTGGAAATATACCTATAACCCAGCAATAACGAATAAATCAGTCAAATGTTTCCAAACATTCGTTCCACCTAAATAGCAGATCTGCGGTTTGTTTCGCTACTCACAGGACTTGTTAAATTCAATTTGATGAAATCGGACATTTTTTGAAAAAAAAAAAAAAAAAAAGCTTTTCGGTAAAGTGCGGTGAAATGACACATTTTACATGGTAACAATCCCAAAAAAGCGCACTAAATCCAACCGTGACTAATTTAACCACAACCATAAGCTTTTCTTTAACAGGCCTAAGAGGCTTTGGTGGCCTCCATCTGACTGCGGACAGGACTGTGAGTATTTAAACATTACACAACTATTATTATACATCAGTTACACTTAATCTTATATTTACTAAAATGTATAATAGCGTACAAATTATTGCTATTATTATTATTATTATTATTATTTATTTCATTTGTGTAATCTTTTTTTTTAACAAGAAATGAAGCGTGGTGGTGTCACAATCTGCTTCAAGAAAAAAAAAAAAAATCGATATTATCTGTTATATATGTTGATGTTACCTTTAAAGCGCAGAAGATACACGAGTCCTCCATGCACTTGTGCGTCGTCAGCTGCCGAAAGCTTCTGCGAAAGATGTCGAGATGCCACAGAACCTGGAAGATGAGAAAAAACAAACTTCTGTGATTTCTCATTTCCCCCGATAAGACCAGATCTCGGGTGCTTCAGGTTGGCTTTGCGATAACGGTCCACTGAATACAACATTTATATGCAGCAGCTATTGTTTTTAATACACTTGAAGTGACATAGGAAATAATCTTTGACAAATAAAAGATTGTCCAGGTGCACACAGCAGAAGTCAAAGATAGCGACTGACGGAACAAGTGATGGAAATATTATATATCAGGAAAGATTCTAATGATGGAGTGGTGCAGAAACAATATGTGGGTCAAATATCAGATTTATTGCACGTCCACATTTCTGACCGGACCTTTGTCACAAAATGTGACCGCGTGTTGCCGGGTATCCCAATGCAATGTGGCTTTTCCTGTTGAAATATGATGAAGTTGCCCTGTAACATTTACAGTTCGCAGGATTAAAAGCTCGATTGGCTCAACAAACAGCTCACCGGAGGCATTCCCGTGGTTGGAGTATTGCTATGGCAACCTCAGCCACAATAGGACTTAATTGTTTTAAAGACTAAAATAATAATGCTGAAGTCCAAGGGTAAAGGAAATAACTCACAACGTGAAATTTGACGCATTGCCTAACCTTGTGTGTGTGTGTGTGTGTGTGTGTGTGTGTGTGTAGATTAGGGGTTCCTGGGGCTTTAAACAGAATTAAACGAGATTTGCCGTACTTGAATTGAATTAAATGACTTCCTGTAAGGTAAGAGGGTTGCAGGGAATGGACACGCCGGTCTGCAGCTCTGTGTGTGGCTTTTTCGCCATTTTCGGCCACCGCCGGGTTTGCTCTCGACTTTTTTGTGTTTGCAGCGAGGCAAAAGCTGAGAGGCAGGAAATACGACGGCAGGAAAAAACTCGAAGAACAACTACAATAAAAGTTGCATGAGGATGACATATTCTTGTCCTCCTTCCTCTCTCTCTTTCCCCATCTCCCTCACGCTCTCTCTCTCCCTCTAGTGCAGAATGAAGGGGAAAGAGCTTTTCGGCACCTTCATTCAGCGCGACCGAAAGATAATATTGATACAGCACCGTCCCGTCCGGCGTCCGCTGAAATATGCAGCACTCGTTCGCCGGGCCGCACACAGTATGCGGGTACAGCCTACACAAATATAGCCACACACGAAAATCCACACATACGTGGCCACCCAAGCGACGCAGGCCTGCGATCAGCGCGCTCCTGTGCGTGTGTGTCCGCGTGCGCGTGGGTTAAGGAGCGAGCGATAGGTGGAGCCAAGAGGGGGGGCAGAGGATGACAGACTGCATGCTGACGCCAGTGCATGTGTTTCTCTCTTCCCCCCCCCCCCCTCCCTGTTGCCCCTCCTCTCTCTCCGTAGTTTGTTTGGTCGTGATGAATCGGTTCCCTGCACAGCACTGCAGCAGCCACAAGGAGGGCACACTCTCCCCATGCCCATCTCTCTTTATCACCACGCATCTACTTATGTATCTCGCCGTCTCTTTTTCCCCTCCTCTAAGCACATCTGGTGTCTTTCCCCGCTCTTCTACCATTGGTATCGTTTCTCTCTCTCTCTATTCCCCCCTTTACCTCCTTCTAGATGATCCCTCTCTTTCTCTCCTTGGCCTAAAAGACTGCAGGAGGCTGGGGGGGGGGGGGGGGGGGGGGGGGGGGGGGGGGGCGTCGGAAAGATGCCGATACCACAGGGTTACACGCGGCCTACAGAGGTTATCGTCTTCCAAATAGCTCGTTTGAGCGACAAAAGAAAACGTGCCACATGACATCGACACTATTCACTGGTGGTGGTTGTCTATCAATACAATACCAACTGTATACCATGTCAGACCTACCATGTTAGAGCTACTACTAAAGTCAAAAATGATTCCAATTAACTGTAAAACGATTACTGTTTCAAATGAAATCCACTGAACTGGCGAGAGGGGCCTCTATTGCCTATCCTGTGAATTTCATTTTGGTATTGTTAGCTCATTCCACTGCACTTTAAAGGTAAAAACTGCATTTTTTTTTTTTTTTTACTTGGAACACAATGCACATTCAATTAATCTTATTTAATCACTGCATACTGTGAAGTGTATACATATTTTCTATTAACCTGTAACATAGTGTGAATTGATATATTATATTATATTTTTTTGTACTGTAAATTCCACTATGTATCTTTTCCATTCATACTTTAAATTTAAACCGCATAACGTATTTCGTATTTCTTGTTCTAAATACTTGCCCTGCATATAGTACTCTCTTACACACAGCCCTTTTTCCACTGCATTTACTCTCTCCATATTGCATCTTCAGTACTTTGTTCTACTCGTGCACAGTCTCAGTTTACTTTGCTCTAAACCTGTGTTTTTTATGTTTGTATACTTTTTACCTCTGCTGCTGCAACGCTGCACATTTCCTGGGACAATAAAGGATTATCTTATCTTATCTTATCTTATCGTATCTTATTGAGGAGAGGGAAATGTGTTTTTCCAATCCCAAGAAGCTATCAGCCACACGCTGGGAAGTAGAGTCCACTGTATTAGGCCTTGCTGTAACCCCAGGTGTCATCAACTCATCCAGGGGCTGAAAATCTCCTTCCGGATCACTGCCGGAATGTGCGACAAGACAAAGCAGAACTGAGGGGGATTAATTCCACTGACGGACTCCCTGTCCTTTAATGCCATCATCACAAGTAATAATACTGGCATTGTGTGTAAATTAATTTCACAAAGAGGTCAGAAAATGAGGGACTAAAGGCATGACCTGAAGCTGGGAAACGCAATGTATACATCTATCTATAAATATTACATAAGGGAGGAATGATGTCATTATGACATCATAAAATGACACCGTTGTAGTAGTGTAAACTTTTTTATGACATCGCCATTCATTATTCCATCCACTGGCCCTCCGGCCTGCTGTCGCTATAAATAATGTGAGGTATCACTGCACAAGTAGCAAACAGAAATATGTAACAGATATGCGAGCGCGGGTTAATCTGACAGATGAAACGTTTAATCCCTGAGTCACGCAGGCACGGAGAGAGGCAAAGACGCGGCTTCCTGTCGCTGATGATCGCAACGGCTATGGTCACGGCGAGGCGCTTTGGCGATCTGTGATTCCGATCGCGTCGAGATTGTGTCATCAACTGAGCAGCGTCAGGCGGCTCCTAGGGACTGTAGTCACATTCCGACAAGACGCCATTGGCGCTCAACGCAACGGCAACGTAACGACAATAAGGGGATCGACGCAATCTGACGGGCTCTCACTCTCTCGGTTCGAGGCCCCAGTCAAGGTGGTCTCCTCCATGGAAGGATTCACAAGCCCCCGCCACTAACCAAAAAAGAGACGCCACCTCTAATGCCCTTGAGCAAGGCACTAACCCCATCTACTCCCCCGGATGCTTGCGTGCACCACAGGTCAAATGCAGAGTTCAAATTTCCCCTGCCTTGTGTGTGTTTGCATGTGCATGTTTGTGTGCAATATTATATCTTCGAAAAAAAAATCTAATCTAATCGGCTCTATACACACGACTAACCCTACTATTGTTGCGGTCTACTTTCCGTGATGGCCACGCCTCCTGTTCCCCCTCCCCTGTTACCACACGAGTCGAGGGGCCCGGGTTATCGCAGGATATTGTTTTGAATGTGCACTTTTGACCCGAGTTCACCGTCGTCGAAAGGCCTTTTTTTATTGCTAACAATCGAACGTGTCATTGTACAGTAGAGTGCGGATGCGAACGCCGATGATAATGAGTTCGCCGAAGCTGCTCGAGACATTTCAAAATATCCTCGGTGAGAACAGGCGATAACTCCGGGGGCTCTCACGGACGGGTGAAGCTCAGCGTTTCATGCCTCTCATCATAACCTGACCTCCACACGGAGCCTCGTGCCGGCCTCCAAATCCTTTCATGAAGCCCGGCGTATTTGCCCGTCTGCTTTTAAACTACCTGCACCATTTGAGTGCTCTGCATGCGTGTACGAACACCAACGAACACAACCGCTCCAGCTGGGCCGTGTGGTTTGCCGCGTTTTATTTACTCCTGTGTATTTTTGTATTTTGTATTTTTCTTTTCGAAACAGTATTTATTTCTTTTTTATTGTTATTTCAACGTTTTACTTTATATTTAGTTTTATTATTATTCCTATCCTGGCGTTGAGAGTGGACAGCATTCTAAGAATTTCAGTGTACAATGTACATTTGACAATAAATGCTTGACTCTTGAATCTTCCGAAGGCCCGTCGGTCTCATTGGGCCTCTTGCAAAAATCCTGCGCTGCTGCAGACCTCCAACGTATAAGCAATCGCTACAGAAAACGCTCCTGCGTTCCTATAACACATAAGTCAACGAGCAAATACGGCATTTTGGCTTTAAAGCGTCAGTGTCACTAGGCGGAGATATAGGGGACCTTATTTTACTCAAAGCAGAGCAAAGCGCCAACGTTAACGCAACACGTCTCCGTTTGGTCCGTGTGTAGTTGTGTTGTGTGACACTCGATGGCTTATTCTGAATATATATTTGGGGTTTTCACGGGATCCCTTCTCCTCTTACCCTGAAACTTTGTCACCTGGTTTTATTACTGTAACTTTTATTACTGTAACTGCAAATGGTTCAGGTTAGAATTTCAATATTTCCGCTGGCCATGTGACTAACCCTTCAGCATTGATCGGGTGTCCCTGTTCCTAAAAGGGAATATGAAGTAGCTCCAACTTGCTCCGGATCTAAAAGCGACATAACTCACATGCTGCCGAACACACTGCATCGGTATTGACGATTGAGCGCTTTTAAATATAATAGCCTTTCGGTCAGGGTCTTTTTCTTTGTGTACTTTCAACTAAAGTTTGCTGAAAATACTTGACCTTCATTTCGACGACCTCTTTGTATAGCGTCTACTCGCTCAGCCAATTTTTTTTTGAAAATATCAATAAAAAAACTATGTTTAAAATGAAAAAGAATCATTGGCCCTTTTCGTCAAGAAATACTTTTCTTGTGAACAAGAGCGCCAGGGAGCTCTCGAACTCCTTCGGCAATTGCTTTTTCTGTTTACCTGCATTTGCACGGGGAAAAGTTGCTGAGCAAGTACGTACACTCTACCTCACAGCGACCTCCTACGCTCTCATTAAATGACACACATCCACATCATCCGGTCCTGCTGACGCTGACACCACCCAGCTGCCCCACTGCAGCAGCCCGGAGGGGGGGGGAGGTTGGTTCCCATCCTCGAAGGGGCCCGTCGAGCGGCAAGGAGGCAACGGAGAGCATTTCCCGTACATTTTAGCGTGCATTAGCCGTAGTAGATTCTATCTATCTATTAAACTGCTCGAAAACAGTGCTCGGCTCTACGGTACAGTGGTACGAGGTTTATATCTGTTGTATCTGATCATTCATCCCAGAGCACTTTTTTTTTTTCATTTGGTCAGGAGAAATTCAGCAGCCTCTGCGCCGCCAAGGTGAGGATGTCACACTTGTCTCATTTTAGAAATACAAGATCTTTTTGCCCCCCCCCCCCCCCCGCCGCCCCCCCCCCCCCCTCCCCTCCCAACCCCCTTTTAGGCATTTAGCATCCTGCTCTGATCGCAGCTCACAGACCAAATGAGCGGAGTGATCCAGAGAAAGATAGAATCTGAAGATGCAGTGGCGCTGCTACTACAGTGAGCCGGTCCCACGGCTGAACTTTGACCCCTTACTGTTAATCTCAAACTTCGATAACCCCAGCGCGTCCGCGCGAAACACACAAAGAGAGACACGCATATCAACCGTTGAACGTTTTCTCGCTTTGTCCTCACTCATCTGTCCTGAGCGTCCTCACCTCTGTGCATGTGTGTGTGTGTGTGTCCTTGATGTGGCACACTTTCCTCCCCATTGAAACTGCTTCGCCTCCCAGACATGAATCATTTCACAAACAGACATGTCCTTCCCTTTGTCTTTACATCTGTCCCTCCCTTCCCTCTCTCCGCCACAGCGCTGTCTTTCTTCCTCTTACCTTATTTGGCTCTCTGATTCCTTTCTTTCTCTCGGGAGTCACCTCTCTGGTACCCTCCTCCGTTTTTTCATACTGGATGCTCCTCATCCCTTTTCCTTTACTCTTCTTCTCTGCCTCTCCGCTCCTTTCTTCTTCTCATCTGTTCCTCAGTTCCCTTCAACTCTTTGTAAGCTTCTGCCCCATCACCTCCCTCCCTCCCTCCCTCCCTCCCTCCTCAGCTTACTCCCGCTCTTCTTCCCCTTCCCTCTCTCTCTCTTAAAGCCAAGAGGCATTTGTGTGTGCGCGCGTGTGTGTGTGTGCGTGTGTGTGTGTGTGTATGTGTGCATCAGTATGATTGTGCCAGCTGGAGGTCTTGGGAGCAGTGGAGAGGGAGAGTGTGTGTGTGTGTGTGTGTGTCCGATTGTGTGTGGCTGCGTGTGTGTATGTGTGTATAGAATGCAGCAGTAGCAGCGCAGTGTAAGCATCTCCACACACACTAGATGTCCACATTGAAGCCAGACTGGCAGCGGTGCCAGTACCCACGGAAAAACACGCAAACACCCGTTAATATGGTGCTAATCTCATCCCTGTCGCATTCAAACACTGCAATGTGAGGGAAGGGGGGCGGGCACATGAACTGTGAGTGCACGAATGTGTGTCAGCATTTAGTGCACATCGTCAGAGTCTTGAATAAGGAAAGTAGTGGCAATGTTTTTTGCTAATGTGCCACAATAATAAGTGAAACGGTGGCCATTTATCCGTAAAAGTGTGTATTTTAAACATGGGAGGTTCCATTTTTCTAAATCGAGTCAGGAACATTTTATCACAGTCATGCATTTGCTCAGTGTCTCCGCTCCCCCACGTTTGATTTGAAAGGAAGTGATAAGCATGAGTTTAAAATGCTGATTTTCATTTTTTTTTTAAATCCGTTTTAGCCATTTACACCCAAACCAGAAAACCACGCTCATCGCATTGCATAATCACATTGCATTATGCAAATTCGTCAGCCATTTTTCAGGAACAGAATGTGACCCTACAATCACGTAAAATCAACTTCACGCATATTTCATTTCATTTGACTTGGTCATTTTCCTGTGATACTGCACGGCAGCCACCCTCTTTTTGGCTTAGGTGTGGCTTTCTGCAAGTCGGCGCTCCAAATACTCCTTTTTTTGCCAATTTTCATGAGCAAAATAACGGCTGATGAAAAATGCCTTTAAGTATTTGGAGTCTTTGGACCAGGGTCACACTTTTCTTCTCCCTTGGTAAAATAAATGCATTCGTTTCTCGATTTGAAACAAGCCTGTGGATTGAGGTCAGGGGTTTGACATGGCCAGTCGTGACCGCCACATGGTTCTAAATGGCTCCGCGGAAAAGCATGTCGCTCTCCTAATACTTTTTGACTGCCTGGAGTTTATGAGGGAGGGTGACTTACCTGCAGAGCGCTGTTGAGGAAGCAGCTGTTCTGTCCCGGCTCGTTGCTGAGGCCTTTGCTGGGTGCAATCGAGGTCATGGTCCTCGGGGTCACCAGCCCCTGCAACCCGCCTGCTGCTCCACCACCCGAGGCAAAATAGTTCCTCTTCCACGACATCCCTACCTGGATGCCCCGGTTTCCGCGGCGAGGCGGGGAAGGGGCGGGGCAGCAGACCAAGCGACGGCCTCTATGTCACTCCCATGAGCGAGAAAGGGGGAGAATGAGAGAAAATCAACGGAAACGGAGGCAGGAAGACGCGGGAGGTGGCGGTGGGGGGTCAAGGGGACGTGGTATGTCTTGAAAAGGGGACGTGGCACCCATAAACCCCTCCCGCTCTCCCAGACGTTTTCTTTGAACTTTTAAATCTGTCCACTTGCTGCAGCCAACATTTGGCCTTTTCTCCGTCCGTTTTGTTTAGCTCCTTGGACTTAGCGGTTTGGGTTCGAGGACACTCGAGTGTGTCCTTCGGCTGGTTCTGTCAGATAAACGTCGATTAGGCACCACCGCTGCGCCCGTGTGGAGCCTCCTTCAACGCTTTCCTCGCTTTTACTTTGCCTGCAAGACACAAAGACAGAGAGCAATAAGGACACTTCACACCCCAAAAAACAGCAAGAACTTCCTTTGCAGACACAAATAATATGACACTGTGTCAAAAGGTGACCAAACTCAGACTTTTGATATTGTTTGGATTTGCATGTAACGCGAAACGGTCAAAATCCCAGCACATTTCTTTTTACCACGCCTCCTTTATAAAATGTAATCTCCTCAATTTCAACAACCTTGCTTACGTAAACAAACCCCACTGTGCACAAAGTTGGCAACAGCGTTAGCAACTAGCTGCTAAGGACAGTTGAAACTGAAGCGGCTAAAGAGCGAAAAACCCCGGTGGCCAAAAAAGTGATGGTGGTGCGCTTTTGATGGCTTGAGCCCGGTCAATCATTGAAATGATGAAATCAACGACAGCAAACATTTGTCGCGGTAACATGCGACAGTGATGTGACACAGGGACAGCGCTGAGAAATCTGTTGTGCCATTTTATAATCGGTACTTAGGGACTTTATCCGGAGCTTATGCTGGTTCAGCATCGCTATGCACAGTTTTGTGTGTTTTGCATGTGTGTGTGAGACGGGGAGGAAAAACGAGGCAGTTTGTGTGCGTTTGTCACTGGGCAGTGGGTGTGCGTGGGTGTGTGTGTATATGAAGTTGCATAACGCCATAGGGCAGTAACTAACAAATCCGCAGTGCCTCCCTCTATCCTCCCTCCCTCCCTCCCTCCCTTCCCCTATAGCTTACCCAGTTTTGGCAAAGCTCCCTCGCCTGGTTGTCAGGTTGCGTTGCCGCCACAGCACCCCCCCCCCCCCCCTTGGCAAAAGGCCAAAGGGCATAGGGATGCTGCGGCGAGCAGGCAACCGGCGTGGGCGGTTGCCATGGCGATGGGCACGTGGGTATGGTGTGGCGAGGGGGGCGGGTTGGGATGAAGGCAGAAGGGACATCGTGACAAGTTATATACATCAGAGTAAATGTATATAACTGCCGCTGCCTTGCAACGTCCATACGTCCACCTATTTATCTATCTATCTTTATATCTGTTTCTCTCTGTCTCTCTCTCCACATTCGATACATTCGCCCCTAAACAAAACCAATCCAAATTGCCAAATGATTTATAAAAAGATCTGGCATAAAGTGTTTGTGTGTGTGTGTGTGTGTGTGTGTGTGTGTGCGTGTGTGCGTGTGTGTGTGTGTGTGTGTGTGTGTGCGAGTGTCAGCTCCCGCTGAGCCTGTGTGGAGTGTGTGATCACACATCCTCTCTCACAGAGCACCCTACAGCCACACACAACTGAGATTGCTCTGGCAAGCCCTCGCACAAGCACTGTGTATGTCCGTATGTGTGTATTTGTTTGTGTGTGTGTGTGTGCGGGCGTGCGCTCGTGTGCGTCTGCGTTCGCGCGCGCGCGTGTGCGTGCATGCGTGCTCCCCACATCTTCAGCTAGTTGCCATGGAAATAGGCCAAGCAGCAGGCACGCGGGGGAAAAGCCGAAGCATGTGATTTAACAGAGAAACACAGACTGTGCCGCACCGGTGGAGAAAGAGCACACACACACACACACACACACACACACACACGGATACACACTAGGCTGGTAAGTGGTGATGATGATGCGTATTGATGGTGGAGAGTTCCTGGAAGCCACAGTGAGTCAAGGCACAAGTCAGTCAAACTCCCCGACCCTGCGCTGGCAGGCATAAGGAAACCAGGACCTGCGGTCTGGGGCCAGACCGCACGTGGACGACGATTGTCCCGCATGAGGTTGAGGTGAGGACACTGGTGGTACAACCTGACACAGACCAAGTGTGTGTGTGTGTGTGTGTGTGTGTGCGTGTCACCTCCTGCTCGATATCAAAAATTCAGGCCTTGGCCAAATTTGACCCGCTGATTAATTACTGGCGCAACTAAAGAGCCGAAATCGTGACACTAACTACTCACGATACCAAATCAATAACCATCTACTACTCCTTCCTCTCAATAAAAGGAGTTTTTTTTCCCACTCGCTCTTCCTTTACTCTGTCATCTCTCGGCCTCTTCGTCACTGTCACTTATGTCCAGCTCCCTCTACCCGGTTTCCTGTCTGCTCTGTGCCATTTCTCAGGTCACCTTTCCAAAAGAGAGCCCGCTGCTGCCCCAGCTTTGCCTACGCGCAGAACCCCGAGAGGCTGGTTTATCCGACGAGGGAGTCTGGGGGACGGCTCCATGCCTACTTGATCCTCCGGAGCACCGCGACACCTCTCGGATCCACATCGCTGCGATGGATGTAAACAAGACGCAAATACATCCCTCTGCCACACAATCGGATCAACATTGGAGAAGAGTGGCACGGCATATGACACACGGATCACGCATTCTTTCCACCTCTTTCTCTCTCCTTATCTGACTTGTTGTTGTTTAGCCTCTCTCTCTCTCTCTCTCTCTCTCGCTCTCTCGCTTACCTCCGTGGTTACTTTTCATCCCTCTGTTTAGAGAAGATCATGAGACTGGTGTTTCTGGGAGAAATTCTTACATGCATTTGAGGTCATTTATTTCTCCCTGGGATTGGATTTGACTTGAGGCTGTCTTACTGGATTTCCATCCAAAGTATGCAACAACAACAACAAAAATCCGGTATCGAACTGGAAATTAAATGATGTGGCAGTTTTAATAAACAAGGTCAACGTTCAATTTTGTGAACTCCAATCGTCCTGCCTTAAGAATTAGGCCAAAACCTCGCCAAAGTATGGGGAAAAGGCGCATCCGCAGTCCTTTGGACGTATGGCCTACAGAGTGTCAAACTGGGATATGACCTCACCTAAAGGTCACATGCATGTTCCCGAATTTGAAGTCCGCAGCTATCTAACTCATTCTTTTTTTGTTGATGCAGTTATGTTCTCCATTTCATGCTCCTATTTATTACCCTCAAGCTGAGAGGAAAGTGTTTCCGAGACTGACCTCGGAGGTGGATGGAAATAAAATGCTGCTGATGACACTGTTTTGGAATTTGAATTTACTGTCTGTCTCTCTCTCTCTCTCCCCCTCTCTCTCCCCTTCTCTCTCTCTCTCTCTCTATGCTTGCGTGGCTTGGCGACGAGACACCGGCATCAAACATGCTGAACAAAGAAACTGCTACTGAGGACAATAGCCCGTCTCTCACACCGTCTCCCCCCCGACTCATGCAAACATCAACGTGTATATTACTTTTACGAAGAACGGAGTCTTGATCTTATCCGCCAGAAGCCGTGCCTTCCTCCCTCCCTCGCATCCCCTTCGCTTCATGCTCCCTGCCTCTCACTTTCTTCCACTGACCTTTTGTTTGTTTTCCATTCTCATTCACTCCTCTTTTCCATTACCTAAAAAAGACTCCACATTCACAAGCGCCCACATTCACACACATGTACACGCACACACAGTAACTGGGTTATGTGTAACTTCAAATAGCTCTTGTTGATAATAGGGAGAGCCGGGAGTTCATCATCCCCTTTGTGATTCACTTTATTCCTCTTTGAATCAATATATATATATATATATATGTGTGTGTGAGTGTGCGTCTATGTGTGTGTTTCTGTGTGCGTGTGTGTCTTTGTCTCTTGTGTGAGGATACGGTATGGCACACATGCAGCCGCGTGTGTGATGTGAGCATATTACAGATACTTTTTTTTGCAAGATTCAAGGTCATTTCCCCGCTCTGTCACATAAAAGTATACATGTGAGTACGCACACACGTAGTCACATGCGCGCACACAGACCCAAATGCACGTGCACGCTATAACCTAGATGCAAGCCATTATCACAACCCGTGGTTGTGATAATGGCACAATGGTACAATCCTATTAGTAGGAAATATTAAGAGGGGGGAATATTTGCTAAATATTTAGGCTATTACATAACCACCCAAATTTACGATGCATGGTGGGAATCATGAGGTTTTCACCGTTGAGGTCAGGGATGAGATGAGGAGAGGAGAGGAAATGGGAAGAGGAGAAAGGGGTGTGAAAATAGACATGAGGAGAACATGGGGAGGCGGACGGGGAAAGTTTGGCAGAGGAGAAAGTGGGACACTACTAGAATAACCAATGGACGGCAGGACAAAAAGGTCAGAGGAGACATACAGCATGAGCGCGCCTTTCCTTTCAACCCCACGTCTTCCTCCTCTGGGCCGATCTTAATCTGCTCCTCCTCATACCCCAATTCTCTTATAATCTCACACATGAGGACCCAGACAGATCAAGGACATTTTAGCACAAATGTCAGGGGGGGGGGGGGGGGGGGAAAGAGTGGGGGGGGGGGGAAGGAAATACTCTCAGGATTTAAACCAATTAAGGTGGAGAATTTAAGTGAATTACATATGCTGTGAATTTGCCTCGTGACCCGTCTGTCGGCAAGTGCAGGCCATAAGTCGAGCGAGGTCGCGATCGATCCACACGCGAGGTATGACGCGGTGTCCCTCTGGTGACTGGGTCGATGGATTCTGGTGGTACTGTTTTTTTTTTATTTCAAATACAAACAATTTGACAATAATCAGAGAGTCGAAAAGTAAGAAAAAATGCACGCAATACCCAAGAAGTCAAAACCTTCACCCTCAGCTCGGAGGATGTTACGGGTTCGGGTCAGGTTGCCGAAATGTCCCCCATGGTTAGACAACACCTCTCGTGAGCCATCGTGATCGGTTTGACAATTTAAATAATGCTCGTGGAGACACCCCTGAGGAGAGTCGCTCCGAGAGGGAAGCCGGTCTTTCCCGGCAGCGTGTGCGGAGGCCAAGGACAAGCAATTTCGTAGATAAAGCTAATGTGGGATTACCTTCCAGGACAACCCCCGCTATTCACGCGTGAGTAAAGGTTGCACCCGACAGGGGAGCACGCGCGCGCAGGAGAGCAGTGACGGCTCAAAATATGTGTACACAGCTGGGTATGTAGGTATAATGTCAGATAAGGTGCAAAACCGGCTTAATGTGCAAAAGGGGTGGGGGGGCGGCAGATCACAAAAATGCACACGCCTCTGAGCTTAAAAAGCACACACCTTGCACAGTGTTGGCCTTCCAAAAAACCAAAACTGATGAAAATGATGATAGGCCCGACTTAAATGTCACGGCGACATTTCAGCCCAGGTTCGGACACAGGGGGATGTGTGCGCTTCCCCCCCCCGAATGCGTTTCCATAAGTGGGGTTGGCTTTCACACACACAGGCCGGTTCATCCAGTCACACACAGATAACACACAAGTTCATTAAGCGCACACAAGATTAGCCTTTGCATTGATCTAAGCCTGAGGGGGATTTGGGGTTCAGATCTAAACTCGGGCTGGGACTGATATGAGGCCCATAGTCACGCTTGAGGTCAGGTATCAAGAGTTGTTGTTGGTCAATACCACGTGCACGTGTGCGCCGCTGCCCGATGCTGGCACGGTGCCTTACACTCCCTTTTTATTCAGTGAGCGTTCACGCGTGTGAGGGGGCTGTGTCATCCCGTCGCTGTGACGGCGACGCATGGGCCCCCGCGACGGGCCAAAGTCATCCATCACCACGATAGAAACCGCAACGCTAAATCAATGGTGGCCTCCGGGAGCGATGACAGCGTGAGCGGGAATCCGCCCCTGGGATAGAAAAAAAAATGCTGCGGTCTCTTGGCCATCCGTCAACAAGTGCGCGGAAACACGCCGCGGCCCTGGGCCGGACGGGAGGCGCGCGCGCTGCTGCGTGCGTGGTGTGTCCCTGTCTGCGTGTGGACGGGACAACCATGATAGCACCTGTAACCGCGGCATGCCGAGTCGGACTGTGATGCGACCCGAGGGGCCAACTTCATGGGATGGTGATGCTGCAACTCCAGCACGAGGAGGAGGAGGAGGAGGAGGAGGAAGGGAGGTGCGCACGGAGGGGAAACACCGGGGGACACATCCATAACACTGACGGATCCACGGCCACGGAGGGGACGCGGAGCAGAACGAGGGACCCCCCGTCCTACCACGGGCTGCTGGTCGGAGCCATGACGGCGGTGATGGGGATGTCAATCCTCGGATACTGTCACATCTGGAGGGAACACATCTGGCCGACAGGTTGCAACCCGCCCCCCCTCGCATTTATCTATCCACACCAACCCCTGAACCACACGCCCCCCCCCCCCCCCCCCCCCCCCGAAACCCGTGCAGCGCGTGCGGTGTGCGGCTTTCCTACTCACCCAGGGTGCCGTCGCCGCCGGTCTCCGTGCGATCGCGTGTCCCACCGTGTGATTTCGCGACAGGGAGAGAGAGAGAGAGAGTCAGAGAGGGCGAGCCGTGGACGCGTCCAGCCCCCACCAGCGCCATCCAACGCTCCCGGTCGCGGCACGCGGCTCTCGCGATACTACCGCGCCATCCTTTCGGTACTGCGTTCGCCGAATGCGTGACGTCGCGGTTTTAGTCGGGGCGGGTGGCCCGGGCCGATGCCGCCGCCTCCCGGGCGCGAGGCGAAACGATCCCGCGCGGTGGCACGCACGCGTGTCAGCGCGCGTACAATGTATAGACGGCATCGTGCGCACGGGCACCTGGCGGCATACCCTGAGGTAACCTGCACCCAGCAAGCCTACGTTAAGTCAAGTACTGTACAAAAGTCCACATTTGACTTTACTTTAATATTGTGATACTTTTACCTCTTATCCACTAAATATTGGAGAGATCATTCGAGTAGAATGATGATCCTTTAGCACAAATGAAGCTCTCCACTAATACAGACCTATACCAGGGGAATTCATTGGAAACCACTGTGATCATCATTTATGCGGTTTTAAGATCTAAAAATAGGAAACGGGCATGTTAGTTGACATGCTGAGTAGTTCTTCCAGTGCAAATTGTAGAAGACAGCTGTTTAATGGGTGTCACTGGAAGCCTGCCATCATATATATCATATACCATATCTGTCTGTGGAGGTTCTCAGTCATCCAGGTCATGGTAATATCAAGTGCGATTCAAGTAGGCAACTGGACTGGTTGAAAAATTCTTGAAAATCAAGAAATTCAAGACATTTTCAACCAGTCCAGTTGCCTACTTGAATCGCACTTGATATGTACCATATCATATAAATAAAAAAGAAAAGGTGCAATAAGCAAGAAACCACAAGTAAAGAAATCTAACCTGTGTCCCATATCTCTTGGCCACATGCAGGGTTCACGTGAGATGAAGTCAGACATTCTGTAAAGGGTAACTTTTATTGCATAAATACATTGTTTTTTAAGGGTGCGGAGTGCGTCTCTGTTTCCATGCACACGGCTCTCACACTAGCTCACAGTGTGAAGAATCTCCTATTCCAACATGTCCTTCTTAATTTAGTTTTTTTTTCCTCATATTGTTTTAAATGCAATTGTAATACATTTCAAATTGCGCACATGGGAGCTTCAGTACGCATGCCTTCAGTGTAGATGGCATAACTTGTGATCTGCCTATTGCTCATATATGCACTCGTCAGGGTGTGTTGTGCATGTGTATGTGTTTGTATTCTCCGTAGGCGAGTTCTACGTTACGAGTGGATGTTCTTTTTATGTGTTTTTCAGCCGACGGGAACTGTAAGCGTGCTTCTGTCTGCATGCGTGTTCACAGGTCATCTGTCTCTCCGTCGAAGGGCATGCTGTCCAGGTCCATGAGGAGGTTTGAGTTGTCCTCGCTGCAGACCCAGCCGATGGGTGTGCGGTTGAACGAGGGCCGCGAGAGGATGTCGGCCTGCTGGCCGGGCAGGGGCTCTGGCTCCTCGGTGGCAGCCATCTCTGGAAGCTCAAAGGTCAGCATCTTGGAAGACTTGTCGTAGCCGCCATATGGCAGTGCCGCCCTGGAGGAAAAAAAATGATAAAAAAAGGGGGTCGCTGAGAGACGCGGTGGCATCGGGGTGGCCATCTCTGGTGCCGTGTAGAGCAGGACTACTTTGGGCTTTCAGATTGTGTTACTTGGACATACGAACTACATTCGACATTTGAAATTATGCATTTAATATGAGCATCCACAAATGATAAAAACTGTGATTTTGGATATTTTGATGGTTGGATAAATTGATGCACAATTCCAGGGTCCCAAACGGGCCCTAAAAGTGTCAGGTGAAAGCTTTTGTTTCAAATTCCATTCAATTCATATAAATAGAAAAAAAAAATGACCACAAAATTCTAGTGTGTGTGTGTGTGTATGTGTGGTTGTGCGCGTGTATGTGCGCGTGTGTGTGTGTACCTGTTGAAGCTCTTGTACTGAGGCAGATCTAGGTGGATTTGGATGGGTCCCGGCATGGAGGCCTTCATGGTGGCTGTCAGCTCCTCGTTGCCCTTCATGGCCCGTTCCCATGGTGATACGTAGGTGTTTACATATTCCTTCCTCCTCTTCTCCTTCTCGGCCTCCTCATCAATCGTCTCCTCCACCACTGAGGGACAGGGAAGAACCAGATGGGGTAAGTGCAAGAAAGAGACAAAAGCATGTCAAATAGTGGAACGTTGGCTTTAAATATAAAAAGTGCCCCCATGACCCCACCCTCTTCTCTTGGCATCTCGGGTTTTGGAGGGACAGGGGGAGGGGACATCAAGAGGTTCTCAAGGTTCTGGTTGACCACGATGAACTTGTCAACTCTCTGCTGCCTCTTCCTGAACATCTTGGAGCCCTTGTTCTTGAGCAGGGAGAGCTCCTCCAGCATCACGTCCTTAGGGGTCTTGATCTTGGTGCCCAGGTCGAACTCGGAGGCCTCCGGGTCTGACTCATCGTCTGTCGGGAGGACAAAGAGATAGGGGGATGACTAACCCTTAAAAAGGTGGGTTTAGCTTTCAACGAATGTCTTCAATTCAATCAGGGATGCGACTGTAAAGGGCATGCTTCTATCCTCTGGCTTTCAGGCCATACTTGTGGAGATGAATTACAGTTGGAAATCTGTTGTGTTAGCGGACGCATGCGCACAAAACATGAAGAGTTGTCGGTGTTACTAGGCCAAAGCAATATTGAAGAAAAGGGGCACCGGGGAATATCACAACAGGTTTCCTGGTCGAACTCTTTATGGAGGGAAGTCCTCATAACGCACACTCTCTCTCTCTTTCTATCTCTCTCTCTCTCTCTCTCTCTCTCTCTCTATCCTCCCTTGCAGTGATGGAGAGATCTGATGGGTTTTTACTGCTCCACAGAGCTCCTCATAAAACACTCTTCTCATCCACCACATACACTCCGATATCACTCATAACACCTGGAGTCCGGCCATAAACCAACACACACGCACCCACACGCACACAAACACGCGCACACACATACACGCGCTTGCAAAAACACATCTATAAAGCTGGGAGTTGGCATTGCAATGCTGCAGAGAGCTGTTAGCAGTGCCTCGTAAATCAGACTTCTGCAAGTGGGTGTGTATTAAGTTTGTGCGTGTGTGTGTGTGTGTGTGTTGGTGGGAGAGTGAGTGAGAGAGAGAGAGAGAGAGAATAATTGAGGCTGCTGAGCAGAGAGAGCTCTCCCATGGGGATATTGATTAGAGTGTTAATTCAGAAGAATGGGAAACTGGAGCTGGCTGCTGACTGGGAGGAAACTGGACAGACTGACAGAGGCAGGAGATGGACAGACAGACGGCCAACGTGCCAAGGGACAGAGGCCTGGGACAGTCTGCCAGAACGACACACAGTGGCAGGGATAATGGATAGATGGGCGAGCATTAAATGGAGCAAAATACAGGATGTGCTGGATAAGCTCCCGACTGACAACTGGTGGAAAGATACAGACGTGGCAGTAGTAGTAAGGGGGGTTGGACGAAATACATTTTTGATCGACAGCTGATATAAATATAAATATATATATATATACTGTATATATATTACATTAGATGTAACAAAACTCACTTCCCTGATTATATAGCGTGTGATTGTATAGCAATAATGTAAATGGTAATGCAAATGGAATTTAAAGTATTTCTATACAGTGCCATATTGCCCCTGAGATGTTGCCTGCCATGTCTGGTATTCATTAATTACTTTTTATTTGATTTCATTTCAAGGAAACTTTGGGATTTCCACTCAAAATAAAAATAGCAATGCGAGTGCTTGAACAGCGTTCAGCCGCACAGTGTGAGACTGAACAGACGGACCCACTGGTGGGCCTGGCAGCGTTAAATGTATTAAACACTCTGTTTCTTCTGGGTCTTTTCCGGCAGTAAATCTCCGGGGCGCAGGCTGCGAAAAGGGAACGTTTTTTGGGCGTTCGAGATTCTATGGCCAAGGCAGATCCACAAAGAGAAGAGCAGCCGCGCAAAGTTGAGTGGGAGGATATGCGCGATGCTAAACCGCCACCTACGTTGTTCGAGTAACTGGATGTTCTGCGAATTACATTTTGCAGTTGTTGTATTAAATACCGGCAAGTGACAACTCTTTTGAGTGGCAATGATTCCAGATCCAGTTGAAAACGCAACCTCAAACAAATGGGAATGGCCGCTCGGCACCCCGTGTGTGTGTGTGTGTGTGTGTGTGCGTGCGTGTGTTTCATAAGATCCCGTTTTACGATTCAATTTACACACACAGATCGTGCAGATAGCAGACACCGGAGAGCAAATCAGACTTGACATTTACTGGGCCGGATAATCGGATCCCAGGGGAGATAAAGGAAGGTCTTTGAGGAATGACGAGGGAGAAAAGGTTTTCAAGTTGCTGTTGTTTGACTTTGGCAGGTGGCTGTTGCTTGAGCGCGGGCGGGCGCGCGCGCGCGCGTGTTCACGTGTTCGTGTGCTTTACCATCCTGGGTGACGTTCGACAGGTCGGTGATGATCTTGTTGTTGGCCTTCTTCCTCTTGTCAGAAGGGACAGGAGTTGTGATCGGCATGGCTACGGGACAAGAGAGAGAAATTACTGCTTCCTGATAGAACCACGAGAAATGAGGCTAGTTTACATTGAGAAAATAGAAAAAGAAATCATTTGCATATCTTCGCAGCTCCCCTTCAGCTCTGGAGAGCACGTTTTATCTCTCGGCACAGTGTCACGGTTTTACGCTCGTCGACTTTACGGTTTGGTCCGGTGTCGCGGCTCTCATTGACCTGGCCGATCCTTCGCTGCCTCTCCCCCCCCCCTCCCTCTCGCTCGCCCTTTCACACCCTCCGCCCCAGCTAATCAAGGCTTCCAAACATTATGTAGCAGAGGGAGGAGACCACGGGGATGGATGAGTGAACAGGACTTTAACACCAGTGACATCTGTTTAAGGAACTTAGCCACCTTTTTTTTCTTTTTTTTTTTTGCTTAAATCTTACCGACCTTAACCATATTGTTGTCGCGCTATCAAAGGTTGAGTTTTGAAATGGTTTGAGGGGAAAAAAAAGACAGACTATTTACATCATCCTGCCTCTAGCTGTGGTCCCCTAGCCACCTCCTTTTTTCCTCTATTATTTCCATCTCCCTTTTCTGTTTTCATGTGCGTTTCGCCTGTGCGTCAGCTGCTTCTGCTCCGCACCTGCAACTCATCCCATTAATCCACGGCAGCAGTTCAAAACCCTGTTCTTGTAGCGACGTTACGGCCCCCTAGATCACTCAGAGTTCTTGTTCCCACTTATTCCATCCCCTCTCCATCTCTGCCCCCAATCCATCCACCACCACCCCCCCACCCCCACCTCCCCTCTGACATTCAGCTCCCCTCAATTAAACCTTGTTCTTCCTTTTAACAGTCTAGTTCAGTCCAGCTTTTATGTGTTGCACCGACTGACAGTGGCAAACAAGGTTTTAATTTAATTTGGGAATTTTTGGTGTACAGCTTGCTGTATTGCCCACAACTGACTAAGGAAACATCTATGAATGCGGGTTTTAATAATGCGTAGACTATGCATAAGACATCAGCAGTTATTATAGCAGCGTGTGGGTGATCTCTTTTTATCTGATCCAGGACGTTGCTGTCCTAAGATCCAGAGGGAGAATATAAAATGTCAAGGTCCAGAAGTCATTCTGCACTGTAGGGCCTCCATTAAAAAAAACAATAAATACACTATAGTTTGTGTCACCTATTCAGCTTAAACGACAACCCTAGACATTCAAATTATTTTTTAATTTCCAACAAAACACTTTGTAGAGGCTTTGCGCCTTTGGATGTGCTATGATAATAAACTAGACTTTAACGGATCTCACCACAAGAGAAGTTTAATGAGATAATAAGAATTATTGCCTGTTGCTAATTTGGTCTGTCTGGCCTCCAGCAAGGAGCGTGACCGAATAAGCAACAAGACACTGACACTGACGTGAAATGTGATACCACAAAAGTGCGAAAATGTTTCTCAAGACATGTCTATGAATGACAAAGTTGCAAATCAATTCCCAAATGTTTGCGCGCTCCAGCAGAAACCTACGTGCGCTCCCTAATTAAGTCCAGCACACTTTGTTTTTTTTTCCCCCAGCGTAGCGTGTGGCCTCGGCGTGCCCCAGAGGACACTTTTTCCCAGTGGCAGCTTGTATCTCTCTTGACTAACTACTCGGATGGAGGCTGGCAGCATGTCGCTGTCTATTGCACGGGTCAAAAGCAATTATGTAAGGCTGGAGGTGAGTCCGGCTACGAGAGCAAAATCTGGAGGGGCTCGTCTACAGGGAGACGGTTAATGTAATTGCTTTTCATCTGCTGTAATTGAAGCTCATTTCCTAGCCAGGGATTCAGTTCATGTGTGGGCTATATTTATGGGCCCATGCTCTATACCTCTGCCACGAGTGGCCGTGTCATCGGCAAAGCATAAAAACATACACAGCACACACACACACAGGGGGAGAGCTATGGACTCAAATAGGTTTCCCTGGGATTAATGGGATTCCGTGACTGGAGATCACAGGTGTTTCCGTATGTTCTGGGAAAAGCAAGAGGGAGGACAACGGGCCTATACTGATACTGGCACCTACAGGAGCTGTGTGTGAGGGCCCGGGTCCTGTTACCGTTTCTCCGCGTGAAGAGCGGCTTCTGTACCCCCTGCGACCAGCCTGTTTTAGCTCCTGATAAATCTCAGGGGGGGGACAGCTGGGGAGGAAGGGCATCAGTCAGCGCATTCCCAAACACACACATGCATCAATCCCCCATGGACTAAAAACTCCGCCGCAGAGGGCCACATTCCTCATCCACCACGGAGTTAGGTAAGAAGCGGTGGAATAAGGGGACATTCCTTCCCATTCTGGCTATGAAGGTTCAGATGAATCCACACATCACCAAATGAACTGTTTACACAATACATTTCCATGTATAACATAAATCTCAAACTATGTGCAGTACTGTGTGAGTTTTGAAAACGCTAATTAGCGGTTACTGTAATTCATCTATTGCTAAGGCCTCCACAGGCTTCTGTTGCAGCCAAAATATTCCGACCACAGGAATCAAATTCATTGGAATACAGCGTTCTCCGCGTACTTGGACACGGAACTATCGGACAACTCAGCGGGCCATCGATGTAAGACAATCCCACAAACACTCCAGGCACCTCTGAGCGAGGTTGTTTGAGCTTCATCGATGCCGTCACACATTTGCAGTTCTCGTCCTACCTAAGACCAAGGTATCCACCGGGAAGACACACGTCCCAGAAAATGCGCGTGTGTGTCAGAGAAGGAGGAGTATAGATCCCCAGGTAGATTGGTGTCCCACAGATTGTATTGTGCCGCCTTCCTCTTTAGCCTCTGAGAGTGAAACCCTACCAGCAGGGCTGCTAGGGTCCTATGGACTGGGCCCAGGGGGTGGGGTGAATTTAGGGGAGGTAAAGTGGGAGGTGGGTGTGGAGTTCAGAAGATGGTAGGTGATAATAACAAACATATATGTATATATTAAATTCATACGCTTCGTATAGAGAGAGAGAGAGAGAGAAAAGCTTATCTGTAAATGTGATGAGCAATGATGAAGACCTTCTAGTCCCCAGAGTACGAGGGTTTTTAATAACATGACCAACAACTCGAGAAAAGAGAAATGTTTTCAATCATTATTATATATATTTTTTTTATTTCTTCCCCTCTCACTTGGTTTGTATTATCTTCAGGGCATTTATGCTGCAGCTCTCTCTCTCTCTCTCTCTCTCTGTGCATCCTCCTGCGCCCGGCAAACCTTTGGTTGTGATTCGCAGCTTGTTTCTGGCAGCAATTATACCCGTATCATGATGTCAGTCCGTCAGCTCATCATCCATCCTGTGGCTTAACATTTCGACCGTTCGCCAAGTAGTGGTCATAAACTGACAAATGCTGCTGGACAAATGATCGTCGACGATAACAGAGCACGAGGAAAATAGCGTTATTACCGTTTATACTGTGAAAGACACAGGTGTCTGTAACAATGGTTGTGACGTAAGGTTGACACTTTAGTCAAAACCCCCTAATCAAGGGGCTGTAAAAGGAAAGTTAAAGGAATCAAACTCCTTGGATGTAGAGTTTATAAAGTTTTCTGGTTAAACAGATGAAAAAAAAGGACTTACAAAACAAAGAAATCCTAGACTCAATTAAACAATTATCGAAAATAGGACTGCAGATTGAGCATTATTTGTACATGACCTGACCTGCACCTAAACCCTGACCTTTGACCTCGAATATTCGATTCCCTTGACCCAGAAACGTGGTTTGAGGACAGGGCAGGACAGTGAGGAGACAGGATGGATAAGGTGGCACTTTCGCTCCACGATCACATTGTAAAAAAGCCATCAGAATTCAGAGTTTAGCACCGGGGCCAAATAGCTGGAGATTAACTGCTCCCAAACCGGTGAAATGGGCGTGAGTGTGTGTTTGTGGGTGTATGTGTGTGTGTGTGTGTAGCGCAGTAAGAGCGGAATTGCAGGGAAAGAGAAGAAAGACCGAAAGGCGAGAATTGTGGAATGAATTTATTAATATGGCCAAGCTTTAAAAGAGCCACTTTAGTCATTACTCTAAGTGCAGTTACAGAGTTTATGTCTTTTTAAAATCCAGTCACCTCGTTTGTGGGGAAATTGAATGTGCAGCATACTGAGGGGACTTTACATGCTTGCTGCACCACCTTCAACTCAAACAGAGCAGCTAAGCTTACCAGTGGAAGTGATAAGGACTAAAGTTAGCCCCCGTCTGTCACCTGATCCCAGTCAGGGGCTATAGGTTAGATCCCATTCTGTGGCCATGGTTGGGTTTCACAGTTCCAAGGCCATCAGGTGGCTGTCCATAAACTGCTTTAAAATGCAGGCCAACGATCCTACAAGGACTATCCACACTGATCAGACATTCAGATTAAAATATATGAAGGAGATAAGTTTAATGCTTGTTTTCAGTTCTACATTTTCGTCACCAAATGTGCTCTGTCTTTGAATTAGGATATATACATTTAAATGTAATTAATTGTGAATTATTCTTAATTTTATTCTAATCAAAGAAGCCGAATGAAAAGCATTTCTTTTATTTCTGTGACAGACGCGGTTTACGGTTACGTTAAATGTTACATAGTCGAGGCTACATGCAGAGGCGTGCCAACGGGGCAAGCAAACTAGGCAATTGCCCAGGGCCCCGAGCTAGAAGGGGCCCCTACCCCAAAGACGGCTGTTTACATTGGTCCACAGCAAGGACAACCTGAAAGCCTCTTAAATGACTTGCCATGAAGAAGACACTGCAATGACACGTCGGGAACCCCCCTTATAGCGGGCCCCATGGTACTTGCCAGCTTATTTTTTATTTTTTGTTTTTTGGTTTTTTTTTTTGTGCCTGGGGCCCCCAGAGTGTCTTTAAACGTCCCTGGCTACATGATATGTATGATATGGGAGAAGGTTATAAACGCTGGTGATGCAACATGTTCAGATGGCAAATCCTACAGTGCCCCCACGTGGTGAAAGTTTAGAAAAGCCTTTTCTTGTCATTGGAAGACTGTGAATTTGATTTCTAAACTGCCTTTTTCCCCACCAAACAATTACACTGTTGTACTAGCCGGTAAAGAATCGGAAAGAGATAAAGGGGTCAAATCAAACGGGAGGAATCGATAGTCTGGCCTGGTGTGGGAGCCGGCGGCTGGTGACAGAGGAAGAAACGGAGTGACAGCTGAGGTGAGTCATGTCTATTTTTATTCAGCCGCATGTCTCTGTGTAAAAGAATCACGGGAAAATCACGGACACCTTTCTGGTTACATATCAGCAGATCAGAAATCAAGTCTACTGTAAGTCGACCTAGCTTTCCTTTCCTCCTTCTGCAAGGCGCTCCTCACCGCAATGAAAAACTACAGCAAACAAAGCACACACTGCTGCAAACTGCAACAACAAAAAAACACACACGCAGTCATCAGACACAAATATGCAAAGACAATATTACACAGGGGAGATTACAGTGGAATAGCGGTTTGACAAATTTGCTCGTTCTAAATGTTCTCAAGTGATCTTGTTGGACGTTCTTCAGGATGAGCACAGATTGTGATGCTTCAAGTCAGTCAAACCTATACCTTTCACACACAGTGCTTCTGTTGTGTCCCTTCTTCGGTGCCTTCCCCTCTTTTGCCCATTCTCCACTACATCTCCCTTCCAAACGGTAATATCTTTTCACATCCTCTATTCTTCTTTTTCATGTTTAACCTCAATTCTTAAATCATTTCATACAGTTTAATTTACAAAATTCTTTTTTTTTCCAGCATCTCTTCTCATCCTTTCATTGGGCAGTAGCCCCTCTTTTTTTTCATTCTATATATCGTTTACAAAACACAGTGTTCCCTTTCAGTGTGATCAAAAGCAGCATACATTAATTCAGATATCAATAGATGATAAAACGTGCTACATGTGCTGTGCAACTGATCCAAACCGATTTTTTTCTGATACAAGGTGGCTGATAAAACACCCTTGCGATGCCGTGCTTCAAAAGATTACGACACCAAAAGCAGATAGACTTATTAAAAAACAAAAAAGTGGCTCCCTGTTTCCGTAGAGCCCTGGTTTCTTATGTCCACACCACAATCAGGTCAGTGCATCGTGGATCCAGGGCGCCAGACGCAAGGCTGCAGGCCCAGGTTGGAAGTGCTGAACCTGGGCCTCGGCACTCTGGTAGGCTGAGTGCTGCTGGATGCTGGCTGAGGGGCACCAGCAGCACCCAGGGGACTAATATCTGGGGCACTCTTAAACTCTCGGTTGGCCTGTGCTGGGTTGCGGGACTGGACTGGGTTTGGAGAGGAGAAGATGGGGAGCTGAGGGAGCGGGATGGAAGGGGCTGGAGGCACTGGGGGAGACAGAGGGGCGCTGGCCCACTGGGACGGGTAAGATTGGGGCGGAGGCTGGTAGGGTTGGTACGCGGCGGGACCAACTGCGGGCGGAGGAGACGATATATCAGAACGCCACAGCGGTTCGCCGAGTGTGGTAGCGGCTCGAGGGACAAGGACTTTGAGGGCAGGCCCGGATGTTGTGGGAGGAGGTGTGGAGAAGCGCTTGACCTCGTATACCCGTGCCGTTTTCTGAGGTGCCCCCATCATTCCCTGCGGCTGCTGCTGATAATTGGATGTGTCCTGTGGAACGCCGCCCCCGTAGCTGAACAGGGAGGATTTGAGCTGGTAGGGCTGGTGGCTCATAATGTCCGCAGGCGTGATTCGCGCCTTCTGGACTTTAGATCCAGGTGTCCCGGACTTTTTCACATCAGCCTTCTTCTGTGCTTTCAGAGGGCAGGAGGGGGAGAGGAGGGGGTTGTAGCTGATGGGAGGCGGAGCCCGGATGCTGGATGAGTACTTCCAGGTGGCAGGGAGAGACGGCGTGGGTGAGGGCTCCCTCGTCTGAGCGGGAGAATAAGGTGCGGCAGCGACAGAGGGGGACCGCTCCACGACATACCGATCCATCCTGTTCTGTCGGCGGGCAAACAGCTGACCTCCCTTCCCTGCCAGCTGTGGCACCTGGGGGGGTTGCGGTTTTGGGGCTACGGGGGGCGGCCTGGTCCCTCGCTGAGCCTGCATGAAGTTGCAAGCCTCTGCCCCCAGCCTGAGCCAGTCCTCCTCTGGCCCTGACTCGTGGCCCGCCTCCACGACGGGTGCAACTCCAGCTTCAGCACCTGGACTTCTCCCAAAGTGGTCATCCATGTTGTTGACCATTGACAACAAGTCTGGGTTTACAGATATTTCTTTGGTGTGGACCGCATTAAACATTGGCTTCTTGCTGCTACGACGACGGGCGTCGTGCAGGATGCCAGTGCGCGCGGCTGGGACAGAGATGCGCTGTTCACGCGTTGCAAGAGAATCTGCTGTAGGAGTCTGATGAGGGGATGCAGTCGCCATGCTAGCATGAGGGCCAGGGGTCACAGCACCCGCCATGTTAATGTAAGGGTGCACAGGTGGAGATGGAGAGGGCTTGATGGGAGGAGGGACAGGGGTGACATGGGAATTGAACGCGACCTGAGTAGTATCAGGCCTGTACGCCGGGGTGGTGGGAGGAGCAGAAAAGAGGGTGGAGGGAGGTGGGTAAGTTGGAGCAGGAGAAGAGGCAAAGGCAGGCAGAGCGACAGGGGAGAAGGGTTGAGCAGGTGATGGACAGATTGGGCTGCCTTGAGCTACAGGAGGAGACACAGGGGTGGAGGGGGGAGCATGGACTGCAGGGTGAGGGGGAAATGTGTGTGGGTTTGCTGGTGCCTGGGATAGAGGTGCACAATACATAGAGCAGGGAGGCGAGAGAGCTGAGGGGGCGTAGATGACAGACGGGTGAGTGTTGCTGTTGGTATTTCTTGGAGGGATGTACAAAGAGGTGCTAGACACGGCTCTCCTCGCGTCTGGCCCTGGTGGATGGCCCGTAGGCTGTATCGTCACCATGGAGACGGCCGCCACAGGTTTCGTGGACATGGTTACGTTTGTGGGTTTGGGTTGGGGAGGACGAAACATCACAGAGGTTACAGACGCACGGGGAGGGGTGGGGCCAGGGGTGAAGGGGCGTGCGGTACGGTTGAGGACATTTGGATTATTAGGACCGACAGTGGGGTTTGGGTCATAGTCTGAGTCTGTGGTTGGGTTAGGACTGAGATTAGGGTTGGAATTTAGATTATAATTTCCATGTAGGCCATTTTGACTCTGCAGGGGTGTCTGAGAGGAAGGGCTTAGTATAACGTTAGCCCGACTAACAGCCACCGACCCATTGGTCAGAGCCACGGCCGAGGGAGACATGTGTGCAGGCTGGATGCTGATTGGCTGCTTCGAGAGGCTGTTCTCCAGCCTGGAACTCTGGTAGGCTGAGGTCTCCAGCCCTGAGCCCTCCAACCCTAGGTTTTGATTGACAGGGGTAACAAGTCCCATAGGCCGATGGGCTGAGATGTCCAGCCCCAGGCTACTACGGTTGGATGCTGGTGTCGTCGGAGTAGTTGGTGTGGTGGACGGGCAAGCAGAGCTCCTCCTGTCCAACAGGTCCAGATAACCAGAATCCCACGTTGGGTCAAACGATGCCGAGAATCCCTCTTCATCAACTTCTGAGCCACTTGGGACGGAACTGCCTCCTTCCTCCTCGGTCTCCCCCTCCGTCTCCCCCTCGGTCTCCGCTCCTCTGTCTCCCTCGGCTTTGCCAAAGCAGGTCAGTGTGTACTTCTTGGCCCTCTGCCGGCGTTTCTTGAACATAAGCACCCCCTTCGAGTTGGGGTTCGGCGCATCAGTGAGCAAAGAGGCAATGGAGCGACATTTAGTACGAGCTTCCTTCACCTGTTTCTCCACCACGCTCTCACCACGCTGCAACTCTGCAAGACAGGAAGAGGATACAGAGAGAGAGAGAGAGAGCGAGAGAGAGAGAGAGACCTAAGTGAGTGTGCTGAACGAGAGAACAGACAAAGGAGTGAACCAGCAAGGGGATTTTTTTTGGACGAATAAATAATAAGGCACAGGCGGCGAAGAACGGAGACGGAACAGTGTGATAGCCCTCTGACAGTGAGCGGTGCCGGATTTGTAAAGCATTATCACAGTGAGGAGCTGCTGTGTGGATTAGCCGTGACAGACAGGAGTGTGTGTTGTGGATTAAATAAAAAGGATTCCTGCCGTGTGTGTGTGTGTGTGTGTGTGTGTGTGTGTGTGTGTGTTTTAGTCAAAGGCTATTTATGTCCTTTTTAATATCTTGGCTCATCTCCCGCAAATATCCTCACTACATGACTGTAGTCTGATGCTGTCAAACTTACCGGGGCATAACAAACAAAGTCAAACGTGCTGCTTTTTTGGTTTGCGTGGCTCACTATTGTCTTTTAGCCTGAATGAATGCAATCCTCGACACAAAGTGACCGCACAGTCGTGCCAGCCTTACGCAGAGTGGTGCGAGAGCCTAAATGCAAACACTACATATCCGTATTGTACTAAACGTGGACTGAAGAGCTCGGGGCTGGTAAGAAATGCTCTACTCTTGAGGATGTGTGGTTAGATTCAGGGATCACCACAAGTTATTTTCGATCGATCCTGAGGAGGAACATGAATGTCTATGACGGGCCCACCACCCCAGTGGGCGTCATGTCGTGGTCATGTCACAACAAAACAAAAAGGTCAACCTGCTGGAAGGGTCAGGGGATCCATCGTCTGGTGTGTGCAAACGTCTGTACAAAGTGTCCCTCTGACCCATCCTGTAGCTGTTGAGATACTTCAATCTGGACCAAAGCAGTGCACCGGCAGACCAACACGGCAATCCCAAGAGCCACAGTCGAAGGTAATATAAACAATGCGTAGCTTGTATTATGTTTGTTAGTGAGCAAAGTAGTTCCCTCTCGTCGACTAAGCACAACGCCATCTGCATAGAAACCACAAAATGAGGCGCACGCTCGCAGGAAGAGTGACTTACTAAGGAATCGTCATATCTAAATCATGTCAACATCAGGAAGTCCTTTGAGTACAAGGAAAGAACAGTGAGATTAACGCTCATATTATGCGGCCGTTTTTTCCTGATCTGAAAATAGGCAACAAAACTGAACGGATTCACCTCTATCGTGAGCAAATCTTGCGCGTGCATGGAGTCGCGCGGGTGAGGTGTCTCAGTGCGGCCCTTACCTGCATACACGGCGCGCGGTGCTGCGCGTCCGCCTACGTCTGAGCCTGCGAGAGGTGTGAGGTCCCTCATCTCGAAAGCGCACGCGCGCGAGTGTGTTTCCTCGACCTCCCCTCGGACCCTCCCACACGCACCCTCGCTGTGTTTCGGCGCCGCTGTGAGCGCTGAGACCGTTCCCTCACTGTGTCTGCTCCCTCTTCTCCGGGGGCACAGCCCATGTAAAGACCTTTGTCTCCGTCCGGCCGCCCAAACCAACACATGATGTCAACCCACTATTCCTGTCTGTCTGACAGGCAGGCATCACACACCTGTCCAGTCTCTGTCTCCACTCACACACACAAACACACACACACACACACACAAGGACAGGGAGAGCACCTCACCAGAGGATATTTGGACAGTAGTGTCACTGGGTGTGTGTGAGTGTGTGTGCGCGTGTGCGTGTGTGCCTATGTGCTTCGATGAGTTCATGAAGCCCGTTATAGTTTGCAAGAGGAACTGAGGTCGTAACTCTTTGCCGATATTCCGTCCTGCTGCTGACACTTCTTACTGGACAACCACCGCGCGCACACAGACACAACACTGCAGCAGTGGCGCGCTTACAATCCCATATAGGCAATGTGCGTTTGTAACGTGAGAAAGGGCAGTTC
The DNA here is from genome assembly GCA_016785305.1 of Colistium nudipinnis. NCBI lineage: Eukaryota > Metazoa > Chordata > Actinopteri > Pleuronectiformes > Rhombosoleidae > Colistium > Colistium nudipinnis. The sequence continues at coordinate 156,092 of JAFBJU010010979.1, forward strand.
CCTGGACACATCGCTCATCATTCGTCCTATAGTAAAGCCCCGGTCGAAGTCGTCTAGGCCTTCAGCCTCGGGACCTGTCGCTCATTACTGTTGAAGTGGCTCATGTGAAGTCACCACGCAGCACAGCTATTCAGTTTGGTCATCTGTGATCCCGATTGCCTTATTGAGACGGTATGTGAAACAGGCGAGGTGAGTAAAATGAAATGATCTAATGAAACGGGTCAACGTTTTGGGGAAAAGCACTCTTAGGGAGTTCATTTCGAACATTGATACTGTGCTAAGATATTTTTGTTAAATATAACAAAACAGCATAGACCCTCACAAAACAATGAATCTACATACAATATATAGTGTTTATTTAAATGTATATGTTATATCATTACCTCAAGCCAAGGTATATTACTCCAGGGTGTAACTTCACAATGACTGTTTACTGATTACTGTTACCCTAGATTTGCTTTCAAACCCTTGCTGGTTTTTATCTTCGTGAGGCCAATCGATTTTCATACGTCATGACTATTCAGCATGTCAAAATAAACGAGAAATGATTGGATTCATTTGATGACAATTGTGTCAGTCATGCAAACAAACACATGCTCATACGGCACACATTCAGCTGTGTGGCCTGTTGCATCAAGTCAAAGTTGAGTCCAGTCTCTCATCTAGTCTATAAATACAGCCAGAGAGGCAAATACTCAGAATAGCCAGAGGAGACTGATTGCTATTTCAAGGGACAGAAAAAAAGAGAGGGGGGGGGTGTATTCTCTGTGAGTATCTGGGGTACGTCTCACTCTCACCTCTGCAGATATGACCACATGCTCCAGTTAAAGGAAATTACCACTAGAGGGTGACCAGGACAACGTTTTGAAATATGAAACTGTAGGGCAGGGCTATTCAACTTCATTAGCAAGTGGGCCAGATACGAATATCAAGGGTGTTCGTGGGCCACACAATACTTTTTCAATAAATCACTGCAAATGACTCATGAATACTTGCGCGCTGCATTTGTGTTGCTCAGGTGGGTCTGTAGTGACACAAGTTACGTTACGGATTCCAGATATTTGCCGCACGTGACCATCTGCGTACATACAATACATGCCAGTCCGATTTTCAGGCAACTTCTTGCGGCATGCATGCAACAGTTCCGAAGGGGCCCCATCCGGCCCACGGGCCGCTAGTTGAATAGGCCTGCTGTCAGGGAATCCCTTTGGAGACATCTCTCTGGTGGTACTTGTGCTTGTTTGTGTTCTCATTGGATATGTACTGTTCTCACATTGTATAAATATAGGCATATTTCCCCCATCATCCTTATAACCAGGGGTTGTAGTTTGTAAAAAACTATATTACCTGTACCTCCGTTTTTTGTGACGATATACTCACTGGCTTGCCGCGCTTTGTCCATGTAGGTGGTGGAGAGCTCATCACTGACAGGGGTCTGCTGTGGTCCCACCATGGGCACCAGCTGTTTGCTCGAGCCCGACATCAGAGCCTCTCTCGCCCGTTCAGGAGACACTAGGGGTGGGCAAGTCAGCGCAATGCAGCCGCCCGCCTCCTGGAAGCCGCTGTCACCTTCTCCTTCCGCTTCCAGCTGCCCCTGATCCGGTGCAGGAGTGAGTGTGTGAGGGGTCAGAGTGTGCGGCGTGTGCGCCAGTGTGGTCCAGTCGGTCTGCGGCGGCTGGTAGACAAGCTCCCTGCGAGGGACGCCAACAAGACACTGAACATCCCACTGCCCCTGCAAGGACACCCCAGCATCGGTGGCACTCTCATATCTTTGAAAAATGAGAGAACACATTTACTATTGGTGATAGATATAATATTAATATCGCTTGATACAGGAAAGGAAGGCAGTATACATATACATATACATATACATATACATATACATATACATATACATATACATATACATATACATATACATATTATTATTATTAGTAGTAGTTGTAGTAGTAGTACTAGTAGTAGTCGTAGTATCAGTATTATTATTAATATTATCAATTATTTATCTTAACTGTTTTGTCTAACCAGGTTCGGGGTTACAAAGAGCTATTAGGGGAGGACTACACCCTCTCTCACCCGCTCATCTCTGACGTCTCCTCCTCTTCTTGGTTGTCATAGCGCCCAGGTGAGCGTGCGTGAGGAGGTGTGCGGCGTTGGCGTCTGTGGCTATGAGACTGTGTGTCCGCATCACTGTCTGTCTCTCCGTAGTAGGCCTCGCTGTCCGGAGGGGAAGTTATGCCTCTGCGTATCCCAGTGGGCGACAGGATGGAGGGATGGTGGGAGGACAAGGGCGCCACAGGGGGAGAAAGGACCCTCACGGAGGAGCGGGGCGATGCAGAGCGGCCGGAGTAAGATGAGGAGTGTAAACCAGAGGGCGCCCTGAAAACACACATGCAGTTTGAAAGCTACGGCTTCACATACGGCTGTGTGTTAAGCTGCGTGTATGTGAGTCCAGGCTCTGACCTTTTGACCCTCAGGCTGAGTGTAGCACTCTGTGTGTCTATGAGGCTCATGGCCTGAGCGTGACTGAGCTCTGCACACGTTTGGTCGCCAATGGCGACTAGCTCATCGTGCTCCTTCAGTCCAGCTCTGCAGGCTTTGCTGCGCCGGCGAACCTGCGGAGAGAAGAAGAGGTGAGTACCACAAAAAGTATTTGACATTGGTGTTTGATTCTTTGGAGCAGTGGTTCCCAAGCTTTTTCAGAAGACTGTAATTCGGATCAGGTAAAACTACACCCACCAAATAAGTGAACGATTTGATTTTTTTCAAATGTAATCCTGAATATTAATCTTTGAGTAAAACTTAAATTTTCAGGGGCTTACAGCTGTGCAGCAAATAACCATACTGGAGAAATGTTATACAGTCGAGCTCCTGTAAAAGCGCAACAGGTATCATGGTGTCTGTGTCAGTCAGAGCTTGTAGAACAGCCTTCAGGCAGCTCTCCTCTACTGGCAACGATTATATCCCTGTTAACCAGAATAACTGCTGAAGTCATGGAGCTGTTCCTGGAGGTCGCTAAGCGATGATGTCATAGGATCCTTGAGGAAGTGTGTGCGCCGGGGGAGGTATAGCCTCGTACACTAGACTCCAGTTTCCTCCATTAAAAGGAGACAAGGCCCTCCCCTCTGTCTTCAAACACTGACAGCAGCACCTTATCGCTGCTGATGGTAAAAATGTTAAGTGTCTCCCCGCACCTACTTGGACTCTATATAAGGACAAAGTCCTTTATCACTGTCTCTTGACCCAATAATCCCGTTCAACCGACCCATGCAAGGACAAACTATCTAGAGGCAAATGCGCATACACTAATGCGCACACACCCACACACGCACACACAAACACAAACTTCATGAAAGAGGGGGTCTGAACAGCTGCATCGCGCGTGGGACCAAGGGCCATGAATGTCATCCACCATATGTTCCCTACATACCTGAACTAAAGCCTCGCAGGAGGAATCAGCCACATTCCTAGACAGGAGCCAGTCTGATGTGAAACTGAGACTAATAATCATGCAGAATTAGGTTTAAACACTTCAGGGGATAGGGAGATGTAATTGTGTGCATGTGAGTGTGTGTGTGTGTGTTTGCGTGTGTGTGTGCATCTATGTGTGGCTTTTTCCATACTCAGCTTCCAACTCCTCTTAAATGAGCTATTCTGATCCTCTAGTTTGCACTCCATTCCCGACCAGGCTTATCTGAGGTATGCCCAGCTACACAGGCACACACGCACACACACAAACACACACACTCTGACAACAGGTTCCACACAAACATACTACAACAAGAGAACGCGCACGCTGATAATAGTCTTATTACAAATGACCTTATCTGCTTGAAACACTTGGATAAAGACAGGTATTTTTCTTTGTCAGAGCCTCTGTGCCTCCACTCTGAATCAAAGGTTGTGACAGCTTATGAGTGACTGGCCAACTTTTAACGCCAGTGTGAGCGAGGTCACATTCCACCTCTCCAGAATAGCTTTTCTTATTAGAGACAGCGTTCTCTTCTGTCAACAAATATAAAGGCAGACACAAAAAAAGATTTAGAGAGATACCAAACTGAAGAAAAAATAAATACTTTTCATAATGTGACAATAGCACTTTAGACTTTAAACACATCTGTTGTCGACACATTCACATGCAAAGGCAATATCAGTGCAAAACTCATTTCTATGCATGCTCAAGTTCTGTACATTAAGATGGGTCTTGATTGCCAGCAGGAGATTAAAACCTTAGCCAATCCGATTGTTCATCAACCCACAAACCAAACTCTGTGACACAGGCTGAAGGTAAAATGAAGTTGGGGATGTGACCGATTGAGTAGAAAGAAATCCACTCATCTAGATATTTTGTGTGGATCATAAGCGACCACAAGACTGACCATCAAGGCCTCAGGCCCTAATTAACAGCTACAGTCTCTATTAACCCGTCCACTCATGTTACCACAGGGGCAGGAAGTCTGTAACATACCGAATGCACAGACATTTACACACACATACACACACACACACACACACACACACAGGCTTCACCATACCTTGGCCACCTGTAGAGGTTTTTGTTGCTCAGCTCCACCCTGCAGCCTGAAGCCCCACGGGGATCCCCCTGAGAGGGAGACTAGGATCTCCTCCGCCACCATCCCTGATCACGGCCTGCTGCGGGTATGAGGGTGTATATGTTGCTCTATCCTCCTTGAGTTCCTCAAAACTCTAGCTGTATCAATGAGTGGGTGTGAGGCTCCTGTCTCTGTGACCACAAAGAATCACTCCACCCACGAGCAGACAGGGGGGTGGCTGGCTTTCATCTGGAATGCTGTGACGGAGGGTGGGCACTCAGAAGGGCGAGAAGGGGCAAATGTGTGCGTGTGTGTGTGGATGTGTGCGCATCCTCCCTTGTGTTCAACACTTGCCATGTCACTCCCCAGCACTCTCTACCGGAGGGGATGCTTGCTGATATACACTCCCAAAATAACCAACAGCACCCCTCCCTCTTTGACCCCCAGCTCAGCCAGCCTGGACATGGCTTGCAGATTTGTCTTCATCTATCTGCCGTACCCTAACAGACACAGCAACTCCACATTTCCAGACAAAAGGCAGACAAACATGATCTGGCACAGAGTCCCATGAGTCTTGACCCACATGGCTTTGCGTTTGCACCGAGAGAATGTAGACTGACAGTCAGTCAATGCGAGGAGTCGGTATGCATTCAGTGGTTAGGATGCCTTGGCACAGGAGACTCAATAAAAATGGCGACCTCTAATCACATTGTTATTATTTAATAGATCACCGGGAGTAGAAACGTTGTTTAAATGGCAAATAGAAGTAACAGGTTAGGAAATGATGAATGTCTTCAATTTAAAGAGCATTTATATCGTCCAGGTGTCTATAATTTCCAGTTACAAAATGAACCTCTAAAAAAAAGGAACAATTTGCAAATATTCTTGAATATTATCTCTGCTTTTAAGCAGTCATTGTCAACCACTAACCAACATTACCTCCACATACTATTCTGGCATGTCAATTTTAGCTTAAATTGTAATTTAAAAACAAACATATATATAGAGTAGTTTCTGTTAAGTTCATAATATGATACTACACTACATACTATATATAGAATATATATTAAATCGGCCAGTCTCAGGTTTTATGTATATAAATATCATTATTTGATGCACCATGCCAGATTATATGTTCATCCTAATCCATAATACATGACTTATTCAATACTTAAATATAATATAATATATAATAATCATAATGTTCACCCATGATGGTTAATTCCTAACTCTAATTAGTATTTATTACCTTCTGCTTTATCTTATGCAATTACCGTGGTAATATGCATTGCTGCCATGTAATTGCCTCTAAGTCCAGAATGAGCTGAAACCCGCATGACTGTATTTTTGGTATGTATTATGAGATGTTTCATATTTTATTCATCATGTCTTCCCCGGGATGAGAGTCTGAACAGGCAATTATGTTGTTTACTGGCACCTGTTGTATCCACAGTAAAGATGTTGAGATGCCGCTACCCATTGCATCTGTATAAACTGCAAGGTGATCAGATGTTCTCCTGTTACAGCTGGAATAATTAATCGACATCCTGTTTCTCCTCAAGCTGACGGGGAATAAAAAAGACTGTTAAATCCTAACATTACTTTAATGAGTCATTCGCGGAACCTCGAAGTGAACAGCGATGTGGGGAACGTGAAAGGAGTCCCTCCGCAGTGCCCGGATGTGGACGTGGCACAGCGCTGCAGTAGTTCCGCTGAATGTCCGCTCCTGTTACCGAGAAGGGATTAGTGAAAACTCCCCGGGACGACATCGCCCTCAGAGTTTGTCGGCCGCCCGGTTTCGCAGTTAGCCCTGGACAAAAGATAACCATTACAATTCACAACACTTCGGAGGTAGGGTTCGAGGTGACACAAGTTAACGTTTGACATATGCCCTCCGGCTTGACAACAGGGGGGTTTTGGATTCTGCTATGGTTAGCTCATGCTACCTAATGCTAATGTACAGCTAGCATTGTTACGCGAAATGCCTGTGGTCTCGCTAGCTTAGCTGGTCGGCTAACGGTAGCTAGATCCGGTTGTGGGGATCCGGCCACAGCTGAGTGAGCCGCTAGCGCTGTCATCGTTATTCGCGTTGTCCAGCTTCGAGCGAGGCACAGGTGAATTTACCCCTCACTACTTGGCATTGTGCTAAACCACTTGTGTTGTTTAGAGTTGCGACTGTTAGCTGCATGTTGTGTTGAAAGCAAGTGTTGTTTTGGAGGTTTTGGTTGACATGTTGTGGTGCTAATGTTAGCTAGCTCGCTAATCAACCAGCGAGCCAGTGGTACTGCGGCACTGGTTATTGTACCTATGAGCACACTGCTAGCCTAACCGGCTTTTCTTGTTGTCACACTTTATCCTCGCTAAGGTTGTTTTTTCTCTTGCAAATGTATGTGAAGGAGTTTGAACCTGCCCACCCAGTGCCGTAGCAGTGTAACATCAGCCAGGGGAGCAGATGTGGGTCAGCCAGTAGGCCCGACATACTAAATTGCTGAACGGCTCCAGCGATTGTATTTCTCGTTGTGACACCTGCACTGTTGAATTATTCAGAGGCGCCGCTCGTTTAGCCCGTGTTTGTCTGTTAGATGATACTCATCACTCTGCCGTAAAGCGTTAGGCCAGTCTTCAAAAGCAAAATGGTTACACATATTAACTCTTGTATCGCTGTTGGCAAGGATAAAGTTGACGTGTTTGCGTGTAAGTCGAACTACTTTCATGACCGTTAGGACGTCTCGATATGAACGATAGCTCGTGGATTTGTGTTAGCAGGCCAGCCGTAATGCATTCCTTCACGATATCTGGCTTTTCACTCTCCCATGGGCCACGTTTATCGTTTTTATAAACGACTCCTCCATCAAAAGCACGTATTGTTGCACAATATGTGTGTCAACTCAAAAGTTAGAGACCACGAATCAACCTGTGGGTGTGGCCCAGCAAACACAGAAAGCCAATATAGGTGTTGTCCATGAACAAGGAAGCATTTTCAGCTTTATGGACATTACACTAAAATAGACCACACTTTTCCTCAGAGGGCAACATGAGCAGTTAACATAATTTCCAAGTGCAGTTGTTTATTTTGAGCGTTTCTGTTCATTGTTTACATTTTACCCCTGTGGCAAAAAGTCCCTGACAATTTATTCTGAAAAAATGTTCCCTTTGGTAAGAAAAAAGATGAAAAAGCATATAGAGAGCATTCACTCTGCATTTTCTTCAGGATATGCACTATTCCATCTATCATTATTAATAACATCTCCATATCATATCATGGGCATTTCTGTGGTTTACATCCGGGATACAGGGAGCTAGGCTCAGTTCTAACTGTTGAGAAATCTCTTAATAACTGTTGCAATTGTGTCCAGTTTTAGGGATGAACTGAGGATGAATGTAAACCAGCACACTCCAATGGCCTCACCATATGGCCAGCCCCAACCTGGCTACAGCCACCCCGGCTATGCTCCACTGGATGGGGGATACCCTGTCCAATATCCACCCTACAACGGCCCCGCTTCAGCCCACCAGCCGGGGGCTCCGCCACAAGGTACAATGCAGCTTCAGAAAAAGTGTGCTTGCGAATGGGTGAACACGAGCTGTGATGCTCTTGAAGCACCCTCACTACCATAACACTGGGATATTCTACCTGCTCCCTGCTATGTGATTGACCATGCACTTGCGAGCAATGCACTTTGTCTGTCCACACTAATCTAATCTTCACGTTGCTGTACGTATTTCCCTACATCTCTCGGGAATGGCCTTCATTTCCCTCATTTCTTGTCTTTCAGAATATTCTTCTTTCACAAGCTTTCCCTCTAAGGCTGTGGCAGCCAACCCAGTCTCTGACCTCTCCTCCTCTCTTGACTTGGGTAACTGTCTCTTCTCTTTCTTGCTCATTTCGCCCCTCACATGTGTTGCAATCATCAGGTCTTCTGTGTAGCTATAGGAATTGTTATTGCCCTCCTGTGCTTTGTTTGACATGCAATAGAAGATGATTTGAGTTGACCTTATGCTATAGACATATTTTTTTTCAAAGCAGCTAACTAGTTACCTAATTTTCTATTACTAACATTTTTTAAGCAGCCAGCAGTGTAAAACATACTTTCCAAATGTGTGGGAGATGTTCTAATTTAAATGATTAAACATCTTTTAACCCTGGCCAAGTTTTCAGTTGATTTTAGCTTAGTTTTAATGACTCGTACTGTAGTTAATTTTTAGTTTTGATCAGAATCAAGATCGCTCCCATTAAAGCGACTGACCCTCTTGGCACAGTCCTTGACAGCCTGGTATGATTATGTTATCTCTGCTCCTAACCCCAGTTGGCAAAATTTGGAAGCGTAATCACTTGCTTCTATAAATGCATAAAGGCCCATAGCCCCGTCAAACTTGCTACATTAATCAAATGAGTAAGACGGATATCAAAATGGATCTGGAATCATTTTTGGCAGGCATTGCTTTTCATTGCTAATCATTTGTTCCTGCTATTCAGGTCCCGCCAGGAGTCTTCCCAACTCTGGACCCCCACCAGCTTCAGCACCTCAACAATACAGTCAGTACAGTCACAGTCAAGGAAATGTACAGAATGGACCCCCACCTATGACACAGGCACCACCGAGGTAATTAGAGGTCTATTGATTATTTTATTTAGCTTAAAATTTCTCACTACTGATATTTTATTTAGACAACTTGTATTTTGGATGATGAATTAGGGCAGGCTATTCAAATTCTGGGCCCTCACTTCATAAGTCTAGTTCATCAACATTTGACAGTATCCAATTAAATAAACCAAAACACTATGCAGAGACTATCTTAAACCTTAGGAATTGGTATAAGTGTCACACTGTCATGTGGTCGGTTGAAAGTGACCTCTAACAACCATAGCAGATTATCAACAAATTCTCTCAATGTAATTCTCATTATGAAACTGTACACTATGATTTATAAGACAGCGGGTACTTGCCATAGAATAAACTGGGCTTTAATGGTAATAAACAAATATCTAAATATACAGGTGTAAAAATACAGTTTTTGGACCTGGTGTTATTTTTAGACCTGCAGACCTTGGATCGAAAGGACAACCTCTTGCTGCTTAATGATATATCCCTTTAATCAGGCACTCTGCTGCTACTTTCCCCATGTGAGGACTTTGTCTTGTATAAGGCCAATTTGAGACCTGGTTGAAATCTCCCCATCTAGCTAAATCGATTACTGAAGCAAGGGTTCTTGTTTATATTATGTTAAAGATATCAGCTTACTATAGAAAGAACACGACCCACACACTGAATGATCTGTGTCTTTCCAGGCCCGCTGCGTCTCAGCCATTCAACCAGGGAGCTGTGAACCTATCTGGGCCACACTCGCACAACTATCCCCAACACTACGGGCCCCCGCCTCCACTACAGCAGGTCACAGACCAGATGACTGGGATGCAGATCGCTTCTGGGCCGCCAACACCTGCAGGGCCAGGATATGGTACGGATGGATTTGTTCTTGGTTGTTTACAGTAATTTACTGTAATTGATATGTAAATACGGGATGGCTTGTGGTGTCCACTTTTTGTAATTGCAAATTAAAGTGTGCACTGTCGATTCATGTCGTCTGTCTCAGACTTGTTGAGACTGGGATGCAAACACACGGTTTGTTTCTCTTTCTCCCCAGTACCACCCCACAGCTCCCAGCCTCCCATCAGTACGGCCTACTCAGCCGCACCTCCACCCTCACACCACCAAGCCCCGCCCCCTCCATCTTCTGCTCCCAGCCAGCCGCCACCTCCCGCTGGCCCTGCAACTTCTCAGCAATACTATGGAGGCCCAGCACCACCTCCTCAGCAGCCGTTCAACTCTTCTCTCCCCCCTACCTCCCAACAGCAATTCACTTCCCCTGCACAGCCGCCTCCTCCCTCTCAGTCGACCTTTCCTACGTCCTCTTTCTCGGGTCCCGTGCCTCCGCCCGGCCACGCTCCTGCTCCTCCATTGTCCCAGCCACAGCAGCCTTTCCCACCGTCCCAGCCCCCCTTCTCCTCAGCACCTCCTCCTGTCAGCCAGCCTGCCTTCCTCTCTGGTCCTCCTCCCCCTGCTCAAGGCTCTTTCCCACCCAGAGCACCCCCTCAATCCAGTCAGTCTGGATCTTTTCCTCCCCCTGGTCCTCCTCCCGTTTTAGCTTCCTCGGTGCAATACCCCATGCCAACCCAGCAGCAGCCCCCTTCATCCCAGCCACCCCCTTATCTCTCAGGTCCACCTCCTGGCAGAGCTCAGATGCCTCCCTCCTCCATGGCTCAAATCAACCACCTTCCTCCCGGACCACATGGCCCGCCGGGACCTCCCGGGCCCCTGCAGCAGCCTCCGCCTCAGCCTGGCATGCAGGGAGGCTACCCTCCTCAGCAGAATGGTGAGCGGACTGCTGCCACGCAGCACCTACATCTGGTACTGTCCTTTCTATTCTTTGCTCAGGCTTTTCTGGTTTCTCTTCAGGTGCTTTTGGGCAGGTGAGAGGGCCTCAGCCTGGCTATGCAGGCCCGTATCCTGGGCAACCGAACTATGGATCCCCTGCGCCAGCACCAGCTCCTGCTCCACCTGCACAGAAAAGACTTGACCCCGATGCAATTCCTAGCCCGGTAAGCAAACAAACCATTTTTTTTTTATTTAAACAAAATGCAGAGAATAAATCTATAAGTGTATTGCACTGCACCCTGTTGATCCCATTTCTGTTGTGGGGAGAGATAACATTGACATGTACACGAATGTGATCTGTGTCTAGTCCACTTTAATGATGGGCACATTAATTTGAATTATCATTGAGTTCTGAGTGGTGGTGTTTTTCTGTAATGCATTATGTTGAGAGTCGTTTTGTTTATATTTTACCCTGTCATCAATAGTGGGGGACAAAATTATCGTCTCTCAGTATTAATATTTAGTCCAGTACAACAACAAAACTATATCCTATCATGGTAATGAACACATAATTGAATTTTGACACTACACACCAGATCAACGAAACTAAAACACAGTTAACTTCATCAAGAGACAGAAAGGATCGGACCCTGGTAGACGCGTGGCGGTCTGAATGCCAGCAGATTATCTTTCACAACAGAGCCTGAACACAGAGCAGACTCTCCCTGCGGACACCAGGGATTAGACTGTAATTAAGTGAACATCGAGTGTATAGGTTTTGTATTCACCACGTATCTTTAAACACCTTCCTCGCATTGAAGAAGATTCCTTAAGATTGAGTCATATAAAAACATGTATTTTTTTTTTAAGTTTTGTAAAAATCCTTATTGTGCCATGGTTTAATATCAAGGCAAATATAATAAAAAGATATAAGCTAATGATTTGAACACTGCCACACTTAGGCACCACCGATATTATCTATTTGTTTGTGAATCCCTGGAGCCTTCTTTACACGTAGCGCTGCTTAGCATGTGTGTCAGATTGGCTACTGGTATGTTAAGAGTATATATCTACTTGTGCCTGACAGTATCACTAATCTATAATCAACACTTCTGTCTGAATAACATCAATGCTGCTTGCTGCTCAGCACAATATTACTGAGATTTCTCTTCTCACACCCTTTTATCTTCTCACTTTTTGTATTTATTTATTTATTTATCTATTTATTTTGTCCTGTTTTGCAAAATTTGCCGGACAAACTTTTGAATGTAAAGCAAGCGTCTGACATGCCGGCTGTGCAGAAATCAAGACATAGAATAGATCCAGACGCTATCCCCAGCCCAGTAAGTTTCCTGTGTGCCTGCCTTTTACTCTGCTTCACCCCGTCACCTCTCCTCGCTTTCATTAGCTTTCAGCTCCCACCTTCTATTCTTTATTTCTAACTCCTCGATGTCGATCATATTCACACCTATCCAATGTGAAAGACACGCTCTTGTCAGAGAGAATATAGACTTGCGTATGTCATGAAAATATATCATCAGCATCACAGCTAATTGGCGTCCAATAGGACAGGATATAGTTTGCCGATATATTTTATCTTTCCAATTCCCGTGGCACTAATGCACAGATTAAATCGTCACTGTCAAACGCAGTTTGAATTGAAAGAAAAACAAATCCGAATTATTTAGATTTGCTCTATTTAGAGAAGGACGCGAAGATTTATATCACTCTCGTGTCATCCTAGTTGTGACAAATTTAAATAACCGGCGTTTTATAAAGCCATTCATCCAGCTCAGGCAGCCACCCCCCTCTTAATCCTTTGCCATGCCTTGCATGTTGGTGCCTAGCGTTTTAACCTACTCACAATTCCTTGGATTAATGGCATGCCTGAATAACTCCTGGTCTTTTTCTGGGGGGTGTCGTTTCGATTTGTTTTTATCATCACAAACAAACAGCTTCAGCATAAATCTCTCACCTGTCACTTTAACCATGGCTTGACTATGAAATTTCTGTGCACAAAGGTTGAATTTGTTTTATTTTGTGTGTGTGTGTGTGTGTGTGCGCGTGTGTTAAGGGGTTGTGTGAAAGTCCTCTCCTGGTTAGTTATTCCTCTTTTGGACTTGCACTGAGAATAGTGTGTCATGTGCACATGTATGTGTGTGTTCTAATGGTGTAAACGTTTATGGATTACCTCTCTCCTCTTCAGATCCAGGTAATAGAGGATGACAAGGCTAAGGGTACCGAGCCATTCACCACAGGGGTCAGAGGTCAGGCCCCACCGCTGGTGACCACCAGCTTTCAGGTCAAAGACCAAGGTCGGTTCTACTTTCTTTAAGACATATCAAGCCTTCAAAATGTGGATTCTACTCTCACATAGTCACCCTTTAGTTACTTGGCTTTCCCCCAACGAGTTACTAGTAAAACATCAAACATTAAAAGTGAAGCTGTTGCCATGTAGTGATGTTGATATTAATGGGAGGATTGTCTCTGTCTTAAGGGAATGCCAGTCCGAGGTTTGTTCGCTGTACAGCATACAATATGCCTTGCACAGCTGATATGGCCAAGCAGTCTCAAGTGCCACTGGCCGCCGTCATCAAGCCTCTCGCCACACTGCCACCAGATGAGGTAACCCCCCGGTATTTGTATGCAAAGTCTTTTTAAATCGTTTTGATTATATATTGGTTTGCGAAATGCAAAATACATTGCTCTTTTTTGAGAGCGCGTTGGATATTTAGAATTTAGATTGTGGTGTGTGCTGTGATCCATCAGCGAGCTTCCTCAGCATTTCAACCTGGTCTTCGTCCACGTGTTCCGAAGTGCAGCTCTATCTTCGGGCGGAGATTTTTTGAAGCGGCTGGACAGTTGTGACCCTGAGCTTATTTAGGAAAAAAAAAAAAAAAAAGATTATTTAAGATAAGGCTATTATCATGGGATGCCTGTTATGTCATTGAGATAATCTGTCTCAAAATCATAGAGGTGGGAGTGGCTGCATGACCTCGTTTCATGCATTCGACTGGCTAGTTTTACATCACATCATTTTGGAAGGAAAACAACTGTCGGGCTTAATATGTAAATCTTAACTTGTATGGCTGTGGCCCACATCATCTCCAGTTTCACTTATTAAGTCCGCAATTGCTTTTTTAAAGTCACACACTAAATCTGACTCTCTTACTCCCTATCATTGAATCCCATTGACAGACTCCCACATATCTGGTGGACCACGGCGAAGGCGGTCCGATCCGCTGCAACCGCTGCAAGGCCTACATGTGTCCATACATGCAGTTCATAGAGGGAGGTCGCCGCTTCCAGTGTGGATTTTGTAGCTGTGTCACAGAGGGTGAGTGTGTGTGTCTGTGCAGTGAGTAGCTGCAACAGTTGCATGCACTTCCAAATAGAATTGCTTTGATGTTCCTCCCTTCATCCCTCCTCTGTTTTCCCGACAGTGCTCCCACATTACTTCCAGCATCTGGACCACACTGGTAAGAGGGTGGACTGCTATGACAGACCAGAGCTTTCGCTGGGCAGCTACGAGTTCCTGGCCACTGTCGACTACTGTAAGGTAGGAGCTGCCACTAAACTGTAGTCTCCACGTGGGATAATTCCCTTCGTTAATTCCCTGGAATGCAGGCACATCTCATGTTTTTAATGACGAGTCGGAATGATGACATAATAAACACAGCCATCCGCTGTATCTACAACTGTCCTATGCAATGTCTGCATGGAGTGTATGTTATTTAGGAGTATAGTCAGTTGTTATAATTCATAATGAATGATAAATGAATTAATGACAGTAAAGCCTGTAGGCTACTGTCTCAATTGATTCTCAGTGAAATTGTCTCAGTGTGCATTTAACTGATGTGCATCAGTTTAAGAATTATTCCGTGCTGAGCAGTTCTTGCTTGTGAAATAAATCCGTTACAGTGTTGATGGGACAGGGTGCTCACAAATTTGAATAATTTGTAGGCCTAGTCATATGTTCCTTTCATTTTTGCAGTACAACATATTTCTTATTGTGATCCTAGTACCATTGCATTTATGGTGAAAAATGCATATTCATATTGTACAGCCTTGTCCTTGGTGAACCGACACCAACTCAGTGACTGCTTTTAGAGTCATTCAGTGGCTACTGTACTAAGCCAGTTCTGTATCAGACATTATATAAAAGAATCAGGAAACAAAGTTTCTTGGACCTGTCTGTGTGGTTTATGTTATTTCATACATTGTGTTTTGTCCTTTCTTTAACAGAACAACAAAATCCCTCAGCCTCCAGCCTTCATTTTCCTTATCGATGTGTCCTACAATGCTGTGAAGAGTGGCATGGTCAACATTGTGTGCCAGGAACTCAAGACTCTTCTGGACTACCTGCCCAGGTACTCAAACCCATAAACACACAAGGATGAGGAATTATTGTTTAGAAGAAGGAAATTGGTAGGGAGGTGAAGAAAGAAAATTGAAGAAAAAAGGCAAAAAAAAAGAGGCAAAAATGACTGAATGCTGAAATGAAGAAACGTAATCAATAAGTAATAAAGCAACCATAATCTGAAGTGGGAAAAAAAGAAGACTCATTGGAGCTTATGTGGAGTTTTTTGCTCATCTCCTCTTCTGTCTCTCCTCATTCAGGGAAAACCCAGAAATGGATTCAGTGGTGCGGGTGGGATTCGTCACCTACAACAAAGTTTTGCACTTCTACAATGTCAAGTCAAGTCTGGCCCAGCCCCAGATGTTGGTGGTGTCGGATGTATCGGACATGTTTGTGCCCCTGCTTGATGGTTTCCTGGTCAACGTGAAGGAAAGCCGACTCGTTATCGAGAGGTGGGCATGTGGGACGTGACATCAAGAGATGCGTGAGGCTTCAATGGACGGACGCAATTGATCTGAGTGTGACACACACCGTTTGTGTTTTCCAGTTTGCTGGACCAGATCCCGGAGATGTTTGCCGACACCAGGGAGACAGAAACGGTCTTTGGACCCGTGATTCAGGCAGGACTGGAGGCACTGAAGGTAACTACTCTGGACATTTTTGAAAGGCCTCCCAAGGCTTTGCAACTATCAATTTCGAGAGAGAAAAATAGCAGTATAAGCAATAAACTGTTGTTTCAGTATATTTGAGTATTTGCTAGACCTTTGCATTTTCTATGAGCATTTCTTTTTAGAAACCCTGCCTTTTCCTTGAACGTTTTGGATTAAAAATGGCTTTCAAAAACTTAAACAGCAAAAGTTTGGCGTGGTATCTCCCTCCCACATGATACTAGGTCTATAAGAGCTGCTGACATGGTAAATCAATGCAAATGTACATTGTCGCGTGTCCTTTTTTTCAGGCTGCAGATTGTGCTGGGAAGCTGTTTGTGTTCCACACGTCTCTGCCCATCGCAGAGGCGCCTGGAAAATTAAAGAACAGGGAAGACAAGAAATTGGTTGGGACCGACAAGGAGAAGGTAATCCACGAACGTCGCATGTTGTGCTCAGCTGTTTTCAAAAAGAATGATGTCCCACTGACACTCGTCCGTCTTCCCGTCATCCTCAGTCTCTGTTCCAGCCCCAGGCGGGATTCTACAACACCCTTGCCAAGGAGTGCGTGGCTCAGGGCTGCTGCGTAGATCTCTTCCTCTTCCCCAACCAGTATGTGGATGTGGCCACGTTATCGGTGGTTCCCGTTTCCACTGGAGGTTCAGTCTACAAATACACCTATTTTCAGGTGAGAGGAAAGCACCCTCTTTTTTTTTGTTTTTTTTTTCAATTTGCCTGCTTTACAGTTTGTTATGTGTCCGAACCAGCTAAAAAGCTGACTCACAAGTGTTTTTGTTTGTTTTCCTTATTACCAGGCTCAGTCGGATCAGGAGCGATTCTTGAATGACCTCCGACGAGACGTTCAGAAACTCGTAGGATTCGATGCCGTCATGAGGGTGCGAACCAGCACAGGTGAGACTTGCCCCCAGTCGAAAAACGAAACGAAAGAAAGGAAGAAATTGGGGGAAAAAAGGGTAAGAAACGGCCTTATTCTTCCCCCTAGGTATCCGCGCGACAGACTTCTATGGCTCCTTCTTCATGAGCAACACCACAGACGTGGAGCTGGCAGGCCTGGACTGTGACAAGGCCATCACTGTCGAGTTCAAACATGACGACAAGCTCAGTGAAGAGACGGGGGCACTCATGCAGGTGTGCACATTTGTCTTTGAATCGTTTTTAAGAAGGGAAGAAATTCTGGTTTAAAGCGACGTTGGTATCCAATATTTTATTTCTATATACATATAATAATACACGATATCTTATGTTTGGGTAGATTAGCAATATGCTGGTTTTCATATTCCCAAGGATGTATTGATTCTAGTCAGATGGTGGACGTTTTACAGCAATCAATCAACAATTAAATTATCCTGGATAAAGTGCTGTTTCTACAAGCTAGGATTTGTTAAAAATATGTGCCTGTTTTTTCCCCTGTAGTGTGCTGTGCTATACACCAGCTGCAGCGGTCAGAGGCGTCTCCGCATCCACAACATGGCCGTCAATTGTTGCTCTCAGCTGGCTGACCTCTACCGCAACTGTGAGACCGACACAATAATCAACTTCTTCTCCAAATATGGTGAGAACGGAACACGGGACCCATTCGCACATTCACCTGAATGTATACTCTGAAAGCCTTCGCAAGGATGAGAAACATTGTCTAATGCATTCAAGCTCCCAACTACTGCAAATAAGCCAGAAGTACAAAGCTGCATCTGTTGCAAGAAGAGGCAGCTGGATAAAATTAAATCAAGGCAATGCACCTTACTTACAATCGACATTTCTCCCATACTGTGTGTGCGGCAGCTCTCCGTGGCATCATGAACAACCAAACCAAGGCAGTGAGAGAGACGCTGGTCAATCAGTGTGCTCAGATTCTGGCCTGCTACCGGAAGAATTGTGCAAGCCCATCGTCAGCTGGTCAGGTACCGAAGATTAAGCACATACGCACTGCACCACGTGTCTTGATCACTTTCAGCACTTATGTACAGTTGCAGTGGAAAGGGGACTGATATTTGAATGTCAAGTTGGTCTGTAGGAGGTTATGTATAATAATAATAATAATAATAATGATAATACAATGGCCTTGTCCGACAACATTCTCTGCTTAATCATATTTACAAGTCGTATATTGATGTTTTGGTCTGGGACGTCTCTGTGCGTTTGTTTTCCAGCTTATCCTCCCAGAGTGCATGAAGCTGTTGCCGGTCTATCTGAACTGTGTGCTGAAGAGTGACGTGCTGCTGCCGGGAGCCGACGTCTCATTGGACGACCGGGCTTACCTGAGGCAGCTGATCAGCTGCATGGGCGTCTCCGACAGCCACGTGTTCTTCTACCCCCGCCTGCTGCCACTGGTGGGGACACAGGCGCGCGATATTAATGTTGGAAGTCGTCGCGCTTGATGTGTAGCGTTTTTCATCCTCGACAAGGCCTCTGCTGCGATAACAGGCACCTGTGCCGTTGGTATGTAATATTATTCAACGCCTCCACTCCATTTTCCAGATGAAGCTGGAAAGTGGGTCGTTGCCAGTGGCAGTGAGAGCCTCGGAGGAGCGGCTATCGAAGGGTGGAGTTTATCTCCTGGAGACGGGGCTCCACCTCTTCCTGTGGGTGGGAGCTAGTGCTCAGCAGGAGCTGCTGCTCAACGTCTTCGGCACGCAGAGCTTCAGCCAGATCGACCCGAGCATGGTAAGCGGACCTCTGCTCATTGATCCTGCCGGGGCTTTGATCCCAGTCTGCGTAGCCTGCAAAATCACACACCGCGAGCCCACGGCCAATCTGCCGACGCGAAGGGGGTCATGCCCGATCGGTCATGTCCAATGTTTAATGCCTTTCAGACGAATCTACCAGTGCTGGAAAACCCTTTCTCCCAGAGACTCAGAGAAATCATCGACTCCTTCAGAGCGCAGAGATCACGATACATGAAGGCAAGTTTTCTCTTTTGCCCGATGACATCCCTGATCTTACCCCTCCGTCCTGTTTTAACATCGGGGGGTTATTCATTGATTGTTTGATATCAGTGACTGAATGTGTGTAACTCTACATACGCGTTTAATGTCTTACTTTGGAATAATATTGAAATGTATTATCAAAAAATCCTTCAGTCACATATTATCCTAAGGCATACGGGTACACATTTGTGAACTTCCAACACTAAGTGTTGAATGCTGACCATTAAGGGCTATAGCCTATAGCTGTGTCTATTAACGGAGAATAAGAAGGCAGCTTTTATTAATAATATGTGAATCGCTCGTTATTGCGCATTTGGTTTCAGCCTTTCAAAAGTGAGCTCATGGAGCTCATGTTCCCTCTCCTCTTGCTTGCAGCTGATGGTGGTGAAACAGGAAGACAGAACTGAGCTGATATTCAGGCACTTCTTGGTCGAGGACAAGTGCGCCAGCGGCGGAGCGTCCTACGTGGACTTCCTGTGTCACATGCACAAGGAGATTAGACAGCTTCTCAGCTAGGTCCCCAGAAGTCCACCTTTCACCTGTATGGCCTCCCCCTCACCCATACCTGATTGACCCCCCCCCCCTCGTCGTGAAAGAAAGCGCATTATCTTAAAAAAATAATAATAATAACAAATTCAAGCTCTATTCCGTCTGCCACAGACCAGCTGGCGAATCTCATTGTGAGTGTGTGAGACAGAGGGGAGCTGATGTTAATAGTGCTTTACTCTGACTCACATGTACTGCTCCAACACAGCAGGAGCCTAAATAACTGACGAGGGAGGGCAATGTATATACACACACACACACACACACACACACGAGTGAAGAATTATATGTATGCAACAGACAAAGTGTGTGATGGAGACGGCTGATGTTGACTGTAGTCAGTGCACTGTCCATTACTAGCACTGAAAGGCTCTTTCGGGTTCGTAAGTGACCCTCAGTCAGCGAACACTTTTTATATGATTGAATCCTAATAGAGTGAAGGACATACCAAGACATAAATGAAATTAAATAAATGCTATTCTTTCTGTCTATACTCCCATTTTATCATGGCCTTTGTACCTGCCTCCCATGATCCTCCAATCCTCATGTTTTTCTGTTTTGCTTCGCTCTGTCTGTCCAGATGTGTGCGTGTGCGTGGATTAGTTGCCCACTGCCCTGTTCTTATTTTCCGGTGTGGGTCAAAGTTCATGCATCTACTCTAAAGCCCCTAGATTAAACGGCTCAATCTGAACTCTGGCAAGTCATCACCTGCAGGAAGGATTTGGAAGATATAATCTGGTTTCAGTGTCCACAAACATACCGGACATTAAGGGGCACTGCTAACCAATCGTTTCAGTAATTGGTGTGATGGAGATTTGTTTGAATCGGCAACAGTACCGTTTTCTTTGTTGAAGTAAACATTTGACCCCGATGTTTGCTCACGGATGATTCAGATGTGCGTTTGAAATCGCTGTCCTATTTCTGTCGTGGGCATGTAAAGTCTGCGCAGCACTGTGAAGCGCCAGATCAAGACTAGAAAAGAAAGAATAGATAAAACGAAAGACCCAACAAAACAAAAAAAAAATCAAGGGAGGATGTGAATCCATCCTTTGATCTCAGCGTCACAGTGACGGGAAATGATTGCACAGTCAGGTCCTGTGGATGGTGTGTAGTGCTGCAGACCTATTCATCGGAGGGTTTGATGTCCACACAATTGTACAAAAAATGGAATTTCTAGCGGATAGACACGCGCATGGAGTGACAGCTGAGGAATGGATATTGTCGGCAAACTTTTTAAGTTGTCTCCGCACTGACCGTGTTCAGTGTGTAAATAAAATATATAATCTGTACAGAATGAATAGAAAACAATTATTTTAAAGACCTGCCTGAACAGCACAGGCACAGGTAGCCTGAATACAAAATTGTGGCTTCTACTGGGGAGATTAAGACTGGCTTTGTGATCCGTGTGTTTGTGTGCGAGAGAGAGAGACAGAACGTGTGAATGGGGGTCGGTCCTGGTGAATTTCTTCTGAGGAACAGAGGGATCAGCCAACATGTGCACGCACACACAAATGCACACGCACTACTCTACCCATGGGATTCATTTTAGTCATCACTTATCACTTTCTGCTGTTTTTTTTAACAGTGTGACTTTTGTGTTTGTTGTGTGTGTGTGTTTGTTGTGTGCGTGTGTGTAGCCCTCTGTTCCAATTTACCATCATTGAGCCCGATAGACCCATCGTCTTGACTGTAATCCTAATTTCTCTTCCTTTTTTTTTCTTTGATTTGTTTTTTTTTTTTTTTTCAATTACCTCTTGGGACTGCTAATAAAATGAGGTTAAACGTAAAATTACCCATTGGCCTTGTATTTTTTTTTTATTTCTTATTTATTTATTAGAAAAATAATATATAATAAAGTGGAATCTTATCATTATTATCTGCGCTAATTTCACATATTCACAAGCTCTGCGTTTCTGCATGGTTGCCGAGGGGAGTCCCAAAAAAAGTTTTTTGGTGTTTGTTTACTTCGTTTTTCGGATAAACTGAAAATGAAATCATTTCACGACCGAGCCGTGACAACAGCCGGCGCGTGATGCGGTTCACGGTGTCCCGGTAATTGTTTAGCACAGGCAGATAGTAGAGTCCACCCAGCCCAACTGAAACCCAGGGCGCACGGGCTCTGTGAAGGAGGTGTGGAAGGTGTGCAGGAGGGTCATTGAGCCACTGGAGACCAGGTAGAAGGACAATTTCCCCGCTGGCCAGTCCAGGAACACACCTACTTTATTGGAGCTGGGTGGGACGGGCACAGCGGTGTTCAGGCCCTGGTGCACGGCCCTGTAGCCATCCTTGTTGCAGCTCAGGCCCCAGGACGAGTTGTTTCGGCCTAACCAGCAGTCGTGACCCTCCCCTTTCCTGCACATCTGTCTGTAGGCCACTCCTATGACGGCTCTCCCGCACCACTCTGCCTCCCAGTAGCAGCGCTGAGTCAGCCCCTCCCGACACAGCACCTGTCTCCAGAAATCGAACCTTTCCGGGTGGTCGGGGTACGGCTGCTCGGTCCAACGCAGCGCTTTCGTGTTCTCCTCGGACAGAGCCAGGTCTTTGTGCGCCGTGTTGGGGTCCAGGGTGAGTTTGCGGGTATCTGGTCAAAACGGACGCGGAAATGAGTAAGTCTGCGTGTTACTCAGTGCTCTCGTCCCAAATTGTGGGCTACTCACATTTCTTTGGGCCTGGCAGAATCCTGGATTCGCCACATTCTTCCACTCTAAAACATAATAGGAGACAATATATATATATATTTTTTACTTGCCTTAATACGGTTTGAGTGTTTTCTTCTAATTTGGCTTTTCGTGCCGTTACCTGTAACAAGTGAATTTTGAGAGTTTTTCCAACAAGGTCAGTACCTGAGTTTCTGTAGGCTGCAGTGTGGGTCCTCTAGCAGCACAGTGAGCAACTGCAGGCCCAAGTGTCCAAGGTGGTTGCGGCTCAGGTCGAGCTCTCTCAGACGGGAGGAGTTTAAAGCAGAGGCCAGGAAAGTGCACCCCACCTCTGTCACTCTGCACAGGGGCAAGCTTGGACAAAAAGACACCGAGACATTTCACCCATCTGATCTCCATAACAAGTGGCAGCGGCAAGTGAGTTTGCATGTTTGGCTCCCCATAAATAATTCATCGGGAATGGAATTTCACTCGGGGCACTCACTTGAGTATTTCCAGTTCACAGTGGGGACTCCCTAGTCCGACAGAAAGACTTTGGACTCCCGCGTCCTGAAAATCGTTGTCGGCGAGATCCAGCACTCTCAGTTGGCACGATGCTGAGCTGATAAACGAGGCCAGGGCGTCCGAGCTGTGTTCTGTTAGGTTGCAGCTCCTCAGTCTGAAGATTAACATTTTTTTTTCATACAGTTGGATAGTAAAAAAAACAAACAAAAAAAACATCTTCATTTAAACCTGGGTTGGAATAAAAGAGAAATGCTTTGCATTTTGACCTGAGAGTCTCCAGTTTGCTTTCCTTTAGTCCACCAGAGAGGAGTAATAGCCCCGAGTCCATCAGGTCGTTGTTACTCAGGTCCAGCTCTCGAATGGGGGAAGAGCTGATGCAAGTTGCCAGGATTTCACAGCAGGTCACGGTGAGATTACATGCATTTAGACTGCAATGTGACAGAGGGGGGCGATGTCATAAAGAACCCCCGCCCCCCTCTATGGATTAGACTCACGCCATGTTAAACCACCACCGCTCAGGGTCTGAGCCCAGTATAGCTATATGACATTATCCAAATACATTTTCGGCAACATGACGAATGACCTAACATTGTGCCACGCCATTCAACTGTACTACCGTTACAGATCGGCATACAGTATTAACAGGTGTTAGAATGATGTGACTGATGTTAGAGGTAAAACTCCTGCACTCTTACTTCCCTTTTTAAACCTAATATACACAGTATTAACTGCACACAGCGAAATGACTCCATGCTCTCAGCAAGGTGACCGGTGCATCGGATCAGCGCAGTCGGAGGCTCAACGGATTTTCCTGGCGTGGAGTCGTTTTTTTTTTTTTCTTGCGTCCTCAGATCGAAGGGTGCGAGCCCCTCGCGTCACCTAGCTTTCAAATCGGGAAAGAAGAAGAAGGAAAAAAAAATAAAAATACTTACTTTGCCACCAGCGCTGTTTTAACAACAGGCAGCAGCCTCAGAAGTCCATCCTCGGACCTGGCGTACTTGCTCAGCTCAAACACGCTCAGTTGCTCCTCGGAGGTCAGTAGCACAAAGACGAGCGTGGCCCACTGTGCCGGGGAAAGCCTGGCTTCGCTCAGGCTGCCCGAGCTGAGGCAGCTCTGGATCTCCTCCACCAGGGAGTGGTCGTTCAGCTCATTCAGGCAGTGGAAGAGATTCAGGCACCTGTCGGTCGACGGACTCGACCTGATCCTCTCCTTGATGTGTTTAATGATCTCCGCTCTCGTATTTTTCTTGGTCCTGTTGCTGGTCATCAGGTGCTTCAACAGAGTCTGATTGGACTCCTGAGAGAGGCCCAGCAGGAAGCGCAGGAAGATGTCGTAGTGACCGTTTTCACACCGCAGGGCCTTTTCCACGGCCTCCTTGTAGAGCACAAGCTCCGAGGCGTCTCTGAAGAGGAAGAGTCTCGACGCCGAAGACCTCTTGACCAGCACGTTGGTGTTGTCGTTGTTGAACACCAGGAAGACGTACAGCGCGGCAAAGAACTCCTGAATGCTCAGATGCACAAAGCAGAACATCTTCTCCTTGTACAGCGTCTGCTCCTCGCTGAAGATCTGTGTGTAGACGCCTGAGAACATGGACGCTTGGGCGGCGTTTATGTCATTCAGGATGAGGTCTCTCTCGTAGAAGATCAGGTGGCCCTTCTCCAGCTCTTTGAAGGCCAGTTTACCCATGGAGAGGAGGTCAGCTCTGATGCAGTCGGCGTTGGAATCTCTCCTCCCCGGCACCCTCTTCCTCATGTTCTCCACATACAAAGACAGGAAGTGGATGTACATCTTAGTCAGAGTCTTTGGCGTGTCTTTGTCGTCCGCGCTGGCCAACTTCTTCTCAAGCACGCTCGCCGCCATCCAGCAGAACACCGGTATGTGGCACATGATGTGGAGACTCCTGCAGGACTTCACGTGCAGGATCACTCGGTTGGCCAAGCTCTGGTCGCTGATCTTCTTCCTGAAGTACTCGTCTTTTTGCTGGTTGTTGAACCCTCGGACCTCGGTCACCAGGTCGATGTACTCCACGGGGATCTGACCGGAAGCTACCGGGCGGGACGTGATCCAAACCAGACTCCAAGGAAGCAGTCTCCCCCTGATGAGGTTTATCAGGAGCACGGCAACTGTAGCCGGCTGTGTCACATCGGACACTATTTCGCTTCTGTTGAAGTCCAGAGACAGGCGGCTCTCGTCCAGACCGTCCAGGATGAAGAGCATTTTGGTTTTGCCGTTGGTGAAGATTCCCGTGTCCTTCGTGTCGGGGAAAAAAACGCACAGTAACTCCACCAGGCAGAGGGTCTTCTTTCTCATCAGATTCAGCTCTCGGAAGGTGAGGGGGAACACGAATTCCAGGTCGGTGTTTGCTGTCTTCTCGGCCCAGTCCAGTGTGAATTTATTGACGGATATGGTTTTTCCAATCCCAGCGACTCCCCTCGTGATCACTGTTCTTATGTGGTGCGGCCGTCCCGGCACAGGAGCAAAGAGCTGATTGCAGTGGATGGATTTCTCCTGGGCCGCCTGTAACCTGTAGGCCGTCTCCATCTGTCGCACTTCGTGCTCCTGATTGACTTCGGCGCTTCCCCCCTCGGTGATGTAGAGCTCCGTGTAGATTTTGTGCAGGGGGATTTTGTTGGCCTCCGCTGCGATCCCCTCGAGCAGGTGGCTGAACTTCCTCGTCAGCGCCGCTCTTAGCTTCTCTTGACATTCGGCAACCTTGCTGTCTGAAGAAGAAAGAAAAAAAATAAAAAATAAAAAAAACACACAGCTCAGGGTTATTTTACCTGCCCGCCTCCGAGGCGTTTGTCCATGTCAAATGCCAGAAGGTTGTAAAGGGAACGGGCTGTGTGAAGCGCTCACTCTGCTGCTGCTGAGAGCCACAGCGGCCTGCGGTGTCATGGCTCAGTGTTTCTTTTGACGAAACGAAGCACTCTGTAAAAAGGGGGGGGGGGGGGGGGGGGAACAAAGGAGATCATAAAAAGCCCACACCCAAGTTTTTGTTTTAATCACCAGCACTGCACTGAATCTACCTTGGCCGTATGACGTGATACAGATGTTTATGTCACCAACGTTGGAACCAATGATAGTGGGAGCGACCACGTTGCTTCCACATTGAGCGGTGATGCTGGGACCTGAATGGCCAACCACAGCCTGGGGAGGAGGAACTGACCCTGAGAGAAAACACAACATTTAACTTCAAACAGTTTGCTACAGATTCTAGAGAAATAATGATGACCGAAGCAATACCAATACATGTCTGGTGCGTCTGAAGCTGTTCGTTTATGATTTTTTGTTTCAGCCAAATTTCTTTGAAAGAGTTTTTGGAACTAAGCTCCACAGCCTTTCTTCGCTTTATCACCTCTGTCACTGAATCCACTTCCTTGCCTTATTGGCCGTGATGTTTTACTTATTTGACACCCTTACCTCTCAAAAACGCCTCGGTTCTATCAGCATCCTCATTTTCCTCCATTCTTTTCTTCCACGTCAGCTCCTTCATCCTTCCATGTTTGTTTTTTTTTTTTGATTTTTTTTATCAACCTGTGCTCATCATCAATTGTCTCCACCTGAGCCTTGAAAACAAGAGGGAGGTTTTCTTCTCAGCTGGTCACACCACACGTAAGAATGTGCAGCATTTTCTCAGCCCCAGGGGTCAGTCAAGGTTACAGAAGAGAAACACTAACCTGCTTTAGTGGTTGTTCGAGTAACGACTGCTATTTCCACCAGAATACCACAGTGAGGGTAGCTGCTCATGAACTGAGGTTTACAGTATTTTGCACCTCGTGAGAAAATGTCTCTTTTCGCCCTCTCTGTGATGGTTGACAAAACACGGAAGGGGGTGTTTCCTGTCTGTCGGTTCTACACACATGTCCTCCAATGAACTACAGGTGTCAAAACAGTTTCATTTACTTGTTTCCAACGCTATGGTTTTATGGGGAAATGATACCCTGACCTTGTTATAGTGAAGAATATTATTTGTCTGGTATCAAATCGTTTTTATCCATTTTTATCATCATCTCTAATACACATATTTATTACATTGTACTTCTTTGAATCATTACACAATTATTATGTTTTTATTCTCAAATGGGAGGGGTACAACTCAGCAGTTTCAGGTCAGTACTTCACTGAGCCTTTACAGCACTGTATGTTTCTATATAGAAAATACAGAATTACCACAGTGTTTGTTTGTGTCCGCAGGATTACACCAGCTTATTTTTAACAGTAACTTACCATGCATGTGACGCCAGGAGCGTTGCATCACAAAGAAATTTTTGGATTTCATTCACCATGCAACAAAACAAAATTAAACCAACAACATTAACGATTGGCATATAGCAAATATACACCATTCATCATATCTGATTACTCATATCAAAACAACTATAGTCAGATTCGTATATTTGGTTGGCTTTGTGTGCAAGGAGCTCACTTGTGTCATTCATTCAACGTTGCAATGTCTGTTCTAGACCTACGTGCTGCAGCTTTGCCCCTTGAACAGATGGTGGAGGCAAAGACCTGTTTGTGCTTTGCCAGTTTTACTGCTCCCATGAGCAGATTTTTTCAGGGCACAATTTTTTTGGCGGTAAACTTTGTAAAAAAAAAAAAGTAAATAAACAGGGGGTCTACAGAGTAGTTCCAGTAAAAAATAAGCATACAGTAAATACTCACCTGAGTTCTGAATCTTCAAACACAATTTTAATTCATTATTATAAATATCATGTTGCCAATTACGGTTCCACTCTCAGTGCAATTTCCATGCATTTATCATTCTCAAAAATATTTGCAGATAATCTTTCTACTGATCAACGAATTGATGACTAACCAAAGATTTGGAGAGGTTCTTGTGTTTCACTTATTTCCTTTTTCTGTTAAAAAAAATATCAAAATTAGTGGTGCTCTAACTGGTCTAACAGGGACACTTGCTAATGAACATAGGCTGCTCCCTGATAAAAAAGAAATATGTGTGTGGTACCTGTTCAGGAGAAGAAAAAAAAAGAAAACTGACCAATAAATGTTAACTTGCTGCTACTCAGTATGTGCTGGTTTTATATTTCATTTGATAACATTAATTAACGTTTAAGTGGAGATTTACAAGGGTTACTGCACTTTTGTTCATACAACCTACGTGCGATGAATCGCAGGAAATAATGCAAATAATCGCAATTAAAAATGTAACCGTTGACCAGCACTAATCAACATACAAACAATGGCTTTAGGTTGTATCAATTTCTCAGAAGAGAAAAACAAAATAGCCAACATGTTCTCTTCCCTGTCCTCTTGTGGCGAGATATGTGCACTGCATTACATTACCCAAACACCTCTACAAGTCTTAAAATGAATAACAGTAATATGTGGAGAAGAGGATCAGACTCGGTCCACCGTTTATAATGATTGAAGCTTTATTGCCATTTGGGACTGCAATGCCCACACACCCCTGAAGCCCTGTCGAGAGACTGGAAGCTGGGTGGGACAACTGGTTTGTGGCGATTTGATTAATTGAAAGTTGGTTTGTGAGTCGTGGGGGTGAAACACCACTAAAAGTATCAGTGTCCACAAATGCGAGTCAGGTGATTTACTTCCTGATCCTGAAGCGATGTGCTGAAGAGAGGGCCATACATCAACACCTTATTTTGGGATGACATGATGCTGTTATTGTGCATAGCCTGAAAGTACAGTAATGTGGGACTTATTACATTACTTCACAGAAAAACACAGGGCATGTAATAGTCCAGAGTAAAAGAAAAAAGTAGGGGTGATTAAGGTTCCCCTGTGGAGTTTAAATGTGAAAAGAAATTCTCTTTCCTGTCTGTGTTACTCATAAAAACACATTGTTTGTATCGATGAGGTCCATTTCTTCCATTATTTATTTATTTTTTCCATCCATAATTACCGGCTGGTAGTCTCTTTCTTTCTTGCTCTTGCTCGTGCTCTGTTGCCTTCCGTGTATGAGCGGAACAGTGAAACCTGCAGAACTTTGTATCACTTCACCTGTGTGATTGTGCACATTTGATCGCGAAACAGGGAGTCATCAAGCATGCTCCTTAGTGTTCAGCAGTAATGACGTTAATGTATTTTCATGAATGTCTCAAGTGTATCTGAAGCTCATATGAGAGCCTGCTACTGTATTTCGAACAGTGAACAAATACACTCCGCAGATACAGGCCCCTGGCTATTGTTTTAGTGTTTACCGTTTAGACATACAGCCAATCATTTCATATGCATTTTAATGAATTATCCTAATTTAATTTAATACTATGGCAGGTCTGAGGAGGTAGTTATGGCTCATTTTAGAATAATACGAATCTAGCTGATGGATGTGGCTTTACTGATGTTCTTGATTTTCCAACAGTGCCCTTGAAGCCAACGTGTTTGCCTATAGGGAAAATAGAACTATCAACAGAAGACTCCAAACTCTGAATGACTTAACTCTGTGCTGAGTATCTGTCAACTCTGTGACGTCCGAAAATGTATCATCACTTATTTATCCGGGCCAAGGTGACCGAGGGCACTGGCATTCCATCAGCAACGCTCTGCTTTTCACCCGCACGGCTACACACAACGATGCCCGGATTCTGCCAAACGCAACAGGAGATGACTGACTCGCGGAGCAGTCTGGGGGTCAGTGGCTTGTTGCTCTGGGGCATCACGACTGTATCTGCCATAGCCAGGGAGACCGTTACTCATTCATTCCACCCCCCATTCAGACTGTTTCTCCAAAACAGTGGAGAGCGGGACTGTCATGACTCAGCTCTTGGCCCCTTCCATCCTCTCATTTGTGATGATGTAACAGATGGCGTATTCACCCTCATTAGTCAGTACAAATGAAAAAGGCAAAATGCATGACAGCTTGAGAAGCTCTGATTGCACAATTAGGCTACTCCGGATACAGACCAAGCTTTATTTGCCATGGGGGTCTGCCTCCGCTGAGTTTTAGACGTTAGAGCAAATGTCCTGAATGGGTGTATTCCTGCAAGCTTTACCTGGCGCCCCACACAAAGACAAGTAAGTTACATAACGCCGGGTGGATTGTCTCGTCTGCCGATGCTCCTGGATAATATAGGAGAGCGGAATGTGTTTTTTCGTCCTCAGCAGGCTGGCATAGGAACATGCGAATAGCTGCACTCTTCATGAATGTTTTCCACTGCAAAGTCAAGTGGCAAGCTGACACAAAGGACTGGACTTCTGTCACTGGGAAGTCATGATGGGCTGGAGTGGTGGATTGTCTCGTCTGCCGATGCTCCTGGATAATATAGGAGAGCGGAACGTGTTTTTTCGTCCTCAGCAGGCTGGCATAGGAACATGCGAATAGCTGCACTCTTCATGAATGTTTTCCACTGCAAAGTCAAGTGGCAAGCTGACACAAAGGACTGGACTTCTGTCACTGGGAAGTCATGATGGGCTGGAGTGAAGAGTCAGAGTCGAAAATGTAACAGGCTTGTGTGGGGAATGGTGTGTCATGGCGTTGAGGTTGCTCAAGAGGAAGACCAAGAACAAGTCTGCCTGTAAGAATACCACAACATGGAAGATCACGCAGAGACTTTCTTCTTTATCAGCCCACTTTCTCTCCTCCCGGCCTCCTGTGCTCTCACTCCTCTTCCCTCCTCTGCTTCTCTGTCTCTCATCAAGCGGGCAAGGCATAGTGTGTGGTTGGTGTGAGATAACAAAGGCTGAGGAGTTCACCATTATGTAACTACTGTGGAGGCTGAGGAGGTGGAGGAAGAGGAGGAGAGGCAGCAGGGTTAGCACGTAGCATAAAGGAGGGCAGGAGAGGGCCAGGAGCCTACGATGCAGTGCTCGTTTGTCTTGCACGTAACACACCAACATGCACACACATGCTGGCCTCCTTTCGACTGCGCTCCATCACAGCTCCGGTTGGCTGCACTCGCGGATGCAGCATGGCCTCGTAATATGTTTGAACTTTTCAGTGTTTCAGCTTTGTGTTCCCACGCTGACTACCACGCATAAAGATTTTCAAGTGAAATCACCATTTTGCTCTCTTTTCTCTCCGGCGAGGTCTACGTGCTGTTCGCTGTCCCACCTCGGAGCCAGAGTGCTGAGCAGGCATGCCGCACACGCGCACCCACACACACACACACACACACACGCGCACACACAGGGCCTCTAACTTTCTCTCAAGCTCTATGGCTCCCTGCAGCCCCACCCGCCTGTCCTCTGATGGCCTCCCACTCATGCCACATTAAACATTTAGTGAGGCACTCTGGATCTGTGTGACACCATCTTTTAGCGCCGTCAAGCTAACAGCCCTTGCGCTGTGGAAAAACATAGGTGCGTGCTCGTTGCTTTGAACCTGATACAGCGGTCGCACTCGTTCCTCTAGCCGTCCCCGTCTCCCTCACATGCATGTGCATGCTCTCAAATGCACAGGCAGAATCAGTGGTTCAGAAAGGCCCAGTCTATTGAGGACAAGACCTGCATTAATCAACATTGATCCACTGAGAGTGTATGTGCACGTGCATTTGCGTGGACTTATGCAGTGTGTTTGTGTGTGTGTGTGTGTGTCACAGTTTGCCTCTCTGCTGCAGTGAGGTGTGACCCAGGGTTGGGTGTATTCCAAACAGTGCAGCAAAATCTCGTTGTGATATTTTGCTGTGGTTGTTAGGGAATGAGAAGGAACAAGAACTGCATTTCCGAGTCAGATGCGCGAAAACTCGAGGGGAATGTGTCACCCGCACGAGGATGATTCATTGGATTCATGAAAGGAGGTTGTATACTGTCTAAATAAAACAAGGCGAGGAATTCGGCACCTTCCCTCTACATTTTACAGTGACTTCACTCAACTGGAGGTCTTGGTCTCATGCCGTAGGAGCCCACTCTCGCGAGGATTCCTCCCCGTTTTACAGCGCGCGCGCACACACGCACGCACGCAGACACACACACACACACACACACACACGCGCCATCATCCTCACTCCTCCTCCTCCTCTCCCCAGCCCCTCCCTTTCCGTCTCTGCTCGCCTCTCTCCTCTTCAGCCTTGCCTGCCTGTCAGAAAGGTGTTCCCAGCGTCGGAGGCTAGGCTACCCTCCTCCTCCCGGACCCCCGTACGAGAGCCAGCCGCCGTCGTACCCCAAGGCTTGGGCTCCCCTCTCACGGCTCCCGCCATGGCAACCACCGTTACTTGCACCAGGTTCACCGACGAGTACCAGCTGTACGAGGAGCTCGGAAAGTAAGCAGCAGTTGTACCGTTGCAGTGTGTGCATCGTGCTTGTCTCGTCGTTTCGTCCCCCACCCCCGCAACCTCGTATTATCGCGGCTCAGCCAGCTAGCAGGCGACAGCTAGCCACACCTAGTTCACAGACGGGTCCCGTTGAGGGCTTTTTGTGATTTGTCAGTGGACGTGAGCTGGCGTCTGTGGTCAGACTAAATAACCGCGGCTATCTGTTAGCTAGCTCCCCCGCCGTATTAACGGAGAACAGCGCACTAGCGCTCTGTCACTAGCCAGAGAGCTACCACGCTGAGATTGATAAACTGGCCGAGTTAGCCCGCTAGCGTTGCGTCTTTTTTAGTACGCCAATGGGTGATGAATGTGGCACGCAGATAATGATGCTTTCACAGTTGTTCGTCCTTCCGTGTCTGTTAGCAGGCATTTTATGGTCTACTGCAGCCCTCGGCGGGGCCCCGGGAGACGCCGGAGACTGAGCCCGGTGACATTTCACTGGCCCTCGGCTCTGACAGCTCCGTGAGGGCTCCCCGGTCAGACCAGGGGCTGCGCTCGGTGGCTAACTAGGCCGATCGCCGCTCTCTCCCGAGCAGCTGCAGATGATTTGTGTAACCGTGTTGAGTAACGTTACGTATCCCTGGATCACTTAACGAGGAAGTTATTGGGTCCAGGCGGTGCTGCTTTATATGTTTGCATTGTGTTGCCCGTGCGCAGCTGCACCGATCATGAGGTTACCAATAAATGCGCTGTAGCTGTGGCTCTGAAACGGGGGTAATCGGAAGGCAGTGGCTGTTTTAAAGGCAATTTGGCTTTTACTGTGCAAGAGGCAGTGACGTGTTTTCTCGGTATTTTGATGACGGCAAGAGAACTGGGCCACTACCTCCTCTGTTTCATCATCATTATCAGCTGCAGCAGCATCTGTTGTTCTTGGCCGGTGAACACCACCCCCTCCTCCCGTTTTACCTAAAGCAGCGATAGCAAGGCGACATCGACACGAAAGAGATAAACCAGTCTTCATTTCCAGCCGCCATCCATACTATATCTGCCTATTAATCGACGGCACGTGCCGTCGCACGGCCAGCGCACTTGCACACGCATGCACAGCTGCTCACCCCCCTAAGTCTCGTCCAGACTGACCACCTACCTCAGCTGGTGTTTCTCCACCCGTTCGTTAATGCATTTTGCTCTGTCAGAGGTTATTAACGTCAGCGCACTGGATTGCATTCCTGTCACCTGTCACCTCATTTGCTGGTAAATTATTGAAACTAAGAGCAGAGTGAAAGGAACAGAGTGCAGCACTAAGTAGCAAATCTCCCTGTCTGAGCCAGAGAAGGTAAATGCATCTTTCCTCTTTTCAGGGAAATCTGCGGATGGGTCATACTGCACGCTGTACAGGCTGCAGTATCAGGATTTTTTCCACCGTGATGTTAAAAATCCAATGATTACCATAGAAGCTGGCTAGTGAAAACTCATCTAAGCGGGTGTTGTGTTATGCACTTCCTTCTTTGCTCAAGTAGCCTTACAAGTGAACATTGCTACCTTTTGTGTGTATTAAATGTTGCTTATTTGTGGCGTGATGCGGACAATTCATTTATAATGGTGTTTGTTGGCATCAAATCGTTTTTGGAGCAGAAGGTTTCTCTGTATTGTGTACCTATCAAAGATCAGCAAAAGTACATGACCATGTATTTATAATCCAAGACCTGAGCGAATATCAGCCCTCATGCTGGAGAAGCTTGTTATATATTGGACCTTTTTCCTATATCATTTTTTTTGTCATGTTTTCATATTGTATGATCTGATGTTAATGTGTGCAAGATCCATGATTTTAGCATACACAAACAAATTACTGACACATTTCATTGTAAATGCAGCTTCAAATATCATGGTGTGTGTGTATGAAAGAGAGAGAGAGAGCATGTGAAATGGAATTGATTTTTGCTTGTTGATGTTCTTCCTTCTTAGGGGAGCTTTTTCAGTGGTGCGTAGGTGTGTAAAGAAGTCATCAGGACAGGAGTATGCTGCAAAAATCATCAACACTAAGAAGCTGTCTGCAAGAGGTATGGTATCACACCATGCACACTTAAACAATCTCATGTGCTTGTTTGTAATGTATAATGGAAAGGGGTGCTATATGTGTATTTAATTTATGTATTGCAATATTGCTCTCGGTGCACCATACATTTTCTGTACATTGTGTTGAGGAGCAGTTCATAGTTAACATAATTATATGGAAATGATCCGATGAAGTAAATTCCTGATAAATAGATGTACTATATTCAATTATACATCAATTCTGTAAATCAAAACAGCAGAGATATTGAAAGTCTAACTATCATTGTGCTGTGTAGCAAAATATGTACTGGTTTATGCCTTTTGTTTGAGTGTGCATATCGCGACCAGCCTTATTGGAAAGTAGGCATTTAAACGAGAGCCCCATAGTTCCCTAAGCAGATGAAATATCTTATTCAATCATTGTGTCTGTGGGGAGGTTTAATCAGCAGCTTCTAGGTGGTTTGATGACCCTCTATAAACACTGTATTGAATAACTCTCAATCATTCCGCGATGGTATCATTAAACAACTGGTGTACAATGAATTGATGAATGTCTCAGAGGCTCTTCATGGCTAGCGCTCGCAGATCGGACTCCAATAAAGCAATAAGAATTGGCAGGCCATAAAGAATTCATCGTATCTGGTATCTTGTTAATTGTCGCCTTGGTGTATTAACAGAACTCTGCAGTCCACTCCTGGACTTAATTGTCATGTTACCTGTGCATCTCTGAGTAGATCCCCGCCCACATCCCCACTGCACCTGCCTGGTGCCGCTTGCCCCGTTGTATTGATGATGCAAGCTCATGTCGGTGCGTCAGAACCTCCCCTGGCTTCAGACTGAGATAAATAATTGCTTTCTTCTTTTTGTATTTGACAAATTAGAACTACACTCCGTCCTGACATTCTCTCTCACACACACACACAGACACACACCTGGCTATATTCGTTCTCCTTACCTCCACTCTCTCTCTCATTACCTCTGTTACCTCTCTTTCGCTGCTCGCCTCTGACCCTCTCTTGCCTTCCTGTGAAGGGGGGATTGGTTTGTATTGAGGCTAATCCACTTATGCTAAATGTATCTCATCAACTACTAAGACCTCATGGATTCCATAGGTGCCTCCCTGTTTTCGTCTCATGTTGTGCGTATGTGTTTGTTTGTGAGTGCGACAAAGCTAATATAAACCTAATAGGGCATGTCTGCATTGCAAGGCATTTGTGAGTATGTTGTAATGCTGCTATTGTTCCTTGATCCTTGCCATCTAAGTGTCCACACAGGGCAGCTCCTGGTATTAATGTCCCACCAAGGAAAAGTAAGGGCTCAGCAGAAAGCTGTTGGCTCCTTATTGAGGTGGGGAGCACAATGTGAGCCTGTGTGTGTATATGTGTGTGTGTTTGCCAGGGGAGAAGAAAGCTGGCCAGGAGAGGAGGTCTTTTAACAGTATAGTCTTGCAAGGAAATCAGTGACACTCTGCACCAGGGAGGAAAAGGACACAGAACTGAGAGAGCGAAGGCGGATTTTGTGCTAAAAGAAGAATTTCAGTAGGCCGCCCGGCTAACGCAATATGCTCCTACACGCACACATGACACGGCGTCCACACATGAAGGCATCCAGTCCGTGAGCAGGCAGCTTGCCCGGTAGGATTTGGGTGGGTTTTTTTTAGCCCAATGGGGCGAGTGTGACCTCACGCGTGGCCTGGTGGGTAAGTCTCTCAAAGCTCTGGTAAACACTGCAGTAATCTGAGGAGGGAGGGGGTGGGGGGGAAAGGGGAGGCCGGCAGGCAGAAAGACAAGGAGGGAGAGGAAGGAAGGAAGGGAGAAAGGAAGGAAATGGAAGGAAGGAAGTGGGTGAGGTCAGGGATGGATGTAGGCAGTTGGCGGTGGGATAGGCCAGCCTACAGGCAGTGAGTTGGAGGTGGATGCGAGTGGGCAGCAGTGTACACAAAATACTCCCACACTCTCAAAAATGTACACCTGATTCTCACCCAGAGGATCAAAGGTCATTAACATCATCTCATGTTTTTTGTTCTATATATATATTTTTGCTACCATTTCACTAGACTCTAAATTAGGGATTTAGAGTCGACTTTGTTTCGAAAATAACGCTTTGCTTTATTTGTTGAGTCATGTGACTGGGGAAAGTAGATGGCTGCTGCATAGTCTGCTGCAACAGTGCGAGTGTGAGAGACAGTCACAGTGAGACAGACTATCCACTTTGATGCGCCACCCTAATACGTTTCCCTCCCCAACATTCTTTGAGTGTCCTACATTTAGTGTTCCCGGGGCTGTATGATTGTCCCATCGAAAATCATTTAACTTGCAGTACTTGTCCAGTATTATTTATTGTTCAAGCATATTCCCCCAATTCTGCCTGTTAGTTCTCAGCTCCCCTCCTGCGGCCGAACTCTCGTTTGCTGTTTATTGCTGCCAAATCACGTAGATTCCCCCATAGTCTCCCCTGCGTATTGCCAGAGTTCAGACCTCTGCATTGCCGCCCCTCTCTCTGATTTGTGCAGTGAATCAGATAGATGTGCTGTTGTATTTACCCCCCCCT
Organism: Colistium nudipinnis; assembly: GCA_016785305.1. Classification (NCBI taxonomy): domain Eukaryota; kingdom Metazoa; phylum Chordata; class Actinopteri; order Pleuronectiformes; family Rhombosoleidae; genus Colistium; species Colistium nudipinnis. The sequence goes on from JAFBJU010010979.1 coordinate 192,463, forward strand.
GGATAGAGAAACAGCGGACTAATGAAAGCCTAAACATCCTCTTCCAACGTAGCTACTTCCCTAACAATATCCGCGAAAAACAATAAAGGAAACTGGGCTGCAGAAATGGCAATCAATGGGACTGACGATGATGATGCAAGTCAGGTTGGGATTGTGAAGGGAGATATTTTATCACAAGGAAAAACCTAAAATCTTGGCAACAGATCCCATTGCTTCTTTTGCTGACTGGAATTGGATGACATGAACAAGATGTCAGCCTTAGCAATGAAGTGAAACAAATTTGCACTTCAGTCTGATTATCGGGCTATGCTGACTGTGTCCTCCTATTGATCAAAAAGGTGACGCTGGAGCGTCGCTCGAATTGGCGGTGTGTCATGTTACCATGGTGACCATAATGGCAAATGATCTTGCATTTGAAAACTCAATTTCTTACCCCGCTTTTTGCAGCATGAAGCAGCAGAACACGACCAGTATAATTTGGACACGCTTTTTGCGACAGAGAGCCAACGTTTAACCAGTGAAACCAGACCTTCTGGGATCTGTTACAGAAGCAAGAAAACCTTATTAAATTATAACAATTCCGTTCAATTACCGTATAGTAACAAAATACTTCCTTGGGACAGTAATTCATTTTACTCACTACTTATACCTACTGTATGTCTAGATAAGGACTAGATGAGGCTCTTAGTTTTTTCTACAATTTCTACAACAATTTCTTATTATTCCAGCTATTATTGGAATTCTCTTGTAGGTAGCCTTTAACAGACTCCGTTTATTTAAAGCCCCAGATGTTCACGGCCTAAATGTGACAACTTTATAGAAGCGAAGAGTACTCCACCAACCATTGTGGTTAGTTAAGGCACGTCTGTATTAACAGCAGGGATCGGGGGGGATCAGGCTTTTTAGCAGACTGATAATGACGTTTTTAGGCAGCAGAGATAACGGCTAAATAACTGGAAAAGCAGCTGTAGAGGAGAGCTTTTGAAAAGTTATTGCCTCAAAGCATATGCTGTGGGTTTCTCTGACACAAATGAATACTTGTTGGGCTTTGTCAAAATCACATAATATATAGCTCCTTTGAGGAAGAGTGGATGGCGATCTATCTTAGAATTTTGGAAATAACCCGTAACATGCTAGCGCAAGACCATTGAAGGAAATGACTGAATGAGAAACCTAATTGAACAACTGAAACTGGTAAATGCGAGACAAACCGAGACATTTGCTCTCAGCTTTCAGTGCATCTTAACTCTGCGGGTGGGACTATCTTCTGACTTTTTCATACAAGACGATATTGGCCAAATTAGTCCTAATATCCTGTTACAGCTCGAGCATGTCTATTCTTGTTTTTTTAAAGACCTCTAATTTTAGGAAAGCATTGGACTCATTTTAGTTGAGTAAAATAGAAGAAAAAAAATCCAGTTTCATACTACTTAGGGAAGCAAGTGGAAATGGCTACCCACTGGCAAACGCAAAACCGTCAGTATAGCCAGCTATTACGGAAGGAAGGGGATTGAAACCCTCATTCGCAATCGTTATATACTAGTTTATTAGGAAGGGTATTGTGAGATATTCTTAAAATATTCGTTGAAAATGCTTGCGCTCACCCATATGAGTCAGAATTACATTTTTTCTGTGTTTCCTAACACTTTGGATGTGAACTTCTCTGAAACAGATTGAGCGGCATCCTCAGTCAGCTCGTCAGCTTTGTATGTGTGACAGAGAGACGGGCACGTGTGTTGGGTCCACTCCATCCTCCTCAGCTGATGTAAGATGGCTGTGGGCCCGCCCCGTGGCAAGGCAGATGGCCAATTAGAGAGCAGCAGGAAGTGCCAGTAATTAGCCTCCAGCCCTCTCTTTCCTGCCTTCTTCCACCACACACCGACACCAACAAATAAGGAGATTGAATGAATTAGTGAGTGCTGCAGTGACACTGCACCAGGCTAGTCAGCTATGCACAAACACACTCGCGCAGGGGAGGTGTGATCCTCTGATACAAACGTAAGACGTTCCGTGAAAACCTCCCTCCTTCTCTCTGTCCAACCATCCATCCATCCATCCGTCTGGCGTCACAGTTGTAATTAGGCGGTTCAGGCTAATTGCTGTCTTTTTCCCAGATGAGGGAAATCTATACCTTGCAGGGAGACAAAGGGGGAGGATGGTGGAAGGCCGAGGTGGAGAGCGTGGTGTAGTACCCTCATAGAGGACAGAAGTCAGTCATCTTCACCTGACAGCCGCTTTTAAATATTTGCTATACAAGTTAGTAAATGCAAAGACAGGGTAGGCGAAACAGCTTGAGTCTGTTGCAGGAAGTGACACTGCTTGGTAAAGTAATGCTATTTAATGTTATTTCTATTCATGATACATTGCATGTGTAGAACAGTTGGGATGTGGTGCCAGGTGATTGGTCAGCAACAGCATGTGAATTTTGTCTGAGGCTGTTGCAGCACTGGGGAAATGAATGCAAATCACAATGTGGCTGCTTCACTGCGTGTGTGTGTGTGTGTTCTTATTTGTAACCTTTTCTGGTGTCAATTCGGAACTTGTTAAGACTTTGCGTAATTGTAGGGACAAAAAAACTGGTCTTAATGAGGTGTAACATAATTTCTTAGGCCCTGGTTACGGTTGGGGCTAAGAGGTGTATTAAGGTTAGGTATAAACCCATTTAGTTTAGATGTGGCATAGGCTGGGCTGTCCAAATGAATGGAAGATAATGCAAATCCCTAACAATGATAGCTAGGATACTAAGGAAGCAGGTAACACACACGTCCACACGGAATGGAATTTCATTAGTTACCCCAATTAACCTTTGACCTCATCAGCATGCCGTAGCATTTTTGTGGCTTTACCGATTTGTAAAGTGATCGGAGGGAGCAGTGTCACCCACACATTAATCACCTTCTCACAAAAACACACTATGGCACATATACTGCACCAGGATTCCATCTAATCCACAAACAAGGATGTTGGTTTAGACATGAGGTGTGAGTGCTCTTGCATTCACCCCCTCCCTGCGAGGAGCGCAAACACCACAATGTGCTCCAACTGTTCTGGTCTTTAGGCTAACCCCTTTAGGCACGCACAGGAACACACGCGCAAACATGCAAAGTCATGGACCCACTGCTACACACCGACTCATTAATCTGCGCACACAATTTAATCACCGTAAATTATACCACACGTGAGATCAATGGAGCTGCACTTTCGACTGTTACCTTTGAGAAGCAAATTCGGCTGCTCAGCTTGAACGACTGCATGGGTGACGGGCTGTCTTCATGGCCTGAAGTATTTGCATTCATGTACACACAAAACAAGTATTTAAATATTTAAATATTAGATTTTGCTTGGCTTGTGAAAGAGAAAACTGCTCGAGTCAAATTAAGGGTAATACCAGTTAGCAGTGTCTGCATGTTTTAATATAAGCCTTACTGTATTTGCAAGATTTTAAGGCTAAGCAGTTGCTCTAGTCCTAGCATTTTGTGTTTTATTCTAGATATCGTTTTTTTGTTTTATTTTTCTCTAAAACTCTGAAATCATCATAATTATAGTATAGGAAATACTTTTGCTGGTAGGGCCCACACCATGTAACCATAATGTCCACATTTCAATTTGGTTCAAAGGCCCGCCTCTTACTCTCTTACATTCCCGTCTGCGTCTCTATTGTGGATCAAAGTATGTCCAAAAGCTATAGATAAATAAAATGGCACAATTGTATGATCCTTTTAGTGACTAACAAATTCATAAATTGTGGTTATTTTGGCTGCCCCCCATAGCATTGATCACCACAACTGAAAAGCACCAATGCAAACTGTACTTGAATGTATTAATAACACCTTTTCGTATTGATAGGCTGATTCAAAAGAGTGTTGAACACCGTTGTTTGACCACGTAGGGGTGACAAAAGCTTCCTTGCTCTGTGATTGTGAGGTGTCTGAACTTTGACTTTTCTCTCCTCAGACCATCAGAAGCTTGAGAGAGAGGCTCGGATCTGCCGTCTTCTGAAGCACCCCAACATCGGTGAGTTTTACTTTACGGAGCCAATTGTGTGACAAATGTGATGCTGTAAGTACATACTATTTCACTTGAATATAAAGCCATACTTGTCATCCATCATACTGCTGGTGTGGTTAAGTCATAGTGAATCTAGTAAGCCATGTGGTTTGATTGTATAAAACCTATTTCTTGTTATCCATTTCAGGGTCTTTTAGTAATTTGAAGGTTCAGTAGTCACACTGATGTCTTTTGGTTTTGATCCGATTCTCTGATGTTAGCCTAGGTTGCCACGGCGATGTGTCCCAATTTAAAAGGGAACCATCTTTTCCAGACCATCTTTCTGGTAATTCCAGAAAGCGTAAAATGTCAGATGCGAACAAAAGGTTCCGAGTACGTTGTACAGGTAAAGGGACGGCTGACATTTCTGTGTTTTGCCAAAATCCTTTCTCTCATCCTGACCTCGCAGTCCTCAGGAGTGACAGTGGGTCAGCTTGACTTGCTGACTGTGTTGAGAACCGATTTCTGCCGTGATGAGGCAGAAGATCTGTCTCGCACCTTGATGGGAAAGTTTTGATTTTGAGTTGTTGCGTTTATGGCCACAATTGTGTAATTGCAGGAATTGATATTCCAGTTGTGTTTAAAAACAAAACAAAAAAACAGCTTTAATGGAGGTGTCCAGGAGATGGGTGTCAAAGGGCAAAAGAGGGAAAACCACCCAATGAATCCCTTCCCCCTCCTTCCCCCCCCCTCTTTTCCTCATGTCCTAGTTTTCTGTCCTCTAGGCACTCTTTCGCCCCTTGCCTACTTGCGCTCTTCTCTCCATATAGATGTTTTTCTTGTCCTTTCTCCCCTTCTTTGACATATTTTGGCATCCTATGCATTTAAACTTTGGACAAAGGAGGGCACAGAAAAGAGACAGATGGAGAGACGAAAGCAGGAGGAGTATGAGGCAGATGGAGGGAGAGTGTAAAGATGGCAGGAGGAGGAGGAGGAGGAAAGAGCAGTCGCTCTTGTTTCTTGCTGCAGGGCCATCCTACTTCATCTTATTATACAACTGATATTCATTTTACATAACGTTAACTGTGGCTCCCCCGACACTAAACCTAAGCTGTATCTCGGGCCCGTCTTCTAACGCCCGGCTCCTGCTGCCTGGATTCTGCTTTGTCATTCTGCTGCTGCTACGTTGCATTGACAGTAGGCTTTTGGACGGTTATATCTGACTGCAGCGTCATGGTTATGTTACAGTCGCTCACTTTTCCCCAGTAAGCGTTGAAACATTGAACAATAGAGAATCAGGAAACATTAGTCGATAACAAGCAATTGTTTTTTTTTTTTGTAAATACAACATTAACTATCCTGGTTCCATAGCTCCTGAACACTCATCTGTCTGTTATTTTTTTTCGCGCGATTTGCAAATGTTTTTGTGGTGACGGCTACCTTGTTTGCAGCCAATTGTGACAAAGGATTAAGAAAAATCAGCTTGCTGCGGCATAGCCGGAAAAACTGTGACGGAAAGACTACCTGGAAAACGAGGCTGTTCTGTATATGTGTTCTTTTTTCTTTTTTTTATTTATTTTTTTGTTGAAAGTGAGCAAAACGTAAATAAGAATGCATCATAATAATCTGCCCATTTGTCTGGTCAACATGACGAGCCTCAAGTTAACCGCTCAGAAGTCATTACGGCACTGATCCATCTAGGAGCCTCATTTTTGAGGCACATACCATGGAACCGACAGCCCTAATCTAATTCTAGCCAGAGGCCTTTGTTGCATGGTATGTCCCTCTTAATCTTCCGCTCCTCCTGCCCCGCTAAATCCATCTACGTTTCACATTTGGCAATATTCTTCGCTTTCATGTCGGCAGTATGAGTTTGCGGTATTTCAGGCAGGAACAAAAAAAAAACTGTCTTTCTGAATTGATTATGACGAATAGGACCGCGAGGCAGTCTTGTACCGCAGTTTGAGGATGAACATGGCACTTATTCAGGCGATTCCTTCTCCGTACCACCCATGCCTGAGAGGCTACGGTCACCGTTGCTCGTGGTCTGGTTTGTGCAGAGATTTGGCGTATGAGGAATGTTTGAAAAGAAAAACAATAACGGCTGTCCGTGTATGTCCCACACAAAATGCATTCCTCGCTCATTTTCAATGAATGAATGTGTGGGGTTTCATTAACTATGGTTGTTCCACTAACCGCTGGATGTGCAGTCGGATCACGGCGGTGAGAGGAAGAAAAAAAAAAATCAATACGTCACAGCCATATTCCCAGTCTATGATGAGGTTAAACAGGAAAAACAAAACAAAACAGAACAGCACTTATTTCTTGCCTTTCTATCTGTCTCACTGCCCACCATCTCTGTTGCAGTGCGACTCCATGACAGCATTTCAGAGGAAGGCTTTCATTACCTAGTCTTTGACCTGTGAGTACGCACACACACAAGAAGAGACACACACACAAACACAATCGCACGTTGTGACATTTAATCCAGGCATGTGACTGCGGTTTGTTTGTGTATGCTAACCACTTCTCTCTTTTGCCTCCATGTCTCTCTCCATTGTCTCTTTCACCTTTTTGTCCTCACTTTCCTCCTTCTTTCTCTCCTTCCCTCCCCCTCTCAGGGTGACAGGAGGAGAGCTTTTTGAAGACATTGTAGCCAGGGAGTACTACAGCGAGGCTGATGCCAGGTAAGCGCCTCATATGGAGCTGCTGCCCACATTTACATGCACCCACACTCTGTGGCGAACCTACAGCTTAATCCTGTTAAATATATGAATTCTCACTCACAGGCACACAGCTGTGGATATAATTGGTTTTCGTGTATTCTTGTCAGCAAATACATCCCCCAATCAACAGGTGCATCAATATACTTGTCTCCCCACTCTATTTGGCCTCCCTCAACATCTTCCTTCTTCATTTGGACAAAAAGCACCACAATGTGCCAGTTTTAGCGCGCAGCTTTGCTTCTTTTCTATGCCTTATGGCTTCTTATATGGTCTACTTTGAGGATTAGTGCTGTTGAATGAATTCATCAAGCATTTTCAATTCAACACCTTGATTTTGTGACTTTTTTGTTTTATTTTGTGACACTTTGTTGATAGTCATGCTCTCTCTCCTTCCTCTCTACTTCCGCCTTCTGCGTGTTCTCCTTCTTTTTCCCTCTGGCTTTGTGGTCTGTGGCTTATGAAGTCTGTCGTACAATTGGATTAGGGGTCTTTGTCTGTTCATGTTCATAGGGGGCTTTGAAAACATAAACACACACACACACACACACAAACCAAGGCCACATGGATTACGCCTCAGTCCCACTTTCTCAAGATGGTCCAGGCCTTTGACCCAATCTCTCTAGAGACATGACATGAACACAAGCCTCAAGCAGTGGGATCATGAAGCCTTACACCCCAGTGTGTAGGAAGATAATAAGGTGGTCCGAAACTGGCTTGTAGGAAAAGACTCGTCAGAAGACCCCTCACAAGCAAACGCACTTACTTGGCTGCTGTGAAAACATGCTCACTATCCAGAATTGAGTAATCATGGCAATGGTATTAGTGGCAGCTGAATTGACGCCCCCATTATTTAAATTGCTACTGGGATAGAGATTTATTGACTGTGTGGTGTAAAGCCTCCCACACAAGTTTCTTGGTATTGATTGTTCAAACTACAGGACCTGGATAATGCCTTTGAAAAAGAATAGTGATTCTTTAGTTAATGTTTGTTTTTACATCTTAGCGTTTGTGTCAGTATTTACGGGGTCAGAATGTTGTGGAGGTGGTTTCCAGTTTTATGTTATTTTATCCTACTACCTATTTTTATTGCCATTTGTTCAAAGGATTACAGTATTTTCAACTTTTATGTAAAATGTCAGGAAATTGTGAAAATCACAACAAAGTCTTTGTATTGTTTTTATTGGGCAAGCAAGGGTCCAAATTATAATAGAAATTACCGTCACCATAAATGATTCTATTAAAAGCACAGCTTCCTCACATTAAGCACATTTTTTGAAAGGCAAATCTTTGTCAATTGCCTTGTTTCAGTTCTACATCCCACATTTTGAAGGTTTCTTTTTTTTTTTTTTTTTTTACACACAGGCTGTGTAAAAAAAAAAAGAAAGAAAAACAATCTTTCAACAACTGTACGACAGTGAAAGTTTAATGTTATCAAACTTACTGTATAGGGATCAAGACGGAATTCATTTTCTTTCTTAACATGTTCTTCATTATGGCAAAACATTTCACATTGAAATGCATACATTTGTAAACAGACCCTAATGCACCAGGTTTAAGTATCACTTGTATATGGTGACGTTTTTCTCCATGTTGGACCCTGAGTGACATGTCTTTCTCTCTGTTTGTCCCTTCCCCTCTCAACACAGTCATTGCATTAGTCAGATCTTGGAGAGTGTCAATCATATCCACCAGCATGATATTGTGCACAGAGACCTCAAGGTGAGTGGCTGCCTGTTACCGTGACAACCACACACTCGCACACACACACACACACCTCTGCTCGTGGCCATGGCAACACACAGATGGCTCTTGGTTGCGCGCTCTCTGCATTTCTGCTTCCAACCCTTTCATTTTCCCCCTGCGTCTCTTTCTCCCCTTTGCAGTTTTTATCCTCTATTGCCATTATCTGTTCCCAGATCTGTCAGCTTATCTGTCCTTGTCTCCACAGCTCTCTATGTCTGTGTACGTGCGTGCATGCGTGCCTGCATGCATGCACGCATGCATGCTTGCTTGCGTTCGTGCGTGCGCGTTCATGTTGAGCAGAGCCATGGTGAGTCATGGTCACGCGGAGGATTTTGTCTCTCACCAATGGCAAGGAAAAGACAAGGACTCAAACAACACACGTGCCTGAACACACACACGCACGCTGTGTACTGTCGCGAAGGGGGTCTATTATGAGAGATGAGGTGAAGGCGTAGATAGAACCTCGGGAGTTGCCAGGACAACCCGTGTGACATCACACCGCCCATGGAGCAAGCTGGGGAGGGGCTTGAGTTGTGCCCAAATTGCCGATGGGCTCCAATGCAAAGACCCAGTTTAGGGTGACGATAATAACCGTGCTAGGAAGGACAATAAGGATATGTATTGAACTGTATCTCTTCAAGCAGAGACCGCAACGCGGTGAAAAGCGATCTCAAGGGATGTCTCGAGCGTGTGTCGGCTTTTTTGTGTGTGTGTGTGTGTGTGTGCGCGCGCGCATTTGCGCACTTTGTGTCGGAGAATAACGTTATTTCCTCGAGCGCTGCCTGTCTGATTTGTTGGCCTTTTATCCTGAGTGGGCTTTTACTGCAGCCCTTTATGTCCTGCTGCCCAAACAACGACCATTTAGAACGCTGCCACACACACACGCTGCCTCTCGCTAAGTACACTTTCCATTTAGCATGCAGTCTGCAGTGCTGCCTAAATGACTCCCCGAGTGGTTTCTATGGCTACGGACCCATGCCCATATAAGGCATCCTCGAGATTCTCAACCACCCATTCTCTCCCGTCCTCCTCCGTCTCTCACACCTTTACCACACCCCCACACGAGCTGTTTGGAAGGCATCAAATATAAATATTGCCAAGAAACCTCACCGAAGACTGCCTGTCACTATCTGTCTCTCACTGTCCTGATCTCTTGTCTTACATTCTGCTTCACTGTGTGCGTGTGCGCGCGTGTCTCCCTCACAGCCTGAGAACCTGTTGTTGGCCAGTAAGATGAAGGGAGCCGCAGTGAAGCTGGCAGACTTTGGCCTAGCTATTGAAGTCCAGGGAGACCAGCAGGCGTGGTTTGGTGAGAAAACACAAAGTGACACACAAACATCAAATGTGCTGGACCCATTATCTGTCATGCTAATTAGTACTGGATAGCTTTTACTCCCAGGCACATAAATCAGTGATGTTTACTGTAGGTCCTCTCTCATATCCAGTTTTTCTATTTACCACACACACACACACACACACACACACNNACACACACACACACACACACACACACACACACACACACACACACACACACACACACACACACACACACACTTGGAAGCCAAAGAATATTGCTTTGGACAGTGCTTAAGAGACTCAGACATTTTCCAGTTCATGCTTAGGTCATTGTGTCTTGGCTTACAGCCGAGCTGCCAGCATTTGGCTGACTCTCTGATTAATGGGCATTTGCTTGCGACTCTACATAATCTGTTTTTGCATTAGTGTCGAGCGGGTCACTATAATCAGAACCATTCACATAACTGTCCAAAAATAGCCTGTGTCATACTTACTTATGCCTTTCATTATAATTCTGTCATCTTTCCTTTCCTGTTGGTTAGGGTTTGCGGGCACCCCTGGTTATCTCTCACCTGAGGTCCTGAGGAAGGATCCCTATGGCAAGCCTGTGGACATATGGGCCTGTGGTAAGTCTTACGCTTTAACTTTTTGTTAAATTGTTTTCAAGGGGTAAATGGGAGAGTAAAGCCGGGCTCTGCTATATACACAATAATACTAAAATTAAAGTTTGCTATTGTATAATTTTTTTATTTATTTTTACTTAATTAACTTAATATTTTATTTTACTTATTATTACGCGAATATCCCCCGTTGTTGTGTGCTTATTTTATGAAACTCTTGTCATGATTCTATAATATTTGAATACATTATGAAATATATTTTTCTGTAAGATGATCTCTCACGTTTGCCGCCTCTCACCTTGTTTCCATCAGGTGTTATCCTCTATATCTTATTAGTGGGCTATCCTCCATTCTGGGATGAAGATCAACACAAACTTTATCAGCAAATCAAAGCTGGGGCATATGATGTAAGTATATGTGTAAGGAGTATATTTGTAAAGGGTGCAGTGCCGGAGTTTGTCGAGCAGTTTTAGAATGTTTATTGTCCAATTGAGTGGGTCCAATGCTATTGATCCTATCATGGCCTCCCTGACGCATTGCAGTGGTGGGGCGTGTGTGTGTGAGAATTCCAAAAGGGGTATCCTCCTCTGGATTGTCAACTCACATTGCAACTTCCTGAGAAACCGAGGATGTTTGACGGGAACCCTGTCAGAAGGCATTTTACTCGGTTAAAGACTCGGAACAGAAGCATTTGTTCTCTTAATACAAAAAGTTAACTCCGACTGGTTTTGCTGTGATATGAACATCATTTTGAATAGTTGTAGCAAGCTTTGCTACCCAGATGGTGTGGATTAGCAAACAACCTTTAGATATAGGCTCCCTAATCAGGAAACTCCTTCTGGTTCCAGTCTTCTCTCCTTTCCAGCTGTGACTGTTTCTCAATTTTCCCTCAGTTCCCGTCCCCCGAGTGGGACACGGTGACTCCTGAGGCAAAGAACCTGATCAACCAGATGTTGACCATCAACCCCGCCAAGAGAATCACTGCCGAACAGGCCCTCAAGCACCCATGGGTCTGCGTAAGTAGTCACTCACTCACATAACCCACCGACGGAGGATTATTGGGATTCAACTCAAAGGTATTAATGGGTACACGAGTAAATGTGGACTCGAAACAAAACCAATGTTTTCTTGTTCTTCCTGCAGCACCGTTCTACAGTGGCCTCCATGATGCACAGACAGGAAACTGTCGAGTGTCTCCGCAAGTTCAATGCTCGCCGAAAACTCAAGGTAAATCTGTTCGCTGTACAAGTCGTAGCAACCGCGGCTGGTCAAGTCATGTACAGTATGTACTGTAGCTTTTTGGCGACATCAATGCCAGTGTCTCCTCAATGATTGTCGTCTCCAAGCCGATTTCTACTTTATGGTCTTTCAAATGTGAGCCACCCGGGGTCACATGAGGGGCCTTACTTCAGACGTTCTGAAGTGGCTGCTTGTGCTGTGATAATGTTGAAACTTTGAGATGCATGGCTTCTTCTAACGAATAAACAGAAAAAAAAAATGTCCAGGAAAATACAGTGTTGCATGTGAAGATAAGTTGTGCATCTCCCCAATAATTGGTTTCATACAGAGGATTAGTCATTTGACAAAGGACATAGAAACACTGTCCTTGTCGAGATAATTACCTTAAAGCGAGTGAGGACAGCTCAAATCCTCTTCAATAAAACAAAAGTCCTTGCCCTCATCACACTTCCCTCACCTCTTTCTCCTCCTTCCTCTCCTCCACCAGGGAGCCATTCTCACCACCATGCTGGTGTCCAGAAACTTCTCAGGTGGGTGTGCCCTTAGCCCTCCGCCTCCCACGCTGCACGTGCAGAGGGAGAGCAGGAAGGAGACTGGATAGTCCTCCACACCTCTTTTAACCCCCTCGCCACCCACACACAAACAAACACACAAACACTTAAAACAACAGTATGGTTTAGTGTGTACACAGTTACTGGCCTATAACGTTAAATTGTATTGAAAGATATTCCTTCTAAGTCATTGCAGACATAATGTGTTAATCATGCTTGATTATTATTATTAGAGAACTGAATCCTGATCAATGCGCGCAGTCTAAAATGTGATATTCTGTCATGTACCAGATTATATGCGAGTGCCAGTTTTGTCTATGTCCATGCTAATGTATCTCTCCCTGTGTGTCTGTCTGTGTGTGTGTGTGTGTGTGCGCGCGCGTGTGCGTGCGTGCGTGTTTGTTTGTTTTGTCTGTCTGTCCTTGTTTTCTGCTGCCTGCGGAGCATTTGCATGATTGAGAAAGGGAAAATAAGAAGTTTGAGATGTTTATGTTGGGGGCAGGTGTAGTGACTTAAAAGCAGGTGACTGTTTAGATTCTGTGTTTTTAATCTAAATTTGCTGAGAGTGACTTATTTTTTGTTAAACCTTTGTTCTCAGCCCGAAAAAGCAATTGGTCAGTCCATGGCTAAAGATTTCAACCCTGGGCCTAGGAAGCTATAGGCGTGCACACCTTTGCTTGAGCCCGTTTCTATCAAGCCGATATATATCTGGGCTCCAGACGGCACACCCTATAGCTTTCTAGGCCCCTGTTTGAACAACGTGCGATAGACCTGCCTAATTTGCATAGCCCCTCAACTGTAGCATTTCTGTCCAATAGTGGGCCGGCAGCATACCAACTCTGCTGCTGCCGCCTCCTCCACGGCCTCACTGGCTCAGGAAGGTACGTCCCAGAGACACGCCCATCCACTTCCTCTCCACACACATACACACGACTACTTCTTTGAACTATAGTTTTCGATGGGCCCTCATTACCACCTAGAAACTCCTGCATGCAGCCTCAGCCAGCGTCCTCACCAACATTCTCACGCACACGCACACACACGCACACACACACACACACACACACACACGCATGCATATTCACACTAATTTTGTTGGTTTAAGTTATTCCGGTTGTGTCTTGACTTTGCTGTAATGCAAAGACATTAGTTTTATGCACATAGCCATAAACATTGGCATTGCTTAATGATAATGGATTTGAGTTTAACATGCATTTCATATTTCTATTTACATTTACACCTCAACACCACTCAACCTCGTAACTCCCATTTCATCCCCCGAATTAGTCATGCCGTCACTTCTAGCAAGCTCCATCCTGACTTCCAGCTGACCCCATACACACTCTTGTGCTCTCCCCTCGCCGGAGCTGGGAGGATGGGCACAAGGTGGACTGGGGCAGGGGTTGAGGAGAGGCATGTATCCTGGGGGCTGAAACTGACACTGCAGGGGGCCGGCAAGAGCTGGGTTGGCGTGCTGCCATCGTCAGACCTGGGTCTGGTGGGAGGGAAGGGGAAAGGCGGATGTCAAGGAGCCAGGGGAGAGGTTCAGACTGAGACGGCGGATGGGAGCGCTGCCTTCGGTGTGATTAGCCGAGCCTACTGTTTAAACTATCACCACCGTGCAGCCTTCCTGTTGAATCCCTTGAGTTTAGAGGCATCTCACGTCTCATCTACCCCTCCTGAGGTCTGTTTTAGTACTTTCAAAAAGTCTGTTCCTCCTCAAAGGAATGCTGTCAGCCAGTACGGCAGCACACACACAGTCTGCCCCTCTTGTCAAATCGAAGGTTGTCACATCATTTTATTGGCGAGGGACCGAGTCCTTTGTTTTGAAAGTACCTAAATCAGGCGCCGCTCTCGTGCTGCCGTGGGTGGGTATGGGTGGTTAAGGTCGACGGTTCCGATGGTGGCTCCATGGATTGAGTACATTAGAAACAGTGCAGAGCAGACGGGATTCCCTATCACCTTTTCAGAAAAGAGAATCCTCTGCTCTGCAGTGTACATTAATCTCTTCATAGGTAACTAGGATCTGTGAGCAGTCAGGATGAAGGTAAAATGTGAAAGGGGGGCTGACCTCAGTGGGTACTTAGGCAGTGTGTGATTGGTGCAGAGAGAATCTGGGTGCTTGTGGTTGTTTGACTGTCAGCTATAGCCCTCCGAATGCGGGCTTCCTCAGTGAAACTGGACCGAGGTGCCCATTTGTAAGTTTATGTGAATATTGTGTTTGACATCATCGCTCCAAACTGGACCCCTCAGCTCTCCTTCTTATTAATTGTACAGCGTTTTTTTTCCCCTTTGTATTTTGGTCCTCTGATGTTACTCATCACTGCAAAAAAAAAAAAAATCCGAGCACTTTTGTACTACAACTTGCTTCCCTGCACTTTTCCACAGAGTATGGCTGAGGCAAGGCTTGGCTGTTTGCTCGTGCTGTTCCTTTCTAATGAAATTATAACATGTGACAGAAGTGTGCTGTTTGAAGCGTATCTGTTTGTTTCCAGAAGGGTGTTTGCCTTGCTGTCTCTCGCATGTGGGTGTGGTGATATCCTATCAAATGTTCCAGGGACATACACCTTCAGTTGCTTTCTAATGCATCATGTACGTCATCAATACGACAGCTCGAGGATGATCGAGCTGTCGTATTGCTTGAGCGGTGCTGCCCCAGCTGCAGTGGGTCATCTTGACTTCACCCATTCTGTTCCGTCACATCGGCGATGGTTCTCCCGAGTAGAGGAGGGAGGCTCGTGTTTAGAGAGCATATGAACGTGGTGGTCCCATGCTGTCACAGTTTGCACCCTGACGGCTGTGTAAAAAATTAAATTCAGCCAAATGACAGTGCTCCGATCTATCCTTTCCCCCGGTTTTGGAATGAAAACAAATTTATTTTTATCTGACTGTATTTTATTTATTTTTTTCCTGTGGATGCTGCATGGCCAGGCAAAGACAGAAGGCTGCATATACGCACAGCCTAGACTAAGGAGCATGAGTTGTCTTTTTATTTGGTTTGCTGCCGTCAATGCTGTGCCCGTTTTCTTCAATCTCCCTGTAATTTGAAAGCCATCTCTTTCAACCCTTCCCTCCCCTCCCATTACTTATTGGAAGGTAAGAAACCCCAGATCATTTTTTTTTTTTTCGGAACATATGTGTCAGTAGAAAATGAGAGAAAAGGAAGCAATGGAAATTTGAAAGCTTTGGCCTGACAGGAAAAGTGACTGGGGCCCTTAAAGGAAATCAATGATTTACATTAACCCACCCCATCGCTGTCAGTCTGGCAGGCAGATTGAGTCGGACCATCACTCTCTTTTTACATCTGCTGGGGTCTTCCAGGCAGGAAATGGATTGAGGAAGTTAACTTTGCTCTCAGGTTTCCCCTATTCCCAGATGGCAATTCATTGATTATGATGTGCATGGGTTTTGCAGAGTGTAGCACCCTGCGGAGCCGACGAGAGGGAGACAAAAAAAAAAGCCCAATAAATCCCTTAAATGCATGTTATTCCAAGAAATGGTCACTGAAGTTCGGGTATACGGTTTCATATATGAGGAAAAATTGGCGATGGATATTCTTTTGCCCTGCTGTCAAAAGGGACAAGCTCAATTGTCTACCGATTTCTCTCCCTTTCTATTCTATCTTTCCTTTTTTTGCAGCATGCAAGAGTTTACTGAACAAGAAGTCCGATTCTGCTAAGGTAAAGTTTTCTCGTTATCTCTTTGCCCTCTTTTGCTCGGTTACATTGTGTCCTTTGTTTCCTTTGCTAGCTGACCTCTTTTATTTTTTAAAATTTGTTCTACCTTCTGTGCGTCTTTATCAGCCTCTGAGTGTCTCCCACAACTCGCTCCGGGTTTTTCTCTTTATGTTTGGGTTCAGTGCAATGTTATTTTTATGCTATAATGACATTTGAATTGTGCAGAAAACCTTGGAAAGGAAGGTTTTGTTTTTTTTGGCCGAAACTTCCTTTTCATTTCTTTGCCTCTGGGCTTCTCGGCCATCTGTGGCCTGTTTTTAGATTGGAAAACGTAGTCCTGTAGTCCCATTTACAAGTGTGAAAAAGCGACAGTTTTAACAGGCGTTATATTACTGTGTGTAATCATTTTCCGATCTTGGATTTATTCTCTCACCTTTAGTGGGAATCAGCCAGAGGTTTGCTGCCCTCTTTTCCGAGCAGTCTCCGTCATTCTCTGCCACTGTTAAGCATCTCTCTCCCCTCTCCCCCGCCTCCTGCCTCCTTCTCTTTCTCCACTGCCCCAGGGGTCTCTCTGTGCTGTTAAGTGGCGGAGGCATGGAGGGTTAGTCAGGCAGTAAAAAGGATGATCTAGAGGCCATTCTGTGGCACTCTCCCTCATTTACCCTGTTGGCTCTCAAAAGCCCGGGAGCCTTGTCCAACATTAGACCCAGTCCCTAAAAGGCGTGTAATTCTAATGCATCTGTGTGTTTGCGTTCTCGTCCCAGCCTTCTACCAACAACAGTAAGAACAGTATAGTGAGCGCCATCAATGCCCTGAAAGACACCAACATGGCGACCAACGCCCAGATGGTACAGTAGGCCGCCGCAGTGTCGGTCCCGTTTTCGTCGTTTCACCCCACCCGCCCAGTAGTTGCATAGAAAGCCCGTTTTTGCCTCATCCTCCATTGTCATGGTCACTGCTTGCCATCCTTCATCTACCATCTAGGAGGTGTCGTATCGGGACACCCCAGCAGTACCCATTCTCTGGCCCTTTAACCCCTCCCCTTCAAGGTGTATATGTGTTCCAAAATTGTAAAACAAACTGACGAGAAACTTTTTGGGGAACCATTTCTTGTCACAAATTCCTTGTCTCACGCTGCACATATGCACCTTTCGGGTTCCTGAGGAGCATGACCTTATCTTCAGGATTAATGCGCCTCTCCAGTGGTAGCACAGGGAACTGCAGAGTCCTGGTTTAGAGAGCTACAGCTGCTGATCTAAGTAGAATTTAGTCCCATTATGTAATGGCCTCTGTGTTACTCTCTCTATATAATCCTTCCCTCCCATGATTAACCTGCTTATCCTTTAACTTTCTCACTAACACAGCCGTGCACCCGTCCACCCTAACTCATTGACCTCCATTTTTTTTTTGTCCACCCATCTTATACTCTGTAACCCTGTTTTGTGTTTTCATAGTGCCAAAATTGTCTCAATTGCCTCCCATCCAGTACCAGCAAGTTGTGATTTGTTAAGATGCTTTACTGGCTGGTGTTGCATACACCGTCATGTAGTGATGTGGCTCCGTCATAGATATCTTGTGTTGTTTGGTATTGCCCAATAGGTCGCAGGTCATTGGGTAATAAGGACTGATCTCGACTGTTTGGTTAAAACAAGATATATAATACGAGGATGTCACATTGGACAGAAAATATGCATTTTAACTAGTCTGAAGTTGTTTTTTTAAAACAAAATAACTGTAAGCTTCTAGAAAAACGATTTGAAACTCTCAAACAATTACTGTACAATTATATTGTAATTGTTTCGTTTTGGCTTAAAGAATTAGCACAGATATTTGATCAAAATTAAACTATCACCACCGTGAACCAAGAAAAAAATCAACAAAAGATGAATTGGAACTAAACCTGATCATATCATACTTGTGTGTATATAAACTAAGTACCATTGTGTTTCTTGCCTGCTAACTAGGTAAAATAAACCATTTGAATTGACAACTTCTCTGACCGTTTGTAGACCAAACAGTTAATACTTAAATTAAGAAAATTATAAGAGCAGTATGATGGTCAAAAAATATCGGTTCATCTCCGGGCCTTGGTCTAGGCACTGCGGTGTGTTAGTGTGAGGTTCTCACACTGTAGCGGAGGTAAAATAAGGGGCCCAGGTTGAAGTTGGCGAGAGAGAGGCACGGGTTTGGGATTATGCGTCGGACTCACTGCTCTGTCTTGCATCACAGGAATCGCAGAGTACAGTGGTGCACAACCCTCCTGACGGAGTGAAGGTGAGATGACGTGTGTTGTACTTATGAAAGGGGCAGCGTCGCCCCCACCTTTAGAGTCTCAGGACTAGTCGGGACTAGTGCCAGGCTTTTTTTCATTTTAGTATGCTTGTGTTTTCGTCTGTTTGCGCTCCAGGGATCAACAGAGAGCAACACCACCAACGACGAGGAGGAAATGAAAGGTAGGAAAGGTACTCAAGTGTTTGATTTCCCTTTTCCTGTTCTTATCCGCTCTCTCTCTCTCTCTCTCTCTCTCTCTCTCTGTCTCCCATCTAGTGAAGTTGAGTGTATTTGACTGTAGTGTGTGGCGGGTGTGCAGGGATACGACGCGTGTCTCTCACAGTCTTGACTGTGTGCCTGTGGTATGTGTTTGAATGTATGTATTTACTGTGTGTCTGGCTGCGTTTTGTGTGTGTGTTCTAGCGGACAGTTCGGTGCTGAGTCAGAGCAGCGCCACAGAGGAGATGCCCCCACTTCTGCCCTCACCTCACAGCTCACCTGCCAGTAAGTTTACCCATGGCAACCAGAGGCTGTATGGTTGCCCCTGGCAAGGACCCAACCCCCTACCCACCCACCCCTTTGGCTTTTTATACTGGCAATGGCGTCTTACATCTTTGAGCTCCCTCACTCTGATCCACCAAGCTTTTTTTTTTTTTTTTTTTTGAGGGTTCCCACTGGTTGTTTCTGGAATATTGTTGATTTTTTTTTAATATTTTTAAAATTTTGGAAACTGGTAACTGGTTGTAGATTTCAGGGAATATTCAGGGGAGAATGTAGAAGTTGATTATCATTTATTTATTTAAAGGGTTATTCTGGTTTATTACAACTTTGATATTTCCTATTGTAATAACAACATTTTATTCACGTAGACAACGTATTTGATCTTGGATCTGGGAATGATTTCAACAGGGCGAGAGAGACACTTTGAACACACTTTCACACAAATATTTTTAAAATTTTGGAAACTGGTAACTGGTTGTAGATTTCAGGGAATATTCAGGGGAGAATATAGAAGTTGATTATCATTTATTTATTTAAAGGGTTATTCTGGTTTATTACAACTTTGATATTTCCTATTGTAATAACAACATTTTATTCACGTAGACAACGTATTTGATCTTGGATCTGGGAATGATTTCAACAGGGCGAGAGAGACACTTTGAACACACTTTCACACATACAATTAGTTTTTATAGACTATGACCATTTTATAATTGTAGAGAAACCATTGTGTCTTTTCTGATTGCTCAAAGACAATCGATTAGAATTAGTCGTTTGAAAAAAACATGTTATCCATTACTCACCGTCTTAGTCTATGTTGGGTAAGACCAGGATAGGGTTGGCATGCTTATTGCTTTAAAACTAGCTGTAGTAATAAGCCAGAATATTCTTTTACTAGGGATGTGTAACCAGAATGTCAATTATACTGCACATTGTGTGCTCATTTATGCAGGGCAAGCCAACACCTTAACTTTTTATATATATATATATATATATATATATATTTTACATTATATGACTCTTAACCTTTCAAAGAGAAAAATCATATAATAATAAATAATTCCATGAATTTTTTTAATCGCCAGTGTGGGAACCCTGAAATGGTATGTGTGTGTGAGTGTGTGTGTGTATGCGCGTGTGTGTGTTTCTTGGTGATCATAGCATCTATCCCCTTGTCCTCCCAAAGAGGAGGAAGCCTTGCACACCTTGATGCTGCGTGTCCTTAAACTGGCCTTCGAGGCTGACAAGGCGCTGGAACCATGCACGCCATAGAGCATCATGTTTCTCTTTGTCCTCACATGTTCTGCTCCATCTTCAATTCTCTGTCAAGTTCTTTAATCCTCTCTCTATTTTACATTACCTTCTTAATTACTGTTCTCGGCTACTTTCTTCTCTCGTCCTAATGTCCTCTCCGGCATAGCGTTCTTGACCCCTTGACCTCTTGACCTCCGACTCACCCGCACTGAAGCACAGTCTGAACTCTCCTCCTCTCTACTCGTCCTCTCTGTCCTGTGCACCTTTCTCCGCTCCAGCCCTCCTTCCTGAACCGGCCAAGCTCCCTCACCGACATGAGCTAATATCAAACGATGCCTTCGATCCTTTCTTTGCTGGGTGTTGCAGTTCATCAGAAGAGGCTTTGTTAATATATTTGAGCGTTAAGAGATGTGAGCAGAGAGGGCAGTTAAACGACATCCACATTGCACAGCGTCACGATCAGAGCTGCGCTGATCTCGCTTCCAGCTGCCATCCTTTCCCCATGTTACCCATCTGCATGCGTGTCATAAATCCACACCAACTCCGAGTGTTTGGGTTCTTGTGCTTTATTTAATTTTTTTTTTTTTTTACAGAATACTAACCACACGTCGGCATAGTCGCTTTTCACTTGGCTGTGTGTGCATGATTACGTGCGCTGTTGTCTACTTGTCATCCATCCGTCCGTCCATGTGTGTTTTGTGTGTTTTTGTTGACCATCCGTTGTGTGTTTCAGTTCCACCGCATGACGTAAAGCGCATGGCATGGAACAGCACAGGCAACAGCTCCTGCCCCGAGTCTGAGCTCTCACAGTCCTCCATGCCTGCCGCTCCACTAGGGAGCAACACTGTCGCTGCGAAAAGCAACACTAAGCAGAGTAAGAGCACATCGGGACTCACTGACCTCGGCTTTCCCTGTCCTCTTCTCGCTGTAGCTGATGCATGCTAAAACCCTCACATTTCTTAAATGGCCATTTTCTCTGGAATTTAGAGAGCAGTCGGTAGAAGACACCCATCTTAACAAGTCATCGGGTCAGATGATGGATTTTTTGAACCCGGGAGGATAAACTGAACTCTACCGTCTTACTTTCTTTTTCAAACCTCTGGAAATTAAGCAGGTCTCTTCACAAGAATCCCACAGGCGATTTAATAAATGGTCAAAAACATTTACATTGGCAGCAAGAGATTACAGCCGGTTTACAGGGTGTGCGTGTGTGTGCGTCTGCGTGTGTGTGTCTGCGTGTGTGTGTGCGTCTGTGTGTGTCTGCGTGTGTGTGCGTCTGCGTGTGTGCGTGTGCGCGCGTGTGCGCGCGCGTGTGCGTGTGCGTGTGTGTGCCTTCACACGACAGTGTGTAGTGTTTGATCAGTCTGTGTGCCGCTCGGGAGGTGAGAAGCTCGGTGACAGACGGGGTGAAGTGGCAGAAAGGAAGCGGTTGTTGGCCGACCGATGGGGTTAAAGAGCAGTGTTGCGTTGCAGCCACAGAGGGAGAGAGCCTGAGGGGAGGGCAGGAGCCCAAGCAATGAGAGAAAATGTCGTGAAACAAAACCACCGTATGTAGTTCATTGTTGTCTCGCAGTCTAAATGGGTTCCCACTAGTCACCATCTGTCCGTTTCTTGTTCTTTCTGCAGCCCGTAAACAGGAGATCATCAAGATAACGGAGCAGCTGATTGAGGCGATCAACAATGGAGATTTCGATGCCTACACGTGCGTACAGTCGCATGCTGACTGTTTTCTCGGGACTTGCTGTCATTTGCCCGTTTTGTACTATTCTGCTTTCTCACCCTCCTCCCTCTCTCTCTCTCTCTCTCTCAGGAGGATTTGTGACCCCGGACTCACCTCTTTCGAACCCGAGGCCCTGGGGAACCTGGTGGAGGGCATGGACTTTCACAAATTCTACTTTGAAAACTGTGAGTTTGAGAGACACCCGCTAGCTGCAAGATATTATCCCCTCTACACTGATGTGTGTCCATCCAAGAACTCAGAAACCATTTGGATTTTGTTTTTACGATGCCTCGCGGTTGTTACCGAATGTTGGAGAGTTTCAGTCATAAAGCCAGCAATTTCAGCAGCAGTAACCAGCCAGCACGTCTCATAATAATATATAAATAATATAAAGTTTTAACTTATCAGAATAATTGCTTATCAGCTGAATCAATTGGCACTACGAATAACTGCAATTTCAACATTTTTTTTTTCTTTTATTGAAATATGCATTTCTTTTAAATTATGCGCAGTCTTGTGAATTTTCCTGACCCACGCTATTTCTGACCAGCCAGGGTCCGAAGAGTTATAGTTGTCACTGTATTTCTTTGATCTGACTTAAAATGACTTATTACTCTGGACTGGTATCTCTTAAAATTCCAATGATAATAAATTTGATTTTTAATACTTTTCGTTCGAGGACATTTTGCGCTCATAAAAGCAAATGAATCACACATTCTCTTAAAGTACTGAAATTGGATGGAACTCTGTCTGTTTTCCATCCAGTGCTGAGCAAGAACAGCAAGCCGGTGCACACCACCCTGCTCAACCCACACGTGCACCTGATCGGTGAGGACGCAGCGTGCATCGCCTACATCCGACTCACGCAGTTTGTGGACACCACGGGCCACCCTCGTTCCAGCCAATCAGAGGAGACCAGGGTGTGGCATCGTCGCGATGGCAAGTGGCTCAATGTTCACTTCCATTGCTCAGGAGCACCTGCTGCACCACTACAGTGATCAGGTATTTAGCTCTCACTCTCTCACACACACACACACACACACACACAAATGAAAAAAAGTTAAAACCCACTATATGAAAAAGATGTGAATTGCTTAGAATCAGGAAGAACAAATTAACAAGTAAAGGGTAAAAGGAAAGCAAGACACAGGATTCTCTTATTTTTCTACAAGCAAAAAAAACTGTTTTCAATTTGAATAAGCTTTAAACCACTCCTACACATTGTGAATATGTCACTCCTGACCCAAGTCAAATTCAGTAGTTTGAATCCATGTAATCTACTCCTCGAGTACAGAGAGACGTAAAATTCATCAGAACTTTTACCATTCATGATTTTTGTCCCAATGATTCAATGTTGCGTGACCTTATTTAGTCAATGCAACTGCCCTTCCAGATGTGAATACAATATATTTACCAACAAAATGATGGCTGAAACAAGTGAACTAATAGCCTAGTCGGAATAGATCTTGATCTATCCTTTAAATTACCTGGCTATGTACAGAACAAGTCCAGCTGCAGTAGCCACTCCTGAATTGCCGTACAAAAAAAATTAATGTCATCCTCTTCTCCACATCCAACCCCCACCCCACAGTGGTCCTGAGCCTCCAGTCTACTGGAGTGTGTGTTTTGGGGGGCAGTTTTTTTCAGCGAGCGTGTTTAAGAGGCACGCCCTCTGCGTGGATTGGCTAGTGCCAGGAGCCCGGCCGGGCGAGATTGCATCCCTCTCCACGATACCAACCAATCCTGTCCCTCCTTTGACCTGCTGGGGGCCGGCTGAACACAAGACACCGCCCCCTTGGGATGATGCATGCATCTGGCGCCTGATTGGAGGGCGCGTCTTTGCCCTCTATCCCTCCCCTGGCAGCCATCTTTTTTCTGCCCGTGCGAGATGAGACGTCCTGGGGGAGGAGGGGATTTACAGTTGAACTTGTGACAGTTTATGAGTATGAGTTATGAATATACTGTGTAAATTATGACTAGATGTACCAGAAACCACCAAAACCCAACCAAGCATTTATATTCACTATCTAATAAGGGAGGAACAGACAGGAGTGTGAAGTTAGCACCTGAGATTTTGGACACATTTTTGGCATTCTAGGGATTACCGGGTAGAAAGTGTTGTGCTCGTTCCCTGGACGTTGATGTAAAGCTGTCGGGAGACTTTGCCCAACTGAATTAGAGAGGGGGAAAAAAATCCAGTCGGCTCAGTCAGAGGGAACTTGATGGCGAGAGAAACTTGATATCATAAACATGAAGCACCAAAGTGTAGAACTTTAGGCTTTTTATGTGTTTTCGTTTGTGTGCTTGTTTTCCGACAGAACGGAAAATCGTATTGTCGTGGGACAGGGGTGGGGCGGGAAGGGGGCGTCTGACTTGAGGTTACGTGTTTTGTTGTGTTTTTAGCGTCCTGTTGTCTTTTTGTTCCTGTGAAAAACCGGAGCCTTTCCTTGTTTTGTTTTTTTTCTTTTTTTCCTTCTGAAAGATCCTACATTCGAGGCTCCTTTTTTTTTTTTTAAACGGCTGTTTTTAAAAATGGGGATTTTACTGTGCAAGTTTAAAGTGAACCTGCGCGTCCTGTTCTGTTATGTCTGTATGCATCGGAAAAAGCGAGTGGGCCCGCAAAGGCACCTGCGTTTTGCATATTCGCCCTCTCCCTCATTCACCCCTTCCTTCCTCCCTTGCCTTTCCCTCCCTCTTGAACCATTTTGACCTTCTCCTCCCGCTCCTTAACTCTGCTTTCTGCAAGGGCCTGGTTTGTTTATAATCACTGTGTAAATACAGTGTATGTATAGATATATGTAGAAAAGTGTAATATATGTACATGTATCTAAGAGACACTCATCCTGTGCAACTGGGTATTGGAACCGCGCCATCACCTCTGTGACCCCTGATCCAGTTTAGGAGCAGCGTATTTTACCCGCAGATTTTGATTTGCTCAATCTCCCCCCTCCTTAAAATACCTTCCTTAGAGATTGGTAGCTATTGATTTTTCACGATAAGCATGAATGCACACACTCGTGTAGACTACCAGTTCTTGTCACGTGGTCGTCAGAGCCGTCTTTAGCGAGGAGGAAAAGAAGAATTTAAAGGAGGATATTTGTTTGACCTCTCTGCCTAACAAGTATGAGTTTAAAACATGTAAACCTTCCACATTGTTTCTTAACTTAAGATGCCACAATGCTGTGAGCTGTCTCTTTATATCATATGCACATACACACACACACCCGCGTCTGGTGGTGTGTCTAGGCTTTGTATCATATCTGCACCACTACTGTGTGACCAGGGTGCCACCCTTGCTGTGCTGCTTAATTGTCTCAATCCATCGGTGACAGTTGTTTCTTAAACTCCCCTGATATGTCCCCCTGGTGAACCCGCAAGTCCCCGCTCTTGAGATGTTTCGTTGTACCTCTCTGTTGTTTCTCTGTTCCCCGTGTTACTGGTTTGATTTTTTTTTTTTTTTTTTCATTTTATAATTATTATTATTATTATTATTATTATTATTATTATTATTATTTTTTTTTGTTGTTGTTGTTGTTGTTGTTGTCGTCGCTGTTGCTGTTGACTTGTCGTTTGGTAATTTGCCGACATGCCAAGCTGGAGTTCTGCACTCTCCCTCGCACACATGAAGAAAAGAAAAGAAAGAGAGGAAAAAAAAAAAAAAAGGGAAAAGAGGGAGAAAGTAACGACAACACCAAATTACAGATCGATTGATCGGGACAAAATTATTTATTGATGTTATCTGCCCTCGGTGATTTTAAATCGTGCCTGCTCAGTTGAGAGGAGTTTTGAAAGCCAGAGAAAGAGAATTGGTGTGGGTGTGCAGGTTTTTGCGACCTACACTGTCGAACCAGAGCGGGAGACCTAGTTATATGCATGTTTCAGTTACGCATTTCTACCATGTACCTACCTGAATAAGGATGGAGCCTAGTGTTAATATATGATATTTGCATCTTTTGAAATAAGAAGTTCCTCCATCCAGAATGTTGAATAGGTGACATGAAATACATTAATTAAAGAACAAAAAAAACGAAAAAAAAAAACGCAAAATTACAAAAAAAAAAAAGTGATTCAGGAGCCGTAGCTTGGTATGAGGCCCTTGATGTTAGCGTTTTCCCTGCGTTGTAATGGTATAATATTGGGCTGCGCTTTCTCCCCCAGCCTTCACATGGATGCTGGAGTTTTTTTGCATGATCATGATGTACAATGAAATACAACCATGAATTGACGACTATCAAGTGTTTGTCTGAGTGTTAGTTGGTCTTCATCATAGCTTTGTTATTCTTCGAAACTTGGATCTTGAAAGTATTTAATAAAAATACTATTTCAGCACTGGTTTGTCTCTCACTCGTCCGCTCATTCCCTGTGGGCCGCCGCCAACTCTCCACTTGCGTTATTGTTTTCGTCGTCACTCGGAAAACATTTGCGTTCTCGCCACCGATATCTTATTGGTAAGGCATCCATCCCGGCACCAAACAACCTGCCAGAACAGCTCTGTGTTTACCCTAGGTGCTTTTTGACACCGTGGTTTCTGAGATAAACGATGTTTCACACTTGTCTGGAACGTCGTGTCACTGCCTCTCAACGTGGCCTAAACGTTCTTCCTCAGCCTGAGTTTTCGAGAGGATTTCATCAGCCGCCTCGGCCTGAATTCACCGAATTTGGAGCTTTCCGTTAAATGCAAGACGCTACACAGATTATGTAACACTGTAGCATTGATCGAGTCATGCTGACTGCCTGCTTGCTTCGTGCGTGTCCTTTTAAGACGGGAAACTAGTGTCTGTTGGAGGACGTTTGGAATTGGGACTTGGGTCACTATTCGAGGAAATGGTGTCAAAAAAAACAAAAACGTGGCCCCGAATGATTCCATGGTCAAAGCCTGGCATATTTGTGCAGTTGTTGTGATGTTCTGGACTCGTCTGTCCTCGTATAACCATGAAAGATTGAATCCTGGACACGGATGAAAAAAAAACTTCACACCACCGCTGCCATTCAACAGCTTCTGCGTTGTTCTCTCACCACTTCTTTGTACTGTCTTCCGGTGCTCTTAATTTAGACGTGCGGAACAAAGTGAAGTGTTGAGTAATGCTACAGCCTTATTTAAAAAGGTTCTGTGGTGTTATTTATGATGGTCCCAGTTATTTTAAGGATTAGGTGTGTGTTTGTGTGTGTGTGTGTGTGCGTCTGGGATGTAGGACAGCTCCCCCGGTTCTTCTGCTTTCTGCGTGATTAATGAGGGGAGCTCTGCAGTTGGTTGACTTCGACACTCTCGTTTGCTTTCTCAAAGACACTAAAAAAGGAAGCAGCTCATGAGGGAATGTCTCCCGCTCTCTCTGACCTCTCCGATTCTTTAGTGTCAATAACATCAGGAGGAAAAGCTGACCCACAAAGAGGCTCTTGGGTCTTAATCATTTTTTGGACTTTGTTGAGGTAGCATAGGCCCTATATATATGTTTCTGAGTATTTATGATGGTCATGTTTTTATCAAATGTTGAAAAGGGAGTACACGTTTTTAACAAGAATATAAAGAAACCTGAAGACCGGCAGATGATCTGTTGCACTCGGAGCTGCGACTTTCCTTTATCTTATCGCTCTGCTCCCTCCAGGACGTCCTTGTTGTGAGCTGGTTTATGGAACTCGGTTTATGATTATTGTCCAGTTTTAAAGGGGAAGGAGCCAGATGTCCTTGCTCATTGATCCTTGCTCATTTGTCAGTCTTGGTGGATGGCAAATTAGCAAACGGACACTCTGTCCATTCTACAAAACATCACCAGAAGAAAATTTTACCCCTTGGTCTTTCAGTTTGTGAAGAGTGTGTCCTTTCAGATTGTCAACTGTACTTTGAGACTGACGCAGGTGAGGTTTGCATGCAAAATAAACATGCAACGTTGAATTTCGCAGCCGTGAGTTTCATGCTCAGGCCTCATCTTCGCATCACCCGATTGCTCTTGGTTTTTCTCTCTCTCTCTCTCTCTCTCGACTTGCAGACTGGGCACTGGCAGTGGCGGCGGCTGCTGCCCTAGCATCAAGGGATGCAGGGGTTGTGGCCATGGGCGAGTGACTGCGAGGAACCTCCAGGCAGGTTGAGCCACTGAGCCTGTGGTTCACCCAGCAGACTGCAGCAGGAAGCCATGCCTGCAACGTTACGTAAACCACAACTCTACTTCCTGGAAAATATATCGGCTTTTGTTTTTTCTCATCCCTCAAACCAATATGTGAGCCTGTGTTTTCTTTGCCCGAATACTGCAGCACACTGAATAAGACCGATTAACCCGGCGTAAGTCTTATCATCGGGCTCCAGACTTTGGGGGTCGAGCTGTATTATCTACATCTGAGGGTGTGAATACATTTACCAACAGTTCCTCTGCAATCAAGACTGTCTGATTGATGCGCGATTCCCCGTGCTCACGTAAAAGAGTATGATGTTTATTTTTAATCCGCCATATTAGCAGCTGAGCGGATTCATTTTTAAGTATGCTGAAGCAAAAAATGCTTTTCAACCTGGCTCAATCTATGAGAAGTAACACAAAAACATGCAGTCTGCATAATCCATCCCATTTGTAATTTGTAGCATGAACAAACCAAAAGCTTAGAGCATATCTACATAAAACCGGTTCTGAATAGCTTCTAAGGACAACAGAGAGGAGAGACCACACCACCAGCAGTGACTTTTTTTTTTTCTTACCAGGTATACGTTTTAATACTCAACCATGATTCGGCACGTTACACGGAGAAAACAGCTGATGGGTTGAACACAGTTAAAGGAGGCCTACACCTCGGCACTCTGCCGTGCTCCCTCACCACCCAGCGATAGACATAGAGTATTTACATGAACCCACAGGATCTGCGTGGTAAAACATTACGTCTCGGGAAGGGAGGCGCATGGATGAGTTTATGTACCGCTTCAGAACAACAGGCGATGGGCAGGTCCACGTCGGCGAGACTGCAGCCGCAGGTTACAAGATGCTTCACGACACAGTGGTTCACAGCACATCATAGCACAATTCAAGTCAATATACCAACAGCAAGAGTATAAAAAAAAAACACACACCAGGGGCCACATGTATCCAACAAACGGTGGCCCTGCGATAATGGAGCAATGTTGCCATCTTCTGGGTAGATCTCACATCTGCTCGGCAAACAACGGGACGGACGACATTTAACTGCAACAGCTGAGCTATCTAATTTGGTCAAGAATGACACTTGCAGGCCACAAACTACCTAAACTCAGGAGTAGTAGCTATCTACTCGCGTTATCTAACTATCTAGAGGCAGATGCTGGAGTCGGTACAAAAACTGAGTCAGCTTCTGATGGCTTTGAGAGAAGAGAATTTTCCTGTACAATTGTAAAGGACCATACCAGTGTTTTTGAAAGTTTTACCCCCCCCCCCCCCCTTAGATTCAGTTTACGCTTGAAATAACTGCTGACAAAACCATATAATGATATTGCAGTGTTTCGGTTTGTTTTGTGTTCGGTACATTTATGATGTTTTCCAGGCAGCCACTCTTCCCTTTATTGTTCCCTTTGGGACAGAAATCAATCAGCAGACTCTCAAAACCGGCAAGGTTATTTTAAAAGGCCCATCATTTTTCGTGTGCTAATGCAGTTTAATTGATCTGGAAACAGTGGCAACAAAGAATGAAAGGTTCAGAGTTTCTTGCACTAGATTCCCTTTTTTTTTCTTCTTTTGTTGATTTTCACATTGCATGAAAATCCTTGGAAGCCATCGGCTACCTGGGAGGGGGTAAGTCATTCCCGGGCAACTATAAGTTTTGAGATTTGCTTTTGTCAAACGTTTTACCCTAAACCCGGCTGCTTGGCTTTCCATATCCTCAGCAGCTGTGTCAAGTATTCATTTTTTGGGAAGTCATACACAAAAAAATGTGCAAAATCACTGGCATGGTCTCCTGTTACGTATGGTAGCTTAGTCGTAAGTCTAAATGAACGACAGCACTTGCACCAGTAAGGTAAGGTAAGAGACAACAGCCTAAAGAGAAGAGCCCTGTTTAAAAAATAAAGAAATAAAAAATGGCTTCATCACCCGCATCTGCATTCTTTTCCATACGAAACTAAGGAAGATCCTCACCTGCTGCAGTGGTTTTCGGACTCTACATTAATAATCATAGAGGGTCAGTGATGATAGGCAGCCTTTATTCGAGATGCTCTGATTGTTAGTTTGTAAATCTGTGTCTTCCAACAGCTCAGGCAGAAAACACACAATAATGGTTTGATTTTTAGCATAGATTCTTGTGTGACCGTCTTAGAAATCCCCCCCCCCCCCAATTGTTCAGATGCGAACACAAGTCTCCTTAGAATACATGCCATGCTGATTTTTTTTGATTTTCAGTGTCAGTGCCAGGCCCCCATCAGCGTGCTGAATGAATCTGCCAGACTCGGGCCTAAGCACACTGCCGACGCATCGGTCGCTGTTCTGGCTCCTAACGGGCTGTCGGTCAACCAAACACCACACATCACAGACTCTGCCGTCCTGTCTGAAAAGCTCTGCGCACGCCGGCGCACTCGTCTGACGTTTAGCGACCGTAAAACACTTGAGATCCACAACACTGAGTTCAAATCTGCAATGAGCACGGAGACGGTGTTTTTTCTTTTTTTTTTTTTTTTTAACATCCTGAAGTTAAGAGCGTCTTTCTTTTGCTTTGCTGTCAAAGTAAAGTTTTGTCTGCCTTTAAGCCCCTTTCTCCTCCTCCTCCTCCTCCTCCTCCTAAGGCGGTCGCATGGCACGGATGGTAAGCCAATGGCACGGCCTCAATCAGACCAGGATTTGTGTGTCTGTGTCTGATTCCCCTACATGGTGAGTATGTGTGCCCTTAGTATTTGCGTTAACATGCTGATTAGTGAGCAAATGGTGAGTGTGTGTATGTTTCGGTTTAATCTCACCGATTTCGTTTGTCTGTTGTTGATCATGTGTGTGTTTGCCGTGCATGTGCACGTATTTATCTTTTCCCTCCCTGTGTGCGCGTTCCTCATGTGCGTGGGTCAGATCATTGTGTGTCGGATCTTCTTGTGTCTGTGCGTGTGTCTGATCTTCCTCTGGACGCCCTCGCATGTCGATGACCTCATCGATCCAGCTCCGGAAGCGACTGACTCGAGTGTAGAGTGCGGGAGAGGAAGGGTCAGCGCAGCTGTAACCCCCGGCAACCAACCCGGTAAGGACCCATCGACCCGTCTCACCCTGACACACCAGGCCTCCCCCAGAGTTACCCTGACAATTGTTGCCATGGAGAAGGCCGGTGTCTGGAGGACTGCCTGCACACAGTGTGCCGTGGCTGGAGAAGCTGTCCCCATAGCGCTTCTTGCATTGCCATGACGACATCAGAGGGACCCATGATGCAAGAACTGAGTCTGGGAGAAAAAATGGAGAGAGTGGCGTTAAAGGCAAAATGGGAGGAGTACTGGCGTCATTATGACTAATCCTCAGTGCCGAATAAATGGCTGGACAGAATTTCATGGCAGTCCATCTGATTGTTGTCATTTAATTAGAACCCAAAACCGGGGGCCATCCCCTTGATTTAGAGGTTTAGAGAATCTTTGTTGGATCTCTCCTAATGTCTGTCTGTAAAGGCATCAAGGGAGTCTGATGAAATCTGGGACAAAGGGGGTGGTTTGCTCATTAGAACCAGAGAAAAAAAGCACATACCTTGGCCGCTCCAGCCTGCAGTAACCATGACAACACAAGAGGTTGGAGCATTTCCCCCGGATGCCGCGTCGGCGTCGGGAAGACATGCCGCGTTCGTGTTGGGGTCAAAGGTCAGACAGAGGCCCTTGGTGCTGGGCAGCTTCAACAAAGCCAGATCATGCCCACCACTCTGACCCTTGAACTTCCTGTGAACCACCACCTGCTCTGGAATAAGCGCCTGATCGGAGGCGCCGACGCGCACGACATACTTGGATGGATCGCTGCCAAACCTGGAGGAGAGGGATGGAGAGAAAGAACGGACCTCATGTGGAGTCCCGCTTGCCACTCTTTGGTAAAGACACCCACCGCTTGGGAAGTGGTTTACAGTGCAGGGTCGGATTTACCTGCTGACACAGTGCGCCGAGGTCAGGGCCCAGCAGGGGCTGATCAGAGTGCCGCTGCAGAGAGGGCCGCCATCTTTTTCCTGGGATTGAAGCCACACTGACACCTGCCATGGCCACGTGGTCCTAAGGGAGGACGGGTGAAGATCGTATAATATCATTGATTGGATTCGTTCGATATACCATAACATATACACAGTACAAAGATTGTGTTATTGTTTTTTGTATTGTGTGTACCCTATTCGCGCACACGTGAAATATGCCAAAGATCAGGGCTTCATTCTTCACCGGGCCAAAGTCACTGTTATGAACATGTGGCCTCACAAAATCTTACGTGTGCATGCTCTCCTCTCCTCGGTCCCTCTTCTTGGCCTCCTCCTCCGCCAGCTTCCTCAGCCCACAGCTCAGCTCGTGAGGTTTGGCCCGCGCCGCCGCTTCCTGCCGTGCGATGTCACACCTCACCCCGGCGTCCGCCCTGCGCCTGCAGTCCTGGACACTCTGACCCAGGGAGGGACACTCTCCCAGGAACTCCTCCTTGCCCGTGCACCTCACCCGGTCCAGGTGAATGGGCCCTTTCCCCTGACCGAACCCTCCGGCTGCCTGCGCTCCACCGCTGACGAGGGGAAGATGTTTGGGAGACAGGATCAATTTTTGTGCCTCAATTCATATCTGCGTCTTTCTCATTTGTTCCCTTTAATCCTTGAACATGAACATTAACCTGTGTCCGAGCTGTCTGCACACCACTGCAGCATTCAGGTCATTCCAGCCTGCGTCGCAAATACTCCCCCAGTCACCGTGGAGATACACCTCGACGCGACCCTCCTTTCTGCTGCTGCCACCTGCAAGACGCACCAGGGGACCTGACAGGGAGAAAGAAAAAAAAAATCACGAATCTCATTTATATTCATGTCCGTGCATCTAGATCACTGAGGAACGAGTCGAATGTCTGGTGACGGCATTAAATGTCATCCGCACCCCGGCCTTACCCAGCCTCTATTCTCATTCTAATGGCCTGATTGTGTGTGTGTGTGTGTGTGTGTCAACAGGAGGCGCGGGACCTGTGGCGTGCTGAGACAGTTAACAACACTTCAGTCTCTCTGCTGTCAACATGTGGCATTTAAAAGCTTTGGGCAGGTCGCACAATGAGATGACAAGTCAGTGCCGCAAAAGGATGCAGAACATTTTCTTTTTTTTTTTTGCATCCGGTGTTTATAATATAATGGAAAAGTGGAGTCTGATACATTTTCTGCACCTGAGTTCACTCGAGTGGCGTAAGGAGCTCAGAGCCTGGCATTGGACCAGCGCTCTGCAGGGACAGCTTGGCCTTTCAGTAAGAAACTAATTGCAGCTGCACTGTCCCCCAATGTCTGCATTGCAGTGTGACGCCTATTGTTTTTTTTTCCTCCCTCCTTCGTTCGGTCTTGCAATGATTGCTATGTGGAGCATAAAGTACAGACTGTTGCAGTGTAATTTAAACTAAAACTCCCCCCTTAAAAATATATATATTAGAAACAATGTATGTGTAGATCCAACAGAGGCGGTTAAAAAAAAAATCTTTTGTAATTCTGAAGGAATGTTTGTCTAAATCGGGGATAGCCAGTTTGACGGTTTGGGGGAGAGAGTGATCGGGACACTAATCAGAGTTGCACCTTGTGGGGGGGGACAGTGGGGGGCTGGAGGTAAAGGAGCATGTTAGCAGGGTAGGACTTCCTGTGTGTGTGTGTTTTTGTGGGTGGCTGTATGTGTGTGCATAGCACGAGCTCAGTCTAAAAATTGTATTGAATTGTGTGGCTGTTCTTTTTGAATCAATTTCACTTGCATTGACGTAGATTTGAATATTTGAATATTGAATGTGATGTATAAATAAACTCTGACCTTGTTTGGGGTCAAAGTTCAATACCATGTACAAACAACTAGCCCTTATTATATTATTATATTGTATTAATCAGTGCCCCTTCAAGTAGCACTTAGTTTCAGAAAGGTTGGTGACCCCTGGAAAATCAACATTTTTGTGATCCTGACAAAGGACGGCAGTCACCTTACTTCTTTTTACAGCTTTGGGTCAGATTACTGTTTTCATTATTTTGTTCCACACGCAGTGAGGGGAAACGAAGGGAAATGAAGGAATATGGCTTGTGGCTGCATGTTCACCAGTTTAGGGGAAACACATCTCACACAAGTCCTGCAGGAGTTTTAAAGGAGTATCTCAAATAGAGAGATATATAGATACATGAAAAAATGGTGGATTCATTTGAGTCTGATTTCTGGACGAGATAAGCCAAAGAGATGAACGAGCCTTGGTGGGGCCTCATTTAAAAAATGTAGCTCGTCTCTGTCCATCCTCACCCCTCATCTCTTACCTGTGGAAGGTGCGATAACTGGCACCTCGTTGGTGTCTTGGCTGGATCGAGCCCTGCAGCGAACCCCGACGTCCTCACTGTGTGAGCAGTCGGTCCGCCCCCAGATCCCGTGGCGGCAGTCCAGCAGGGATGCCTCGGATCCCTCGCAGTGTACGTCGTCCAGCAGGATCAGTCCGGCGCCCTCCCCGTACGTACCGTCGGACACGACCTCAGCGTGACCCCTGAAGGCAGAGAAGTTGTCATCGTATACGCTTGCGAAGTGCAACTTCATCAGTGCGGCGGACGCCTGTCCTTTTACTTTTGCTACGTTCAGTTTTTGGAACCTCCACATCCAAGTTGTCCAAACACACAAAACCGTGTTCCAAGTGAAATATTAGTTGTTCAGATAACTGCAGCATATTAAAAGTGAGTTTGATGTTATTAATGTGTATTTTCATAACTCTGAAGTTATGAAATTCAATATAGCCCAGCCACACCTGGGAAATAAGCAGGCGACATTGTTCCAGAAAAAAAAAAACAGAATTGTACCAGAACATTTTAAAACAACATGAAAAAAAAACACGACATCTTTCTGACCCAACTGTCCACCCGTAAAAAAGGGAATAACCCTATATGTCCGCACAGTTACTTATATTACTGTAATTATGAAACCAACACTGTAGTGATAAGAAAATAAGAATGAACTTATCGTGCGTGTTGGTCTTTAAGTATATTTATTTCATTTAACACTTGACAACACATTTTAATTTGCCCCAGGACTGTGTGGGTGTAGTTTAAAATGCGAGTATATTAGAAACAGGCCTTCATTTCTACAGAAAGTCAGGCCAGATGTTCCACTTAACATCTGCCCCTAAACAATGCACGAACAATGAAACTTAATGTGTCCTTCAGCTCAAATTCAATAACTCGCCGCCTATGCTCTACAGGCGGACTTTTTAACGTGTGAACAAAACATTGCGCAGAAAAACGGTTAAGTGGAGCTTCGTTTTTAGTGGTCTGACATGACGTATGAGGTATTTACACTATTACAATGTTCAGGGTGGGAATCCTACCTGTAGCCCAGCTGTCTGCAGACCACCTCCGCGTGCTGCTGGGACCAGTGGTCGTCGCACACTGTTCCCCAGTCGTCGTTGTGGAAAACTTCCACGCGACCTTCCCAGGGGCTGTCTCCTCCCACCAGACGCACCACGCCATCTGAAACAGTTTCATTTAGCCGTGATTCCTTTCAACATTAACCTTGACTTGTCGGCATAGGAATAAATAGTCTTACACCCGTTAGATGAATGACAGCTGCTGCCATGTGCCAGTTGATGTTTTTGCTACTACTTAGTTCCCATTAATCTTGTTCCTGATTGCTTGATTTTGCTACTTCATGCGGTCATGATTTATTGATGCTCAGGAGCTATAAATAGCCTATTTGTAAATCACTCAGTATGTGTGTGTGTGTGTGTGTGTGTTTGTGTGTCACACCTGTATAAGGGCTGCAAGAGACCCCAGCATCCTCCATGTGGTCACAGTTGTGTTGCTCCCAGTCACCATGGGGACACTGGTCCAAGAAGAGCTCGTTTCCTGTGCACTTCACAGCATCCAGCAGAATCGGGCCTAAGCCCTGACCGAAGTGAGCCCACGACCAGGCCTTCGCCACACCCCTGTGACACACACACATTGTGAGTAAGCCTAATTTTTATTTTTGTTCAAAAAACCCTGATACTGTATGAAATTTGAAATCAGACACT
Source organism: Colistium nudipinnis (assembly GCA_016785305.1). Taxonomy (NCBI): domain Eukaryota; kingdom Metazoa; phylum Chordata; class Actinopteri; order Pleuronectiformes; family Rhombosoleidae; genus Colistium; species Colistium nudipinnis. The sequence continues at coordinate 228,183 of JAFBJU010010979.1, forward strand.
TGAAGTTCTTGGGAAAGAGAACAAAAAAAAATGCACTGAGAAAATGCACTCTAAATAAAACATACATCTAAAAATAATCAAATCTCCCAAATAAATAATAAATAACTCTTACGAGGATGATGTTGCATTCACGTGGTGATGTTTTATTGATAACAAAATGCTATGGCACTTTAGCGTGCTTTTTTTGTCTCCATGTATTTCTGCTCATGAGTGTACAGTTGTCGGACGTGTTCGTGCTGACAATAACCTGCAAAAGGTTTGTCACAGGTATAACGAAGCGAAGAACAAAGCATGCAATGATTATGGATTTTAGTGTCGAAAATCACATTACAAACTAAAAAATGCAATTTCTCGGGCCACACAACTGTGTTGCCGGCTGACAACAGATAGAAAAGTATTATCGACTGATCTGAATCAAATGTTTGTGAGTGTGCGCAAGGGTTAGTGCGTGCACATCGGCATTGCGGAAATAACGTGTCCCCATTGGGGTAGTAAAACAATCTTTACAGGGTGTCTTTGACGAATAAGGGAAAATGTTGAGGAAAAAGCTGAATATTAAAAAGTATAAATGTAATTGCTGGCATCTCCCGATCGCGCCGCACAGCAATCCTACTAATTAAGTGGAGGAGGGATGTGTGTGTGTGTGTGTGTGTGTGTGCTGTCACTCATGCAACAGGAAAGCTGTGCATAGATGGATGGTTGTCAGATGGTTTTAAACATTCCCGCCGGGGTTTGTTTTTGGGCGGATGGTTGACAACATGAAAATAGAAATATAAATGTTTGACACACGTGCTGTGCTTCTAGTGCTGCGTGAAAAAGAAAAACTCTACCCAGGAGGGGAAAAAAAACGAATCTTTTTCACTTTAGGTGTCACTACACCTCAGTGCCTGTGTGCAGCTGTGTGAAACGCGTATCAAGACATTCATAAATATTGAGAGGCACCCGCGCAGATGGCGAGGTGTTCCTGTGTCTGAGGAGATGCAGTGGGATCTAATGCCGGACATACATTGCCTGGGATGGTTAGCCTTGTCTTTTTAGGATTCACAACTGCACACATCCAACTGTAATCTACCTGAACAGAGGCGTTTTGCTGGGATTTTATTTGTTTGGTTTTTGAGCAAGTGAGAAAAACCTTGATCCAAACAACAAAAATGGGATCCGAAGACCAGTCCAAGTGAAAGCAGTACTTCAAATGTATTTATAATATATTTTTAGTGAAGCTAATAAAACTGCATGGGCATACCATTTATATGCTTTTCAACGCAAAGCAGCAAGATTATAATTTATTCTGTCGGGGTTGGTGTGCAGGTCACTGATGGTCAGGCAAATGCTTGAGGCCTTTTTCCACCCTCCATACACCCTTGACCTTTTCAAGGGTAACACCTTGTGTTATGTGTCCAAGGTCACCCCAAATCAGCACTGTCTGACCTCAGATTTTTAAATGTAGACGAAATAAATGGTGCCTCAGATAGATCTGTAGCACATGCCTCATTTTTGGGATACTATAAATTCAATAAAATACAATAATTTAACAGCAGGTGAGTGTTAGGCATTGGTCCGAGTGTTTCAAGTAGGTTGCATGTCTCTTCACAATGAAAATAGATCAACGATAAAAGGTGAGTAACCGCCCTGTTGGTTTTTCTCTTTTCATGTGCTTGGTTGAGAGTAAGATAACAATATATTAGTTCCGGCCTTATTCTTCATTGCACAGTCCCCTCCAGGTCTAGAAGTGTGATTTAACATGTGAACCGTGTAGTTGAGGGCCAGGACAGAGGAGGAAGGACCTAAATGTCATGGCACATACTGAATGTTAACGTCTTGTACTGTGGAAAAGAAAAAAAAAGAAAAGAAAAAGACTTACCCAAAACCCAGCTGTCTGCATACCACCTCCGCATCCCTGTCATCCCATTGGTCATCGCAGACGGAGCCCCACCTTCCGGAATGAAACACCTCGACTCGACCTTCAAAGTCCTCCTCGCCTCCAACCAAGCGCAGCGGAGGGCCACTGCCTGCAAAACATTGGTCCCGCAGCAATCTCTCCATTTACCTTTGTCTCTTGTCTCGTTGTCTAGTTAAATGCTATTGCCTTTATTAGCATGACCGTAATTGCCAAAGTAGGCAGGCTTAACCCATTACTGTTAAGTATTTAAAAAAAACGAGGATGCAGAGGTAGAATCTGTCAACACGGGAGCCCAATATGGTTCCGTCCTTCTCAGGGTTTGCGGGAGTAATATTCAGGTCTAGTTGCCATGGCACTGTGGAAGTCACACTGACCTTCCGGTGGCGCGCACAGCACTGCCGCCTCGTTTCCATGGCTACAGTCACCGGTGACGAACGTCCTGCTCCGGCACTTACTCAGGGTGTTCTCTTCCCCGCGGCAACCCAGGCGCTCGTAGTGAAAGAGGCCGGAGCCCGACCCAAACTGTGCGTGCTGCAAGGCTGTGCCTATGTCACTGTTTATACAGACAAATCGCATACTCATTCATGGTTACCCTCTCTTACTAATACAACTCTAATACGGCTCTTTTCTACTGTTTTGCAAAGCAAAACTAAAATGAATTAGGGTTATTGTTACTTAACATTTCTTTACTAACTTACACATATACTTTGTATGTATTCATACTTCAGTACCAATTCAGTTGACTTTAAGGACTTTGCATTCTAATGAAGTGTTTTTTTTACCCACAGCCATTGATCCGAATACCGCACATGTGCTCCGGTTCCACCTACCCCAGGCCCAGCTGTCTGCAGATCACACTGGCGTCTCTGTCCGTCCAGTGAGAGTCGCACACCGCCCCCCACTGACCGTTCAGGTAGACCTCCACCCGCCCGCTGCCGGAGAATGAGCTGCCAACCAGGCGAGCAGCACCTGAAAGAGACAGGTGAGGCTGGTTAAGGCACAAGTCCTTTTTCTTTGATTAGGTGGGGGGCAACAGAGCAAGCTGTAAAGAAAACCATTAACCTGACCATATAATGGTTTTATATAGCCAATATGTTTGAGGACACTTGCATGTTTTTATTCATGTGCCTAAGTAAGTGTTATATTAACTCTTTCTTGCTCTGATTTGTTCTGCACCGTTTCCTTCCGGAAGTGAGAGCAGAGGTTGTGGGGGATAAACGAAAAAAGCTCCAACACTCCAAAACAAAAAAATTGAGTCATTTTGATACATGGTTGAAAGTGTATTATGTTTTCTTGAATAGTGCAGCCTTGAGTCAAACATTAATTTGCAGCTACATCTAGACACCTGTGCCAAGCCTTCTCATAAGTTCCAGGTGCCTTTAAACTTTGCAGTGGTAAATGCATGTCTCAGCTGTCAGCTGTAGACAACAAAAGAGTGATTCTCCTTTCTAATGGTGCAATATAATTGTGTGCGGCAGAAATGTATTTCTTTCTCCTTAGTCCCTCAAATGGGGTAAGGAGATCTGAAATGAAAGCATTACAGATTTTACTGTTCAATAATGCTCTCCTCATCTGTGTGATTTTTTTTTCTTAACTGTTTAGTTCATTTTAAGGAGCTTCACGTTATTCACAAATGGTGCCAGATCAGTCAGCTGTGGTCGCACCTTGGTGGCAGTCGCAGTATGCCCATCCAATGGCCCCAGAGTTTTGTCTGAAGAAACACCAGGGGTTGGACTCTCGGTCCGGGTTCCTGCAGTAGCTGTGGTCGCCGAGGCCTCGGCCCGGGTACTGCATGACATAGTCCGGAAACTCTGTCCACTTCAGACAGGGGGCGCCAGAGTCCGTCTGGGACACGGTGCCATTGTAGTAGCCCAACTCAGTGAATCCTTCAGAGCAGGACAGGGGCACTGCACAGAGACAAGGGAACAGGGAGGAACGGAGTCAGTAAATGAGAGGGAGGATGGTAGAATAAGGTGTTTTGGATGAAAGGAGGAGGGGGAGGAAGATTTGGGTCAGAGAGGACAATGTGAAGAAATGGAATTGAAATGGGGAAAGTTTGGAGGAGTGGAACTGCTCCTATTGAAAAAAAAAAAACATTATCCCCATGACTGTTATAGGCTTACAAGGCTGAGTTTTTATATGCCGTCCACAGCCACAGCAGGGTCCTTTCCTAATGCACTCGCCCCTAACTGATCCATTCTGAACTGGTGAAATCACCTTAAACCGCGCTTATTTAACATGGTGGTGGGTGACCCCCAGTAATCTTCTCTGAGCAGGAGGAACGCATGAGTGAGGCTTGGAGACGGACTGAGTGGGGAAGGTGCTGACTTCAAAGTGGAGCAAAATGAGGTCACAAAACAGAGGAGGGGACACACACGCCTGTTAAGGGTGTACACATTAATGAACACTAATCACACTGCAGAACAGAAAAAGTACCGTGCTGCACATTAAGATGATAGGCACACTAATACAGTCACAGGTGCAATGTGTGCATAAAGGTGATTCTGTATACTCGTTCATGAGACATTTGGCATAAAACGTTCAACTTTATGGAAGTGTAAATATTCAGCTGTTGTATGACAATCCTTTAGCCAGAGTAGCAGCAGGGGATGATTCAAATATGTCAAAATGCATGAAATAGATTTTCTATGAAAATATGAACCACGTTTATACCACTGATTTTGGTCATGTAGAATCAATCGTAACTCTAACCTTTTAACCCAACAAATCCATTTCACAATTGATCAGCCCTTTCATATCCTTTATTTGTGTTCACATTTTTTGAGTGTCTCATTTTTCATTTGCTAAATGAACACCGGGGCTCCATGAGTCACAATACTCCTGACTTTGCTTTGTTTACCTTCATCAACTGTTCTGAGAACACAAACGTTCCCCAAAGCACAAAGAACAAAGAAGTGCACAAGTACATTTTTTGTAGAACATAGTAAAGGTACTATTACCTGAATGGCAGAGAACCTTTACAGACTTTTTGGAGTATTTCTGCCCCTGTATTGGTTCAAATTTTTTGGAAAGAATCCAAGCTAGCGGCTAGTGAACTGTGATAAAGGGTGGGGGTGTTTCGGTAACCATCTCTGGGACACACACACACGGCTTGGCTTGGCTTTGGAACATTATCTACACAGTGCAACCCTTGCGCCCAACTCGCACACTAACACGCAAATATTTTGCTGCATAGACACAATACAGAAAGTCACACTGTGTTGCAGTCGGACACAGAAACGCACACTCAGAGAAACACACGCACTACAGTTTGAAGGAAGATAAGAGGAAGAGCAGCGGAGACTCTGAGATACTGGGAATTAATCAGACAGATATGTACCGAACTACGACAGAAATCTATCCTTAAACAATAAATAATGCAGAGCACACTCAGACTCTGCGGAGTCAAAAAAAAAACCTCTAAGTATCCAAGCCTTAAGAGATACACAAATGTCACTGTCCCTTTAAGACACATGACACAGACAAGAAAGTGAAAGTTAGATTCTTTCTTGGGAAATAACCAACTGGTTTGGCACGAAAATGGTCACTGAGCTCAAATGATTTCATGTGAAAAGCAAAATGTACTTTATGTGTGACGTTAACTCCCACTTTGGTGTCATGTACTCATAGCAGAGGGTCATTAGCAGAGGGAGTAAAAGGGGGGTGGAATTGCAAATGATATTCAGATTTTCACTAAATCCTCCTTATCCACATTTTATCCAAAAACATTTTCTTGAATACTAATCAGACGTTTTTCTTTTCTTTCATTTTGATAGTTCATTCTGATTTCAGAATTATATACACAATTTATCCTTGTATTTTATAGTGACTTTAAAGGTCCCCCATGGAGTGCTGGCCACTACTTGTGCTTTTGAAACGATTTATTTGGATCAATATTTCCCCCTTATCGTGTAAGAGCAATATATGTCATGTTGGTGTTGATTAAGAAATTATTTGTGTGGCAGAAAACTCCACCAGGTTCTTCATATGGCTTCGAGTGGGACAATGTTTTTGTTGTTTTTTAAGTTAATGTCTCCAAGGAGATAGACACTTTATTTTCCTGAATTTGTGTTTGTTCTTGTTCTCATGTGCTTGTTTAGGAATGGCCTCCAATCAAAGCCTCGTGTCCGAGGAGCAGTTTCTTTGCCCTATCTGCCTGGACATGTTCACTCAACCTGTGGACACAACTTCTGCACATCCTGTCTCACGTCCTACTGGAACAGCCAGCCGGTCTGCGAGGAACATTTCGAAAAGAGACCCAGTCTCAAAGTCAACACTTTTCATTTCAGAGCTTGCGTCGCAGTTCTTGTCGCTTCAAGTGACAGACGCTCACACCTCGAGCCCGGGCCAGCCGAAGGCTATGTCTGGCTGTGCGGTGCTGTGTGATGTTTGTTTGAGCACCCGGCAGGAGGCTGTCAAATCCTGCTTGGAGTGCCTGACTTCGTTCCGCAACGAACACCTGGAGCCTCATCACAGAGCCGCCGGCCTGAAGAGACACACGCTGGTCGACCCTCTGGCAAGACCGGCAAGGAGCACCACCGCCTCCTCACATTGTTTTGTGGAAAGGACAGCGCTCTGCTGTGTGACGTCTGCAGCGCGTTGCAGCACGTGGACCACGATGTCGTCCCTGTGCGGCAAGCGCACAAAGAGATGAGGGCCCTGCAGGGTGACACGGAGGCCGCAGTGCTGGAGAGGATCCAGAAACGTCAGCAGAAGGTGAGGGCCACGAAGGAGTCCGTGAGACAACGCAAGGCGGGAACCCGACGATGTGATCGCCCGCTGCCTGCGGGAATTTGCAGGGGCTAGTGTCTGAGATTCAGAAGAGCCAGGCGGAGCTTGTGCGAGGGATGGAGGTGAAGCAGAAGGCAGCCGAGGAGGAGGCAGATGGCTTTGTTGGCGTCATGGAGCAGGAGCTCACTGAGCTGCAGAGGACAGCGATGCAGCTGAAGGAGCTGAAGCAGACTGAGGACCATCTTAGTTTCCTCCAGGGGTTCCCGAACTCCTTCCTCCTACCACGCCTCAATGACACATTCAGCCTCACCGGACACCTGGAGATACGGCACATTCAGAAATCTTTGAGCAGCACTGTGTCTCAGCTGCGGAGGGTGCTGAGTCAAATGCTCCCAGACATAAATACATTCTCTGTGTCAGGCCAGGTCATGCTGAGGTACCTTCAGCAGTATGAGGTGAACGTTTTACTCGATGCCGACACAGCTCATCCTAAGCCCCTTTTGTCCGACGATGGGGAACAGGTGAGATTCAACGTGGGTTTGGGTTTGACGGTAGGCCGGCACATGGGGCCGAAAGTGTTTACGAAACATCTCGCAGTTTTGGGGCAAAGAGGCTTCTCGTCACGCAAGTTTTACTTCGAGGTGTTTGTGAGTCAAAAGACCGTGTGGTGTCTGGGTGTTGCTGCGGCGTCGGTAGAGAGGAGAGAGATGCTCGCTCCGACTCCTCACTGTGGACTCTGGGCCCTTTGGTTTCTGGAAGATAAGATCGAAACCTTCAGCTGTCCAGGTACGACGGTATACTTGGGGAAAGTAGAGAGGAGGTCGGAGTGTTTGTGGATTATGACGAAGGCCAAATATCATTCTATGATGCACAGACCGCCACTCTCATCTACTCATTTGCCGAGTGCTCCTTCACCGAGGACCTTGACCCATATTTGAACCCTTGCGACGATGAATATGGCTCGAACATAGAGCCAACGGTCATCGTACCTGTCAGTCACGCAGAGATTGCCGAGGCTCAGTGATTAGGTTGGTTAATGACTAAACTGCCGTTGATGCGGATGATTTCAGTGGCATATTGTATTTGGTCGCTGCGCTTTCACTGCGATTTTCCTGTTGTATTCGGGTGAGCAGGTAGTGGAACGAAAATGTTTAAAATCTTCCCTTTTTTTTCTTCCATTAATCTATAAATCAGTCAATATCTAAATGATCATCTGTAAAGATATGTTAATATTTTCACTTTACTTTTCTAAATGATTAACCTAAGGAATGTATTCCGTTTTTCAACACTATAGTTGTCAGGATGTCATTAGTAAAGTCATTGGGAAGAATATTGCTTTATTGTGCACAAGAAGCAAACCCCAGACGCCACAATTTTGGAAATGACAATTTGAAATATCAGGCTCACACTTTTCTGGCCACAGAAATGCATCTGTCCGGATAATGTAATTTTCTAAAGTGCTATAATATCTTACAGAGTGTTCCGAGCTCCTGAATCAGGCACTTACATCTGACGCCAGTTTGGGCCCGTGACCAGCCGGGTTTGGAGCTGGGCCATGCACTAGTTCTTTACTCGTATGTTTCCGCCAAAGGCGGTTTTAAAAAAGCACAGGTGAAAAAAAAACAAGATTTAGCATTATTCCAGGGTCACTTCAATAGACCAGTAGACATGGCTAATTTTATGAGCTACACTGGTGCTTTCACGTCTGTGACAAGCCGACGTGTCTTCCAAGAAAAGGAAATGAGAAATAACCATTCATTTCAGGACAGACGGCCTCCCCACATACAATTCCTTTTTTGGGAATATTTCAATGTTCCCGCTATATAGCATTTAGAGCCAGCATGCAATCATTTATTTAAGGGTTTATTGCTACTTTGTCGATTTTCTTAATGTATAGTATTGCTTATATGAAATCCAATCCTTTATCTAGATGAGCCTTACAGCTTTTTAAACAGCTGTCAGCTGTGTATTGGTGATGAATTTCCAAATGAATATATTTTTTAAAGATGTTTTTGCTGCGTAATGGTAATGAAACTTTAATATCGGTTTGATGAAACTTTAATTCAATAAAAAGCATTGTGTAACTGAACCTGGCAACGTATTTAGTGTCGCTTATCCTTCAGTTACATCAAAAGAGAAAGCAGGACATTTTTTGTTTATAATTTAATATTTAGTCTATGATGTTTTTATCATAAATGTCACTTCTTCCTTCACATCCTATATATCTCATTCAAGCTCTTTAATTCATCTCAACAACCGCAGCGATCACTGACACACACACACACTAAACACTCACTTTTGCTAACACCCTCCTCATTGCCACGACAACGGTACTCTGCCCATCGCCATGGGAACACTCAGTCTCCCTGCTCCCATAATCCATTTCCCAGCCACAATGAGTATTTGACACGGTTCACACTCGGAGGCTTGCTGTATGGGGGGTGGGTGTGTGCATCGTCTACACAAAACCCAAACGTTGCAATAAATGAAGGATGGCTTGATATTTGGTTGGTCTCGTTTGACCTGATTTTGATACACTGTATTTACCGTAACAAAAGAGAAAACAGGCACATATGGTGCAACATTTGACGAACAAACGTTAAAAACCTGTCATCTGTGTCATCATTCGTTTGTGAATTGCCTTGAGCTGGATTCTCGTGATAACAAAAAGCTGTTTTTGCTGATGGATGAGAGCTGTGTTTTTTAATGCACACATTTTTCACCTGTCACCGTGTGCGGCTGTATTTCCGCCGTGGAAATTAAGACTGAGAAGGAGGAGTCCGTCACCCCACCCCCATCATCATCATGCCCTCCACTCTTCTCACGGGTGTAGAGAAAGAAAGAGGAGGAAAATAAAAATGCAGAGGGGTGCAAGCTGGAGGGAAGAGGAGAGGTTAGGCTGAGAGTGGGAGCAGTGGATAAAATAAAGACGAGTAGGAGATGCAGCAGGAGAGGGGGGTCCATGAGCGTGTGAGTCAGAATGTGGTTTAAATTGGAGGGAAGGGATGTTGTAGGTGGAGAAGACAGATGGAGGGGGGAAAGTGAGAATAATATGTTTGGAGTGTCACCTCCCACCTACCTGAGTTCTGCACCTCGTTTAAGTAACTGTCCTCAGCCACCACCTGCAGGCCGGCAGAGAGAGACACATCAGGTGAGACAAGCGGTAGGGAAATAATTCTTGTTGCCGCTACAGAACAGACTATTTCTACTGAATAAGGTTCCATTTGCTGATTTTCCGTTTTTTTAATTAGCAGCATATGTCAGCAGATTTAATCTGGACCATGGTTCATCAACAAAATCCATTTTAATGCAGAAAGTACCAACATTAAGCCCCCTGTTCGAGGTGGAAGTCACTGATTTGAGCCAATTTGTATTTGTATGTAGTCTGTTTACTTTAGTCTAAAAAGCCCAAGGGTTCAAATCTCTCCAGGTCACCGTTTGTGTTCCTACAGCATTCAGCTCTGATTCAGACTGTATTCAGGTGTACAAGTACATTTAGTCTTAGTCCCAAACAAGCACTGTGCATAAGGTTTACAGCTCAGCAGGGCTTATCTAAAGCCATAATAACTTACAAAATGTTACATTTTATGATTTTATGTAACAAAACAGAGCCGTCATTGGTTTAGCATGCGTCTATAATAACTATATGGGCCTTACTCATGTCTGCTAGGAGCAATCTTTACATTTCTTTTGAAAACACATTTTTTGGGGGATTCTGTGATTATACTTTTATTCTGTGTAGCCGTGGACTTAAGCTGCCACATACCAAAGGATCACCAAACCAAACCAAATGATACAATAGACCCGTTTCTCACTGCCACCTGAAATAAACCAGGAGTGTTCATGTTCATGACATGCCGCCCCACCATCATTTGTCAGTTAAGGACATCAAATATACATAAATATATGACTTTGTCTTTATCTACCACGTCTGTGGTTAACGCTTTTATTCTAGTTGATTTAAACGAGTTTCCACTTCACAACCAGTGGTCATGTCAATATCCAACTCATTATTATGACTGACAAAACTCAAATATATCTGTCTAGAAGCCTAATATTACGAAGGCAACTGTGTGAAGGATGGATCAGAGTACATGTTGCTAATGGTGAGTATCTTCATGGTTTATGTTTCCATTTTCTGCTACTAAGAAGCGCAACGTACGCCTGTAGTAACCAGAGGGGTCCGACAGGGGGAGTGCCGGGCTGTTGAGCTAAGTAAATGGCACGTCGCTTCCTTGTTTCAGTCAACGTAAACATGAGCGGAAGGAAGTTGTGTCCGATAAACTTGTATACAAATTCCTTCTTTTTTCAGCTATAACTTCGCTCGCTTTGACAGTCAGTGTTCTCCAGCGTGTGCGGTTTCAGGGACGCGTGAGTAACCGACTTAGTTTGTTTTATTACGGTGACGTTATCTGTGGCCGACGCTAAGCACCTTACGCTAACGCATGCTAGCTGCACCATCCTCTTTGGAGTAGTTATACAGTGCAGCTATGGAAACGGCTATTTGGCGGGTGTTGCAGTTGTGTTTTTTTGTGGCTATGCTACTGAACTGCATGTACAATTTCTTGCGTGTACTGTGAAGTTGTATATGCTTTGTATGTGGCTGAAGTTGACACTGATGGAAGACATTTCAGTGAGTTTTCTAGATTGCTGCACTTTTTACCTTACACGTATCACTTGCTTTACATTCTTCACTTGGAGTAATTGAGATGAATTGGCTAGCTGTTTTCTGTAGATTTTCTGTGGGGATTTTTAGGTGCAGTCTGCCCACGTTTGTTGTATTTCTGTACTGTGGATTTTGAGTATTGTACAAATGGTGTTCATTTTTATTAGTTATACACATTAGCCGCTACATTAAAAAGCTGTGTCCTTTTATATAAATCCCCCCTTTTAAGGCCTTTGTAAACTGTAAACCAAACATGGCTACCGTACAGTGTTCCTGAAAACACATTTAGTGGACATACTATGATTTGTCAATGGACAATATTAAAATCCCCAGTGTGCATTCATACAACCATTTAAATGTTAATGTCTATGATCCCTTGCAAGTTAACATTTCTATTGCATCTCTACCCTCATCAATCCTGTGTGATGTGAAAAGAATGTTGTTCCAGAATACATTCAGACCCCTATACATCCTGCACATATACAGTAATTGTGCTGTAGATTTATTTTTTATATTATATGTGTCAATTATATATATATATATATCAACCCTTCACTCAATAATGTCTAATGACAAAAGTGAAAAAATGACTGATTTTGCTCATTTATTTATGCATTTTTGCTATGTCGATCCACATTTTCCTTCAGATGTGTCTACATATATTGACATATTTGTAGTAAAGAACAATCTGCCATCACTTTGGCTTTTGTCCCTGTCAGATGTCAGCAGGCTTTCTTCATCTTTTACTAACTCACAGTTATCTGACAATTTGAAACCTTGCAGGTTCCCTTATTTTTCACTCTTATTTACATCCTTGTATTTTATATTACTTTTATAACCTTACCTGTATTTTATTTTATTATTTTTGTAATTTTCTATTTTTTTTCCTCTAAATACAATACTTTTATGTGAGCATTCTTAGAGGGAGCATGAGACCCAAGCATATCATAACCAGCAACTGCGCTCTGTAATTGTTGTGCATATGTCAATAAATTCTTGAATCCCAGTATTGTAAAGGATTACTTTAAATGGAGACATAAAGGATAAATCTGACTCATCTTTGCACAAAGCCCACATATAAATGTATGTTATTAAAGCACCGTTTTTGAATGAATTTGATCATTAATTGAAGGCATTAGCAGTCCAGGTAAAGTTGAAGTTTAAGCCCCCCCCTGGTAGAGAGTTTAGTTTGTAAACACACTAACACTCCCAAATATGAGTAGACTGCATCAGATGATATCTGACAGAGGTGTGTTTGTTTCAATTTAAAAAATCAGGTCACACCTCTACACAGCGTGGCACCTGACAGAAGACAAGACACACACGTTGACAAAACACACACACCCAGCCACACAAACAAACGCACTCACACTGTAGAATAACTGCAGTGAGGACAATGAAATACGACGCATTTCACCTTGACACAGGTGGGTCCTTCTATGTGATTGTTTTTCTCCAACAGCACATACACGCACGCACGCACGCACGCACGCACGCACGCACGCACGCACGCACGCACGCACGCACGCACACACACACACACACACACACACAAACACCTCCCAGAAGATACGGCTCGCACTAATAATATTAGAGCAGGAGCAGTTGACCTGTGGTACGATACATGGGTAGTGATTTTTCTATTCATATCAATCGCACGGCTCGATTATGGCACTAATCGGTCACCATGCTGTAACACCTGCCTCCACTGCAGCTCTGTTTGTACTCGCATACAGACATAACGTTGATGGATGTGTACAGATAGGAACCTAATCTCAGAAAACAAAGTAACATTGGATGTAATTCTGGGTAAAAGTTTGCAGGTTCGACCGAGGATGGCTGTACAGTTTGGTTTCTTCCTGTTTACCCCATCATAGATATCTTTGTCCTTGTGATGCTGAACAAAGAACTAAGTGGTGTTGTTTTCAGGCTGCTCCTTTTGCAAAGATTTGTCTAACGAAGTTGAAACGTAAAAGCAGAAACTCATCTGCCTGTGTGCTACTTGCGCTCCATGCACGGCTGCTCCCAGTGTAAGTGGGTCTAATTAAATCCTGCACACTCTTCTCCACTAATGACTTTTACACAGGCTACACACTTCACATGCAGCACATTAACACAGCACACTGCATTAAGAGAGAAGATGAAAAAAGGATTAATTGACTGATTCATTATTAATTGATTGCCTCAGCCGCTCGGCTCGCTGCAGTTCAGACATGCAGAGTCAGCACGAGAAGTATAGGAAGCATAAAACATGTTTGCCTGATACATTAGTGAGGCAACAACACCCGCTTTACTGGTCTCCAGTCTCCACATCTTGACTGAAGCGCAGTGACAAGCTTCAGCAGGCGGGACAGGCTTCATTTCCACAACCCCACGGGGGCAGAGGCTCCCTCTTATGGTATCCACCCCGAGGAAAAGGGGGGGGGGGGGAACCTTGCATGTCTATGGGTGTGTGTGTGAGAGACAACACAATGATGACTGTGGATACTACGCTGTGATGGCCGTGGCACCATTCATTGGATTAATGACCGATCACAGGTGTTTGATGCCCTTTTATTACCCCGATCTGGCCCTTGCTCTGATGGAAACGTCCCACCCGTCAAGAGGATCACATTCATGATCATTCAAGCGACTGTATAGTGGGTCAATACTCGGCATTTACAATATACACTAGGACCACATATAATATATATTTCTTTGTATTCAGTTACACTCAATGGCAGACGGGATTAATTTGAACGCATCATATAGTCCTCAAAGAATGGGTTGCATTGTCCTGAATTCTGTTCTGGATTAGTCTATCTAATGATCATATTAATTATAGTATATATTATATAGAATTGAGTTTTTTTTTTTGTAAAATGCGGCACAGGTCATTAAAGCGCGACTGTGACCGATCTAGGAGGGGGAAAAAAAAGGAAATCATAAAAAAAAAAAAATTCCGCCCAAAATCTAAGACATTCTCCTCCATGGCTATACGTACCTCCGCCAGCAGCGGCAGCCAGAGGCAGGTCCCGATCAGGCACAACATTTCCCGCCTGCTCGGAGCCATCCTTCCCGCCCGGTGTGTCCGTGTCATAGCCAGAGATCTGCCATCTCCAAACTGTCCGTGAGCGCAGCCGTTATCCTGCGCGCGCCCCGCCGCTGGAGCTAACGTGGGGGTGTGTGATGATGTACGCACAGAACGCAGGGTGGGGCTCCGCGAACGCATCATAGGACGGAGAACACGCACTCTCTCACACACACACACAAAGAGAGAGATTGATTCTGAGTGAAATAGTGTGGAGCTCTGCAAAACCCTTATGCCACAAGCATCCCTCTCTCTCTCTCTCTCTCTCTCTGTCTCTCTCCCTCTCCCTCACACACACACACTCAGGCTTTTATATATCACAAGGGCACATCTCCCCAAGAATTACATCCATTCAAGAAATATGCATTGCTAAAATGTGGGTAACGTGGAGGGTCAAACAGGATTTTGTAGGAAATGGGGGTCCTGAAGGACTGACCGAATGGGGAATGGAAGTGTTGCACAGGAGTGGTGTAAAGCAAACACCACGTACGCCTGTGAGCCTTTGTTCATGTGAAGTCTCCGTTTTGCTTTTGTGTTGGAGGCGCTCCGCGGCTCAGTCGGGCTTCCTGCTCCAGGTAGACGGCAGCCAGGTGGGAGCAGCTGCCATCTTGCTTTAGGGGGGTGAAACAGTGGGAGTGTGTTTGTGTGTGTGTGTGTGTGTGTGTGCCATGGCCAGAACATCTTCCATCCTCTTGTTGAAGCAGAGAATTAGTCAGTTGTGGTTTTTCAGCACTTAACCCTCGGCATCTATATTTTTCTCGTTAGGTGTGGGGTCACTTTACTGCTGAAACAGGATAGTAGTACATATGCTGTTTTAAAAATGATTTAAAACGTTTCTTTTTCTCCCTACTGCTGCAGCAACTCCTGCTTGTAAACCTTATACAATATAATTTGTGAGGAAACATCCAAACTGGCTCTGATCAGCACAGCAATTGTGTGAGTTTGTTTGTGTGTCATTTCAAAAATGTTGGATTTGTTGCTGATCCAGGTAGATGCAATATAGATCAGTTAAGACAAAACAGAGTCAGCTGTTATAGTATTATAGTATTTGACAACTTATTGCAGTGTGATTTGAAAAACTCCAGCAGCTCTGGCTTAATGTTCAGGATCATTGTCCTGCAGAATTTTGTTTTTCACCAGTAGATTTTTTGCGTGTGATGTGAACTGCAGCCTGGCTTTTTTTATTTTTGAGATGCATTTTTATTTATTTTGTGGCTAATCTCTGTGGTTACAGTAATGAGCTCTTGACTTGGCTTGAACTGTTCTACTAGGTTGCTACCTATGTTCTAGTTTTCCTGTGCCTTGTTTTTTGGAATGCACTCAACTGCTAATTTTGGCAAACTCCCTGTTCAGACTAATTTTCAGGGATTCTGATTTTGAACACTTCTTTTTGGGTGAAGGAACAGGGACAAACCATCGTTCATACACGGTGTATCTGCTCTATTTTTTTTTTTATAAAATTGTAGCACCAAACTAAGCACCAGGGTGATTTTCTATCCCTGTTCCTCTGCAATCCCCTGAAGCTGTTCTAGAGAGATTAGCTGAATTCATACTTCAGACAGTTTTGTTTTACCCATGGGCCCTGGGGTGGCAGATTACTTGGGAAATTAAACCTTTTTTTTAATCCTCATAGGTTCCCTGCCAATGGTGCCTTTGATGTTGCTGTTTAGTGATAACATTTGACTTGAACCCATATCCGATTTGTCTCATCTTCACCATCATCTTTTCTCTCTGGTGCTATTTTGCCTGATTTCTCTCATTCCTAACTTCAATTTTATTGAATCGGCATGTGCTAACGACGTGGTTGAATGCAATAAAAAAAGTAATATCTCCAACACACACTCACACACATGGCATACAGCAAGTGTGCCTGCTTGCGTCTGCCAGCATTTTTTTTCCCTCCTCGCCTGCAAACGTAAGCCCATATGTGATATTGGAGGAGAGTTGGCATCACGCGGCAAAATGCTTTGTTGTCATGGTAACCCCTCCGCGCCTCACAACGCAAGTATATCTCCCATCCTTGACTGTTTGTGTACGTGTCGAGAACAAAAGGCAGTATGACGAATGAGAGGAGGTTGAAAACAGGATGGAAGTCGGTCAGACAAATTCACCAAAAATGTAAGTCACTGTGGGCCCAGTGCTTCCTGCCTGTCATGGTGGATTTTAGCAGAAAGGGAGAGCTTTGAAGATGAACTTAAAACAGAAACTCACACATGCACATACAGACTTGTTGTCAGAGGTGTTGTCCTCCTTGTGCGTTTCTTCCTCAAATGATGTTGCACCCCTCCTCAGTTTCCCACCAAATACTGAGAGGACCCAGACCCTACAGCTAAGACAGTTGGTATGGAAACAAATCGCTAAAGCTCCCAATCTCTTGTTTACCAACTCATTACTGGTTCCTGCTGCCCAATAATGTCACTGCGTTCACATTATGGCAGCAAAAGACACCATTACTAATGCAGATTGCTGCAGGGCTGGCGAGGAACGGGAGATTCAGTCGGTGAGCACAACCATCCTGTCTGCTTCTGCTCTCACTTGTAATATTCCCTTCCGTAGTTTATCTACAGCCATGGAGAAACATGATTGGAAACATTTCAAATTCACCTCTGACAGGGAGATAAATAAACAGGGGGGCTAAAGGACACCACAGGGTCCCCATTCTGTCGCTCTGACATTTCACACGCTGTGAAACCCAAAATGAAAAGGCAACACAGCATCAATAAAAGCCAAATGCCGTGGGCCTAAGTGTCGATAGGAGAAGCGCAAACAGTGTGTTGTTTCTGCAGGAGAAAAAAAAAGAGATCACTGCTATGTTATCACTCCGAGAAGCTGAATCCCCACAGATAGCTCCTGCTTCCTGCGCTGCCTTTACTCGCATCTCGCTGACATGCTACAAAGCAAATGCAGGAATTAGGAGGATGGGGAAGGATAGATGGGAAGGAGACGGCACACACTTTGGGTGGAGCCTGAAATGAAAGAGCTGGAGCTAAGAGGTCTTAAAGGAAAAGCTTGTGATGTTACAGCATCTAATCCTCAGCCTGGCTGAATTGTGAGGCCTTGGGTTAAGTGAAAGACTGTCCCTGCCATGTTGCTCAGCTTCCTGGTGTAAGTGACACTTAATAATCAGGGCTTTTTATTCATGGGTGGTAAAGAGTAATGTCTTCTTGAATCATATCATTGTTGGCATTAGCTGCATGTTTTATGTTTTGTATAAACCCATTTTATTTTGTGTTTTAAGCCAGAGTCTACAGCCCTTTGCACTACGAGTCTTTATATACATATTCTAAACGTCAGTATGCCAAAATGCTCACAGTAACAATTCGAGCATGCTGATATTTTGCAGGAATCGCAGAATCCGGGAGTGGGGGAGGCTCAAATGTCCAGCTGATTTGTGCTTTTGGAAATGTCTGACTGTGATTTATCCTCTGGGGGACCATTGATGCCTGCATAACATTTTATGGCAATCCATCCAGTGTTTTTTTTTTATATTTTAGTCCGTACAAAGGTGCCGGACAGACAGACTGACACAACCGTCCACAGATTCCAATGAATCATAGTTTATTATTCTGTAATTCGGTTGAGGCAGAAGCTCCAGCTGAGTAATCAAGGAGTCAATGCCCTACAGATTTCCATATTTTCAATTGGATTTATTTTTTTTATTACATTTTTTATGTTTACCATGTAGCCAAATGCATATGGAGGAATGTATCAGTCCACAAACTGTTTTTAATTTGATAGCATTTTTTATTTAAATTGTCCATATATTATCGCTCTCTGATGTATTTTCATTTGTTTTTGCATGGCAGATTCAGTACTGTTCCATAAACCACTAAAACGCAGGGATTTTAAAATTCTAACAAAGATGAGACAGACATAATTTTACAAAAAGGGATAAAAGCTGGAACCAATGGAATAAGAAAGAGAGGCTCAAGCAGTACTCATCATCAGCCTCAGGTCAGAGCATCAAAAATTGAATAGACAGAGATAACATCCACCATGAAGGATGTTTTCATCTGTTTGTGTCTGATAGAGTCAAAATGTAATCTGACGGTGCAGCCAATTAGATGTTCAAATGTATGTGTACGGTGGATCACCACCCTGCGTTATGTTTATCTATATTATATATTTGCTGTAAATCTGTGTGTGTTGGTTTAACAAATGAAGACTTTGTGTTGGGTCTATTGTGCTGAACAAGAACATCTGAGCTAAACGTGAGATTACACTGCCATCAGCTGTCAGAAAATGATGCCTGCAACACATTTAGCTCATAAGAATTTTTGTTCAATTTATTAAAACTGTACAGGAAAAACTGAACTACAAATATAAACTAATTAGAGAAAAAAAGACAATATCCACTCATTATTTAGATTTTGAATTCAATAAACAAACTTTTTCCAATCTGGTTTATCCTGACAGAGTAATTTGATAAATGAAAAAAAGAGAACAAGGACAATTGAGTTATTCAGAAAGAAAGCACTTATACCATCTTTGGATGTTGTCCCCTCTGTCCTTGGTCACTGAGGTCCTGAAACCTGCCACATCGGAAGCTCTTCTGACTCCACTGCTGACCCCAAAGCCTGTAAGTCAAGTTTTTTCTACTTTAAAACACATGTTTGATGAGTGTACCTGCGCATAAATAACAGGTAGCCTCTCTCTCCAGCTGTCAGAAACATTTAATGGAGTATGAATTTTAATATTTATTTAATATTTAAGTTTGTTTAATATAAGTGAGATTTGTCGCCCTCCTGTGGTCACTTATGCGGACTACGGAGGATCAGGTGTGGACTGAAGTGATGGTACAACTCACGGAGCGAGGCGGGTTTACGCCGGAAACTACTCTGTGCTCTTCAAAGTGAAGTATACACAATGCACCTTCTGCATGCTTTTAATATTTAGAAACATCGTGTCTTACTTATGTCTAGCGATATTAATACATATAATCACTCAAATATGTTAAAACAAAGTTAATGTTTTTCGCAGTAATTTCTCTATGTAGTTGTCTCTTGGCCGTAAGTTCCTTTTGCATCATGCTCGTTGTTTTGTCTCCTTGAGATGGGGTTGTGTCCCCATGTGATCGGTGTGGGTCTCTTTGTGTCGGTGGCTGTGCATCTGTGTGTGTGTCCGTTTTTTGCGTTGTGTCCCTTCGTAGTTTTGTCCGAGAATCTATGCGATGAGCCACTTCACCACTGTCCTCCAGTGCCGCTTTTATTTTGAAGTTTTGTTCCGGAAACGCGTCGTCTGTAGTGATCCACGCGTCTGTCCGGTAATTAGCACACACCGGTGCCAGCTGCGGGCGGGCGGACAAGCGGAT
This sequence comes from Colistium nudipinnis, assembly GCA_016785305.1. NCBI lineage: Eukaryota > Metazoa > Chordata > Actinopteri > Pleuronectiformes > Rhombosoleidae > Colistium > Colistium nudipinnis. Next base: position 247,861 of record JAFBJU010010979.1, read on the forward strand.
TCCAACGTGTGCCATAGTGTGTCTGTGCAACGTTGGAACGTGATTAAAACATGTCTGAGTGATGTTAGTCGTGCGTGGAGATGTTGACAGACATGATCGTGGAGGAGGAATTTGAGATCAAGGAGGAGGAACCGTGGTACGACAAGCAGGACCTTGAACATGGTAATATTTCCTCCCAGTCTTTGTCATTGACCGCCCGAAGATTAAGATCCACGCTTATCCCGACTTAAATAGTCAAATAGCACAACGGAAACGTGCACCACGGCTGTAACACAGCGAAACGCTGAGAACATAATGTAACCCGTTGAAACTCACCTTAAAACCCTGCAGGTGCACAGCAGGTTCAATTTGTTGGGATTTTCCTGCGATTCGTCGAAATATAATAATGTTATAATTATTATTTGTACTCGGGACGTTTGATGGGTGTACAATCTGATTTAGTGGAAATGAAGCTGCAAAGGGGGGGGGGGGGGGACAAAATAGGCTGGGCGCAAAATAGGCTGGGCAGTCATACATGCGGCAAAGTAAAAAGAAAGATACGGTCTGAAATTAAGGTTGGACTCCATTCTTCCCCTTTGTCTTTATTGCTCACCTTTAAAACGAAATCATACAAGTTGGTGCAAATGCAAATGTTCCCCTTAATTGTTTAATTTTCAACGCAGTTGTGCGATTCATACTACTCACTCCAAAACAAGCCTTTGAGATGTGGATAAAACAAGGGTCAAATTGATTTGTCCATAATGATCAGTAGTCCTTACTCTATATATGATTGAGGCCTGAGCTATCCCTTGGCAAGAATGTATGCAATTTTGTGTGGCACATTAAAAAAAAAAAAAAAAAGTAAAACAAAGTCGGGAGCTGGATTTTTGCCAGCAGCAACATAACCTCTCAAAGCTGCTTCCTGCAGCAAGATCCCCCATCTCTGCACCAGTGAGCCCGACTAAGGTATTATACTGAAGCATTGTGGTCCCTCTGTGTCCCCTGCAGACCTCCAGCTGGCAGCTGAGCTGGGGAAGACTCTTCTGGAGAGGAACAGGGAGCTGGAGCAGGGCCTGCAGCACATGTACTCCACCAACCAGGAGCAGCTGCAGGAGATCGAGGTAGGACCGGTTTCGGACATCTCTCGCTCCGTGTCTCTCCCCTGACTGTATGTGACCCTAAACGGAGTCTCGGTTAGACCACAATTGGTCGAACTGTCGGTGAAGTACCACCGGAGGTGTATTTTTTTTTATTGGTAAAGCCAATTTCTTTGCTGCTGCCAGAATTTGCACTACGGACCAACATTGCTCCCAATTTGTTTAGAATTTTGCATTCGTCCCCAATACCGCAACAGTATTTATGATTTATAAGCCATGGAAAGGGATTGTCTTTTATTTCTTGGAGAGGAGAAAAATAGTTATTTAGCAGTGATAAACAAAGCGGTAAAGATGGATCCAAACAATTTTTTAATGAGTCCAAAGGTTGAATTATTACGATTCTATAGAGGATAAGATTTATGTATATGAAACCAGCCCTTCCTGTATTATACTTGACTCTTGTCTGCTTGTGATTTAATAGCATAGTTCCATTCCTTATTCTTATGTCAAAGAGCAATGGCAGAAATGCAGTATTTATTAATGCTTTAACAGATTTCCTGGATCTTGAGTCCTAGTTTTAATTTCCTTGAGTAGGGTCAGATGAGGGGGGGGGGCTGTCTGACAGTAAATCCCTCTCTACATGTCACTGCAGCCTTATACAGATTTAATCTCTTTAAGTCCTGTGCTGGATACGTGTGACGTTCCCGGTTCGGTTCAAGCTCATGACCTGTGTTGCAGTTAATTACCGTCTTCCCAATGCGTTTGCGGTCACTCTTCGCTGGAATGAGCGTGTCTTTGTGTGGCTTGACATCTAAGTGGTCCGCAGTTGTTTCAGGTCTGTTGGTTGTCAGCGGGCAGATTACGTGACGTAAGGTTCAAGGTGTTCTGGCTTGCAGCGGCTGATAAGATAACCTGTTAAAATGTCTTTTTAAAAGGGGCCACGTATAGGCACTTTCGTTATAGGAATAATGTATAATAGCAGATATTTGTTGCTTTGTTGTATCTGATGAATCATAATAGGGAGGTTTAACAGATGAGTCCAATCCTGCAACATCTTTAAAACGCATCTTCCAAACTCTGAGAAAGAATCTCACCCACAGTATTGTGATTTGTTTACCCCTAATCGTATTCATCTGATTGAATTGTCTCCTTGCAAAGTAATTCAGCTGATTTCAATGTTCTTGCCGCCGTGTTTTGTGTATGTTGAAAACTTAGGTGAAGCGCATTCTATTCCATCGTTTCGGATCAAATGACCTATAAATGGAGTTTGATTATATTTTATTATAGGGTGGTGCGTAAGATCAATCCAACGATTGTAGTAGACAGAATATTTAATAGTTTCATAGACATCTCAGCAGATCATGTTCAACAAACTGGCCTTCCTCTCATTGGTGTTCTCACTCTCGTGTCTCCACCTGGCCTCTCTCCCTCTCTCCTCCAGTACCTGACGAAGCAGGTGGACCTCCTCAGGCAGGTCAACGATCAGCACGCCAAAGTGTACGAGCAGCTGGACGTGTCGGCCAGAGAGCTGGAGCACAACAACCACAAACTGGTTCTGGACAACAGGACCGCCCAGCAGAAGATCCAGGGGTAAGACGGGAAGGAGTGGTAAATATGATCCTGGAAAAGTGAGAAGGAGAAGATGTTCTAACATCGTTTCGTTTTATGCATGCAGGCTGACGGAGACCGTGGAGCTGCTACAGACGCAGGTGGAGGAGCTGCAGCATCGGGTAGAGGAGCTGAAGCTGAGTCCTCAGCCTCCCAACAGAGAGAGGTGGTCGGCGCGAAGCAGTCAGAGCGTGTCCTGCCTCCAGGAGTTACAAAGCATCCACAGGTGAGTAGGATGGTTCACGCGTCCTTTTGGTCCTGACGTGTTTAGTCAGTGAAATCAGCAGCAGACAGACACGTTTTCCTACTTTTAGATGATCAGAAACCATTTGACGTCACCTTGGGAAAGTTGCAATGGCCCTCTTTCCCCTTTACCGGCCCAGAATCATTTACAGGAAATAATGGATACAGTTCATATTAAAAATGTGAGATTTAAACGAATGAAAAGCATTATCAGTTGCAGCGTCCACTGCCTGAGTTATAGTCTCGGTGGTGTGTAATCCTGTTAGGACTGCTCCATCAAAACATCCAGCTCAGGTGGATGGAAATGTCAGAGAGAGGCTCTGAGCCGTGGATGAGGTTGGAAGGGAAGAGGTCAAAGTCTGAGCTGAGAACCACCAACGTGTCTCAGTGTCTCTTTCAAACTGTCCTCTGATTTGTCAGCTAATTTCTAATCACCCGGGTTCTACTGATAAGTTCTTTATTTCTTGCTCGATGTGCTTTTTTTTGTTGTTGGCTGTTACATCGCCCGCTTTAGCTGTTGCTTTGTATTGTTAATGATGCGATTTAAAGGTAAAGTGCACAATACTAAGTGAGCTCTTCGTGAGATCATTATAGGTTTGTTTAATATATTTAAATCCCTGTCAGATGGTCGCCTGACCCATGGCCACTGGTGTACGTTGTCCTCCTCTCTATGCATTGTGCTTTTACTGTCACCTTATCGCTTCGTAATGGAGACGAGTGCAGTTAAAATGCAAAGGACGGCTGTTAAACACGCAGACAGTTGTTTCAACAGACTCGTTTAAACTTTCAACTTCCTCTCTCCGGCCTGCAGTTGAGCATTGGACTGAATCGCATGTACTGTGGTTGAAATATGTGAAAGTATCCCTTTTAATAGACACGTATAGTCTACTTTACAGGAGTAAGTTGGAAATTATGGAAAGCCACAAGTAAATGAACTCAGACAGAAATTGAAAGTATGCACCGCCTGTCTCCCCCGTCCAGGTACGACCACGATCCCGACGAACCTTCTGACGAGTCCGCCGAGACGTCGTGGCGTGAGGAGGAGCAGGCCTCGCTGCGACAGTCCCTCCGCGCCCTCCAGACTCAGTTTGCCAGCGAGCGCGCTCGGAGGGAGGAGGCCGAGCGGGAGGCCGAGCTGCTGGCCGGCGAGAACGCGACGCTCGAGCACCAGCTGTCGGGGATGCAGGGGTGTCGGGTATGTTAAATGTTACATATCTCCCAGCTTTGGTGTCGCCTCCACACAGACACAAGTTTGACTGTGTGACTTGTTCCTGCAAAGTTAGATTTGAAACAAACAGGATTTTTGCTCATTCAAAATCGCGGAATAAAGGGTTGATTAAAAGAGTAAAATTAGAGGGAAAATCAACGTCATTCACATACAATGAAGAAAATTGTTGCTGCATTGTTCATCGATATTTTCCCCACACAATCTTTGACCATTTTTCCGTAAATTCCCTCAGCACATGGTTTCCTCTGACATCATCCCTTTTCGCAATCTTGTATTCAGGGCAGAGTGCTTGAGCTGGAGCACGAGGCCGAGGAGCTTCGTCAACTCTGGAAATCAAAGTCCTCGGCGAGATTGTCCAGGCCGGACGTAATCCACAGCCTGCTGCCGCACGCGATGTTTGGCCAACCGGAGGAGGAGAGTGAGGGGGATGCAGCTGCAGGCAGGAGCCCCTGGGTGCTGAAGCGCTGTGGCACTGACAGGCCGATGACTGTGGCCCACGTGCCCGATTCACCCGACAGGATCTACGACCACGAGTGCTCCTGCGTGCGCCGAGCCGAGGTGGTGAAGTACCGCGGCATCTCTCTGCTCAACGAGGTGGACGCCCAGTACAGTGCCTTGCAGGTGAAGTATGACGAGCTGCTGCGACGCTCCCAGCCCGGAGAGCACGGTGAGCAGAGCCACGAGTCGGTCCCAACCCCATCCCGTCTCGGCGTATGTCCGAGCCTGACGGACGCCAAAGACTTTGCAGGGGACTTCCACCAGCCAGAGTACAAGGAACTATTCAGGGAAATTTTCTCCCGTATCAAGAAAACTAAAGAGGACCTGATTGAGAACCGGGGAGGGACCTCAGCTGGTGACGTGCTGCCTGTTATGCATTAGTTTCCTCTTGAAAATAAAAAAAAATCTGCTGAAAGATTATAATTATTGTCTTCCAGTTGTAGACTGACTCTTTGGAAAGACTTGGACAGCTGTATGCAGCTGGCGACCTCTGTTATTTTCCCAGAATTGATGTAAAGACGTAAGGTAAGATTGATGCCGAAAACAAGGCAAAACACCACCAGCTCCTTTCTCAGATGTGGCTACTATTGCACAGAAACACCAGTGCCTAATGCCACCGTCTCTACCTCACTTTGCACAGTGCTGTTGTTTAACAAACTCCTGAGGGAATCGCTTCTGGGAATAATCAAAAATCTGTCGTCTTTTTCATCTGTTGCACTGTATTTTACGGGGGGTCTCATTTCCTTTTTAATTTCCCAGAAAGAGACCCACATACATTTACTGAAAGGTTACTAGAAAAGCCGAGGACCTAATTACAGATAAACTGTAGTCAATTTGAAGTTTGTAAAAGAAAAAAAATCCTATTGAACTGTTTAAGTTAATTGCTGGCCAAAGTTTTCTACCACTAATGCAAAAGAGGGCAGCTGAAAAAACTTGCTAAGGCAATTCATCATAAATGAAAAATGTCATATTACCTTTCTTGCCAGTTCTTCTGGATATTGACAGCTGCTGAAGAGTCCCAGTTTTCAAACATTGGCATTTCTGAAAAACAAAAAATAAAAATGTGATTAAATACATTACGAGTCAATGAACTAATGGTTTTAACTATTACTCTCTTAAAGTGAACCCATCTTTCAAAAATAATTGCCCCCGAAATTAGTCCTTGTAAATCTACACCTCTTTCAAGGAAACTTTAATAAGGAAATTAGACATATGTAAAATTAGGTGTCACAGTTGCGTCTCTTTTTGTTTACTGATCTCCTGTTCTCCAATGTGACATTTTTATTTATTTTTCTTCTTTGAAACTAGAAAAAAAATTGCAGGTGTATTGGTGCATGCCTCCGCCTATAAAAAAGATTAATGCGAGGATTAACTGTATGGTATCGGATGTTATATCGGTGAATCAGTTAATGTCAGAGGTTGAAGCTGGTGATTTAAGGTGCTATATTATTAGGGTTATTTTGTACACATATCGCTGTGATGATTACTCGATTACTGAATGTTAGGTTAGATGACTGTGATTGAATGTTATATTTAAAGTTTACCAAAACAACTCTTTGTGGCTATTTTAGTATAAACCATGTTGTTTTTGCTGCCTAACATTCATGTTTCCTTCTGTAAGCTTAAGGACATTTGTAGACATCGTCGTAAATCACATTGAGATGCACTTTAGAATTGCACAGGCATTACCAAATGCTCATTAGACACCTTAATGCTCTCTCAATTGTAGTGAATGTAACTGTGAAGTCCTACCCTTTCAATTCCAATTCCTACCTGTCAGCTCCAGACATGACAAATCTGCTATGTATGTAAATGCAATGTGTTTTTCCCTTTCCTATGATTGGACCTCATAGTTACTGTTATTGCTCTGAGCAATAAAACATGAAGCAAGTTGAGACAGCAGCGTTTTCTTTTTTGCCTGAAATAGTTGAATATGTTAAAATACAGAACTTAAAAAAAAAAAAAAAAATTACTATTGCCTTATGTTAGCCAAAAAAATCAATATTTTCTAAACTTGCATAAAAACATCGGCAGTGACTAAAAATAGGGTTGAGGCAAAAAAAATAATGAAATCGTCAAAATATAGTATGTTGTCCAAAATTTGACAGAAACACCTTACCATAACGTTTTATCGGCAAAAAAAGTCAAACAATTCAAGACACTCGAAACCCGCACAGGAACATCTGCAGTGCCTAAACATAACGTAGATGCGGTAAAAGTGAAAACTTCCTGGTTTTGGGCATTTTTTAAATGTCCAAATTGTGCCAAAAAACGCCTTACTATAGCCTTACCTTCGGCCCAAAAAGTGATCATTTTCAAACATGTCGAAAACACTCGAAACTCGCACAGCAGCATCGGCAGAGCTTAAAAATAGGGTAGGTGAAAAATAAAATGAAAAAGTGAACACTTCCTGGAATTTGGGGACTTTTTTGGTGACTAATTTCTGCCAAAAAAACGCCTTACTATAGCCTTACCTTCGGCCAAAAAGTGACAATTTTCAAACATGTCGAAAACACTTGAAATTCGCACAGCAGCATCGGCAGAGCTTAAAAATAGGGTAGGTGTGAAAATAAAGTGAAAAAAGTGAAAACTTCCTGGTTTTGGGGATTTTTTAAATTTCCAAATTGTGCCAAAAAAACGCCTTACTATAGCCTTACCTTCGGCCAA
>JAFBJU010011219.1:0-35812 GCA_016785305.1 Colistium nudipinnis
AGACAAATAAAAATACATCTCAGCTTTATCCTTTAAAAGGAAAATCAAAGAGTGTGATCAAATCAGGGGAATTTATGAAACAACAATTATGATCTTCGGCCTCACAATTTTTTCTCTGCCTTCGTCAGAGTCAAGTTTTATTTTTAGTTAAAAAAAAGATAAATAATATAATAATATTTTCTTTTGGGGATTAAAAAAAGATAAAACAAAACAAAAACCCCGTTGTTAGGCAACTCATTTAAAACAAAATAAGATGAATCCTTCAAAGGAGTTACAGTCGAGGGAAATAAATCAGCGCAGGCGGTTTAAGGCAGAGAAAATATTGGAGTTTGGGGTTTCAACGTTAAACTCTAAAGTGTTTGTGACCTTTTTTTAAAAAAAAAAGCTGGTCGCTCTCTCTCCGTCTCCACTAATTGTTTTTGTTCATCCTTTCATCCATTAACACGTCCACTCCTCCCCTCTCCCTTTTCCCCGCCGTCTATTTAAAGATGGCGGCGCTGGGTGGCGGGCGGAGGGATGATCTGCTGGATTAGGATAATCCGGCCCGCTGACATCCTTTTCTCTCCTCTGTCCATTTTCGTTCTTTTTTTTTTTTTTTACCTCCTCTCCGTCTTGCTGGGACTTTCTCCTTTCCTCTCAAATATCCGATTCCATCCCCTGTTCTTTTCTTTTGTGTCTTTTCACTTTCTAAAGAGCCACCTCACTATATTGGCCGATCCCAATTTGGTGTCATTTCACACGTACGAGATATCCCACATTGAAAGGGCAAAAGGATCAAGCTCTGGGGGCGGAGACCTTACGTGTCCCTTCAGGTGACCTTTTGTTTTGGATTCAGTCCGCCAGCAGAAAGCGGAAAAAAGCTGAACCTGGTCAGTCACCAGACCACACACACACACACACACGACCTTGGAAGTGCTGTTTCCAGAGAGGAAGAGAAGGATGAAGGACGGATGGAGGCGTCCACCGTCCTTCTGTCCCCTCTTCTCCATCTTTGTGGGTCTTTCCGCGCAGACGTCGTGTGTCTCGTCGTCCCCAAATCATTTCAAAATAAAAGCGTACCCGCCGCGTCCTCCGTCCTCACGCCCGCCGAACGTTCCATGAAGGGACATTGATTATCGGTTATTGATGGCAACCGCGCTCGCCTCTCCTCTGCAGTGCGTTCCCGTCCCGGGCCGAGGATTCAGACTGGGTCAGTACTGCTGCCGCTGCAGAGAGGGCTTCTACGACCGGGACTCGGCAGGTAGACCACCTCGCACCTGCTCCATCCGTATGCTGGCTTGCTTTTGTTGCAAAGCTCCATTCATGTGTGTGTGTGTGTGTGCGCGCGGACGCGCGGCGCAGACGGAGGCCCCGTCGACGGCGGCGCCTGTCACCCCGAGCGGCCCGTCTGCCTGCCCTGCTGGCCCGGCTGCTCCGGCTGCCGGGACGGGACCCCCTGCTGGGTGCAGGAGGACGGGCTCCTGAGGGCCGGCGTCCTGGCCCTGCAGGGGGGCTTCACGCTCCTCGTCTTCGTCAGCATGCTGGTGGCCTACAGGCACCGACGCAGCCGGGTGAGTCCCCCCCGCCTTGGCCGTTTCCTGTTGGGAATCCTCAGGTTCTATACAGCAACCGCTTTCGAGATCTGAGTTATTTGCATTTTGTGAATGATTTCATAATTGTATGGTATATATGGATATTTTGTATAGTTTGAAAAAAAAAACGGATTGGAAAGTATGTTGCGCGGATTGAGGCGGATCCATCACCTCACCCTCTCACCCTCTCACCCCCTCTCCCCCTCACCCTGTCCCCGCTCACCGTCTCTCCCCCTCACCCCCACACCCTCTACGCCCCTCATCTTCTCACCCCCTCACCCACTCCCCCGTCATCTTCTCACCCTCTCTCCCCCTCACCCTCTCACGCCCTCACACCCCCGTCATCCTCTCACCCCCACGCCCTCTCCCCGTCATCTTCCCGCTCCCTCACCCTCTCGCCCCCTCCCCCCCTCATCTTCTCACACCCTCACCCTCTCCCCCCCTCTCCCCCTCCTCCTCTCACCCTCTCATCCCCTCGCCCTCTCACCCTCTCACCCTCTCACCCTCTCACCCTCTCACCCTCTCACCCTCTCACCCTCTCACCCTCTCACCCTCTCACCCTCTCACCCTCTCACCCTCTCACCCTCTCACCCTCTCACCCTCTCACCCTCTCACCCTCTCACCCTCTCACCCTCTCACCCTCTCACCCTCTCACCCTCTCACCCTCTCACCCTCTCACCCTCTCACCCTCTCACCCTCTCACCCTCTCACCCTCTCACCCTCTCACCCTCTCACCCTCTCACCCTCTCACCCTCTCACCCTCTCACCCTCTCACCCTCTCACCCTCTCACCCTCTCACCCTCTCACCCTCTCACCCTCTCACCCTCTCACCCTCTCACCCTCTCACCCTCTCACCCTCTCACCCTCTCACCCTCTCACCCTCTCACCCTCTCACCCTCTCACCCTCTCACCCTCTCACCCTCTCACCCTCTCACCCTCTCACCCTCTCACCCTCTCACCCTCTCACCCTCTCACCCTCTCACCCTCTCACCCTCTCACCCTCTCACCCTCTCACCCTCTCACCCTCTCACCCTCTCACCCTCTCACCCTCTCACCCTCTCACCCTCTCACCCTCTCACCCTCTCACCCTCTCACCCTCTCACCCTCTCACCCTCTCACCCTCTCACCCTCTCACCCTCTCACCCTCTCACCCTCTCACCCTCTCACCCTCTCACCCTCTCACCCTCTCACCCTCTCACCCTCTCACCCTCTCACCCTCTCACCCTCTCACCCTCTCACCCTCTCACCCTCTCACCCTCTCACCCTCTCACCCTCTCACCCTCTCACCCTCTCACCCTCTCACCCTCTCACCCTCTGGGGTTGAGTAGATTTGGGGTCAAAGGTCAAATTTTATTTATTTTTTTCTCACAGCTGCTACTAGCACTTGATCATTGAGAGGATGAGGAGGAGGAGGAGGAGGAAGAGGAGGATGATGAGGATGAGGATGATGAGGATGAGGAGGAGGAGGAGGAGGAGGATGATGAGGAGGAGGAGGAGGATGATGAGGATGATGAGGATGAGGATGATGAGGATGATGAGGATGAGGAGGATGAGGAAGAGGAGGAGGAGGAGGAGGAGGAGGAGGAGGATGATGAGGAGGATGATGAGGATGATGATGAGGAGGAGGAGGAGGAGGAGGAGGATGATGAGGAGGATGATGAGGATGATGAGGATGAGGATGAGGATGAGGAGGATGATGACGACGATGATGATGAGGATGATGATGAGGATGATGATGAGGATGATGAGGAGGATGATGATGACGACGATGATGATGAGGATGAGGATGAGGATGAGGATGAGGATGATGATGATGAGGATGAGGATGATGAGGATGATGAGGATGAGGATGAGGATGATGATGATGAGGATGATGATGAGGATGAGGATGAGGAGGATGAGGATGAGGAGGATGAGGATGAGGATGAGGAGGATGAGAAGGATGATGAGGATGAGGAGGAGGAGGAGGATGATGAGGATGATGAGGATGAGAAGGATGAGGAGGAGGATGAGGATGAGGATGAGGAGGATGAGGATGAGGAGGATGAGGAGGAGGATGAGGATGATGATGATGATGATGATGACGACGACGACGACAACAATGACGATGATGATGATGATGAGGATGAGGATGAGGAGGATGATGATGACGACGATGATGAGGATGAGGATGAGGATGAGGATGAGGATGATGATGAGGAGGATGATGATGACGACGATGAGGATGAGGATGAGGATGAGGATGAGGAGGAGGAGGATGATAAGGATGATGATGATGAGGAGGATGAGGAGGATGAGGAGGAGGAGTAGGAGGAGGAGGAGGATGATGAGGATGAGGATGAGGATGAGGATGAGGATGAGGATGATGACGATGACAACGACGGCGATGACGATGACGATGACGATCTCCTGGCTCCGTCCCGCAGGTCTTCATCCTGTACTTCAAGCCGAGCACCTTCAGGTGCATCCTGCTGCGCTGGGTGCGGATGCTGGGCTTCTCCATCGTCTACGGCACGCTCACGCTGAAGATGTACAGGTCGGGTCATCCTCCCCGTCAACTGACAACGTCACACAATGTCAAATGTCGCAACACCCTTCAAGTGACGGGATAAAACCAGGACCAATTTCAACCCATCATCTACTTACGCAGCCTCATAGAAATGATGAAAATATTCAGATAAAACCAATAAACGGGATCTGAAAATCGGTGTTAAAATCCGAGGTGACTGATGTGGCTCCACATTCCACTGCAGTGATTTTTTTTTCTGCCTCCGCAGGGTGCTGAAGGTTTTCCTGTCACGCACGGCCCAGCGCGTGCCCTACATGTCCAGCCTCCACCTGCTGAGGATTCTGGGAGTGATGCTGATGACGGTCAGCTGGTTCCTGTGCGCCTGGACCGTGGGCGTCCTGCAGAACCGGGACAGGAACATCCCGGTGTGGGTCACCAGCAGCACCGCCGGCGGACAGGGCTTCAACCTGTGCTACCTGGACCGCTGGGACTACATGATGGCTGTGGGTAAGTGGCACCGAGTCCGGGTCTTGCTCATTTTGAACTGAATTGATTTGAATTGGCTCCGATTGGCTGCAAATCATTCTTCACTTCGGGGACTTTCTGGGCCCAGATTGGCAGTTTTTGTCAAATTCAATAAATTGTTACGATCGGGACACGTGCAAAAAATTGGCAAAATATTGATCGATATCATTTTTAATATGGTAACAATGACCCGTTCTCCAGCGGAGCTGCTGTTCCTGTGCTGGGGCAGCTCCCTGTACACCGCCGTGCGGCCGGTGCCCTCCGCCTTCCACGAGCCGCGCTACATGGGCATCGCCGTCCACAACGAGCTGCTTCTCTCCTCCACCTTCCACCTGCTGCGCTTCACCTTCCCCTCGCTGCACCCCGACTGGATGCTGCTGCTCTCCTTCCTCCACACCCACGTCACCGCCACCGTCACCCTGGGCCTGCTCTTCATCCCCAAGGTTCTTCTTGCACTTTGCGTGTTTGATGCTTTCAAAAACCAACTTGATCCGTGTCCAGGAGGAAAAAAAACCATAGCCGTGCCCCCGTGTGTGTTTGACAGTTCCTTCACGTGTCCAAGCCTGGCCGGGAGGAGATCGCGGCCGAGGTCTACGAAGACGAAGTGGACCTGCGGCGCTCCGGCTCGTACCTGAACAGCAGTTTCCACTCGGTCTGGAGCGAGCCCAGCGTGGACCCGGAGGACTTCAGGGTAAACTCTCTCGTGCCTTCAGAACGATGTTATCACTTCACTGCATTGGAATATCATTTACAGAAGGTGGAAGAAGTTGCAAAGGTCACATTGAAATAAGTGGCTAAAAGTTCTCCTCATTGAACTGATGGCCGACTATAAATTTGTTAAATGCATTATAATTCAATCCTAAATAAACAGGAAATCCGGGAGATCTCCACCCTTTGTCCTTTTTCTCATCCTGTGTTCTTACATGAAAACATGTCTGGTACCTTTCCTCTGACTTGTTACGTTCCTTGTCTTCTCCTCTCCTCTCCCATCCTTTTCCACCCTCCACCCGGAAACCTTCTCCCACCGCCTCCCTTCTTCACACGCACCAGGACGAACTGAAGAAGTTATACGCTCAGTTAGAAGTTCACAAGACCAAGAAGATGACCGCCAACAACCCTCACCTGTCCAAGAAGCGCAGCTCCCGCTACGCACTGGGGAGGTCCATCATCAAGCGCATCGCCGAGTTCCCAGAGACAATGAGTCGCCAGTGCAGCCGCGAAGACAAGGACGGGTCCTTCCACAGCAGGAGCGCCACCCTGTCCGACTCCAGCAGGAGGGCCCCAGACACCGTCAGCATCGCTTATAAGAGCTCAATGAAATCCCCGTCCATGAGGACGTCTATAAGTGACCATCACTACGTGAGGGAAAGAGACTCTTCCCTGCGGGACTCCATGCTGAAGGCCAATGCTCTGAAGAGATCCTCCCAGCGGTCTGAGACCGACTCCTTAGATATTCCACCGGGGGTCTGTAAATCCGCCAGTGCCCAGAATCTGACGATTGATACCAATCTCCTGCATCCCGATCACACCCGGCTTCATAAGTCGTGGAGTCTAACCTCCAACACTTCCTTATCTATGGAGAGTAGCACAGTGCTGTCCAGGTCCCGGTTGAGTATCTCCATCAGCGAGCAGACCAGGAGCGCTCTCCAGTCCCAGTCCTTCGACAAGACCCAGGTCTGTCCTTGGGACGTGGAGCTAGAACCGTCGGGCGACAAGAACCAGAAGCATGTCACCTACGCAAACTCTGAGGACAATGAGGAGAAACGGCCGTCATCTCCCACGGTGCTCGTCTGTCCCTGGGACCATCTACCACCGGTTCAAAGTATTCCTTCTGAGGATAAAGATCGATTAAGTGAAGCCGAGTCGCCCAAACCTCCGGTGTCTGCAAGCGCGCCGGGGTCTCCCAGACCAAAATTCACAAAAGATCAGCGCGTCTTCTCCTTCCGCACCACCACCAGCAGTAAGTGGCTCTCTGTGAAATCAGTTTTGGGATCCATGGATGGGGGGAGCAGATCCAGCAGGGACGGGCATTTGAATAAAGAGGATTCTATCTCGCAAAGGAGTCAGGAAAGTGCTTCTACGACACCGAGATCAAGAACATCCAGTAGACGTCCAAGTCTGGAGAAGCGCTCGCTGCATAAAAGGAGTATGACGACGACAGACGGGAAACCGTGCCTCGTGAAGCAAAACGCAATCCGACTGTCCTCCGGGGATTCCACAGACAGAAGCCCAAGAAGGCTTGTGATTGGCAAATCTGCCGTCTACCCTTGGGACATAGATGACATGCAAAAAGATGGCAACTATGAAAACGTGTTTCTATCTAGGCAGAACAGCAAGCGCAGTAGTATAAGTTCATGGGACACCGCTAGCAACACCAGAACTCCTTCGACTCACCGAAGAGGAAGTAATCGGATCCCAACGGTCCGTAACGTGTCTCATGCCGATGTGTGCCCGTGGGAAGGAGGTGGTACGACGCAGCCAGGCGGCGGACCACAGAAGCAGCCGAGCATCAAAAGAGACGTCTGTCCGTGGGACCCTCAGGTTCCTGAACCATCTAATGTTTGTCCGTGGGAATCCAGAGAGCAAGGGAACCTTAAGAGACAGGAAAGCGCTCGTGGTGAAGTGTGTCCGTGGGAGTCGTCGGCCATTCCTGTTATTTCTCAAACGACTCCATCAATCGATTTACAGAGACAACCGTCTCTGACACGGGCGGTAAACGTATGTCCGTGGGACATTGCAGAACCGACCGCACCCTCTATAAGACAAGATAGTGAACATGCTAATATTTGTCCTTGGGATGTTAAGAACACAGCTGAAGTTGTTTATGAAAACCTAAATCCTTTGGAGAGCAAGGGAACATTGACACTTCCCCATCGACAAGAAGGTACGAAACTTGCCATCTATCCCGGAGCGCCAAAAGAAACACTGGTAAACAGCAAGCAACCCTTCCATGAGAAATCACCTGCCCTGGATCGGGGCAAACAAGGGACCAAGACGGCAGAAGGTTGCCCTTGGGATTTCCCCGATCCTCCTCAAATCGTGGAAGATATCTGTCCGTGGGAAGAGGGAACCTCAGAGATCAAAAATACAGCTTCAGCTTCGCAAATGACCGTCAAGGTAGATATTTGTCCCTGGGAAAGCGGAAATAAAGACATACCCGAAGAAGGCGAAGTTTGCCCCTGGGAAACTGAGTCCCCTGAAAAGACTACAGCCCTCAAGACAGGCTCTCAAGGACTGGAAAGACCAGCAGTTGTTTGTCCGTGGGAAACTGGGGAACCAGAATCTGTAAAGCCAGTGATCCCTAAAATATCCACCAGCCACATGAGGCAAGATACAGCACGGGGAAACGTTTGTCCATGGGATACAGAAGAACCAAAGGTTCTTCAAAAACAGGATAGCACTCGGGCAGATGTTTGTCCGTGGGATACAGATGAACCGAAAGTTCTTCAAAAACAGGATAGCACTCGGGCAGATGTTTGTCCCTGGGATACAGAAGAATCCAAGGTTCTTCAAAAACAGGATAGCACTCGGGCAGATGTTTGTCCGTGGGATACAGAAGAACCAAAAGTTCTTCAAAAACAGGATAGCACTCGGGCAGATGTTTGTCCCTGGGATACAGAAGAGCCGGTGATTGTCTCAAAGCAAGACGGAGCTTCAGCTGACAGGGGTTTGGCAGATCCACAAACGTCCGCTGAAGCCGGGGTACCCCGTGGTGAGAAACAGGAAGTCACCGACAACCAGGGTCCAATGACGGTCGAAGGTTCAGAGACTGTAGGAGACATCGACGCAGAACCGATGGACGACTCTAAAGCGAGTTTGGCTTTGGGACGGCGCGACGCTCTGTGTCCGTGGGAGATGGTGAGGAGCAGATCGGGTTCGTTCACAGACAACGCTTCAGACGTTTTCACGTGGGAACCCGAGAACATTCCAGAAGAAGATGAGGACGACGATGCAGAATGTGCTGCTGAGGCTCTGGTCTTCCCACCTGACTTGTAGCCAGATTCCAGGTAGCATGGACCGCCTCTTCTGACCAAACGGCGGGGATGTGAACTTTAATAAAAATTATTTACGGAGTACTAGACTGAGGAGAATCGGGGGGAGCTGACAGAGCTGAGAAGGCGTCGTCATGGAAACGCACCGCAAGGTATTTTCTTTTCACAGAAGCACATAATCCACCAATGTCTGATGATTGAAGGGCGTCTAAGGCAATTCGAAGTCTCCTTTCTTCCTGCTTCAAACCCCGCCCCCTTTATGAGTAATGTGTTTTCTGTGTGTTTGCATGTTTTTAGCTAACAAACATCATATTTGCCATGTGAGATCATTCCGATGGACACATGGCTGGAGAGAATTCTAAACCAGCAGAATCGAGATGAATCCACCCTAACCCTTTTGAGGAAAATTATATTTTTAAAAGTGGGAGAAAATGAATAATTGAATATAGTATAAATCATATATATACACAAGTACAACAGATGTCAAAATTCATTTCAATCAGGTACAAATGACAGATTAAAACTATGCAGACCCGTTTGAATGAATGAGGGATTATACTACTTATCATGCAAGAACAAAGCCAAAAAAAATGCATAAATCACCATAAACTGAGCTTAGAGCCTAAAACCTGGAAATGACTCATTTTTCCAAAAACGTTGTCGCTGCCTTTCAAGCGAAATACAAGGATATTAAGATCAATTATTTAAATGTATTTATTGTTCATGGAAATGACAACAAACATTAAAATGATATCACAAACTCAGTATTAATAATGTGGTTTATGGAGGTCAGGGCGCAGCTTTAGTGAAAAGGAGTGATTTTTTTCAGCATGACTTGATATTAGTTTTTAGAATCACTGCTAGAAAAATCGAATTTGGTTTTTAACTGGAACAAGATTACATATAATTATTATTATTCATTTTATTATTTTAAATCAAATTTCTCTGGGCCGATATTGTCATTATTGTCAAGCAATTCCTTTGGAAAAGTGGTCCTATATTTAAATGTCAGACTACTTTATTACTACTACTTAAAATTTCGAAGTAATATATATCTTTTTTTTGAGCAGACTTTATGGGGAAACCTTTTTAATATCAGCTCTTTTTTTCTGTATTGATGTCACTTGTGTTTCATTGATGGGGACTTGGGGCCCATTTTTGTGTTTGTGTGTTTGAATGAGCGTGCTGTACTTTGTCATGTTTATTTAAAACATTTAAATAAATAATAATCATAATATTGACGCAAGTCCCGCCCCACTGCCTGTGTACCGTTTTGAATTGTGTACCCAACTTCTATGAGAAGAAAAAAGCCGATTGGACGTTTCATTTTTGAATTTCCTGAAGTCGACATGAATATTTTCATCACAGAAATAAACCATTCCGTTTCTGGATACTTCATTTATTAAATTTGTTTACACATACACGCTAAATGACTCTCAGGAATGAAACATTAAGGGGTTCAGTAAAGAGACCGGTCGGGTTGGAGTCGGGACCAGAGCTGGTTTTCTGCTTCCAGGTTTTTGTATTGGTTTGTCCATCTCGACTCACCTGCTGACAACTTTTAACAGGCGTGTGGCGGCGCGTCACATGACCCCATCGTGAGGAACCGGCAGCGCCACCCTGAGGCTCACTTGTACCACTGCACCGCTGCTGGTTTGGGGATTTCAAAGGTGGCGCTGTCGAACTCTTGTCCTGGCATCAGCATGGGACCCGGAATCATGACGGTCTGGAGAAGGAGGAGCAGAAGAACAAAAACATAAACATGATCTTATTATACTGAGAACAAGTACCCACAATTCCACAGTGTGACGATTTAACCTTCACGGAAAAAGACCAGCCAAACTGTTTTCCAGCATTTCAAATCAGCTTCAACAACGACATTGACGTCTCGGCCGTTTTACTTCTCCATTTTCCTTTTTGTTTCACATGGCTGCAGACCATTTAAGCCACAAGAATCGCTCAGATTTAAGAGGTGGGTTTGATCGGAATACTTGAAATGCAATCTGTTTTTTTTGGTTGTTCTATAAATGTTTCCTGGACTCCAGCTGGTAAGTGTCCCGGTTTCTTTTGTCCGTGGGCGGGACAGATTGAGATTGACAGGTGGCAGAGTCTAAAATAAACTCGGAGAATTGGTTAAAAAAAACCCAGACGTGAAGGGAAACCGATTTAAGATGTCTGCAGTATTTCACATGAGAAATACTTTTTAAAGAATTGTAATGTATTCCTAAATGTTTATTATTATATATATTCTTTTATTTTTGTCAAACTATTGAGTCAAGTGGATTTGATCATTTTCATGCTCACTATTATCAACAGTATACTGTGACACTATTATGTCATTATTTATATGATGGAAATGGAGTGGACATAAATAACATCTGTCCTGTAAATCAAATACAGTTTTGTTACAGGATTGTAAGAAATATATTAAATAAAACCCTTTAGACAAAACATGCCTTGTGCTTATTATATAATCAGGTATGTGCTGGACGGATAAAAAAAAACTACATTTTTCATTTTCCTCTGTCTTTTTCTGAGCGAAAGATAAATGTTGGAGAAGTTCACCTTAATAATTGGGTCTTTGGCAGGAGCCCAGGACGGAACTATTTTGCCGTGTAGCCTCCACAGGCCGTAAGGGTTAAAGAGGTGTCGTTCGATGACCAGATACTCCAGGACGTCTTTGGGCTGCTCCTCGCTGCCCAGCATCAGCCTCCCGAAGTGGTCGTAGATGGCCAGAGTCTGCAAACACATCACGCAGGGGTTCACTCAGAGGTCCATCTGGACTTTATTTGTTTTCACTATTTTACTTGTCACTGATTTTCATATGCATATATGAAAAGTGTCTCTGAGAATTTGTAAATGAGTTATACAAATAAAACGTGTTATGAATGATTATGATGATTATTATTATTCTGTTTATAGATGTTTCTTTTTATTACATTGCTGGAACAATGTGGCTTCTGTGATCTGACTTTTGTTCAATTCAACATAATAATGACTTGATTACGTCAAAAAATACATATAAATAAAAAATAAAATAAAACGCAACAATATCACGCGCGGCATACGTCATACCTGTTTGGAGTGCATGCGGACCGTCACCTGGCCGTACAGGTTCCCTTTGCTGACCATGTCGGGGCAGCGGGCCTGAACCACCCTGGGCGGCTCCAGGGACTCCAGGAACCTCCAGCGGATGGTCTTCAGCCGGTTTCCCCTCGTCATCTCCTGGACACAGACCACAGAGCAGTTGCAGGTGTCGAGTGGGGAGATAAAAATGGCAAAAGACGAGCTCTGCGTGGAGCCAGAAAGCTTACCGGATAACACCGCTCCGTTACCAAGGAGTGAAGCTTCTCTTTGTTAAACCTGCAAACACAAAAACACAGGTTCCTCTTTCTTCGTGTCGGTCAAAATGCATTCCCTCATTGGACCGTGGGATCTTTTTCTGGGCTTGGTCCAAAATAGCAGCACAGAATTTGATGGAAGCCAAACCGGTCAACAATGACAATTGTGTTGATCTGGTCACAAACATCAAATGTTTTTTTTTTCTTACTGCGTCAGCGCGTGGTGAGCCTCGATGAAGATTTCCTGAGCTCGCTCGGCGAAATCCCTGGTTTTGAACTGCGAGTCGTGCTCTTTGATTTTACGGATCCTGCCAATACAGAATGAAAGAAATGTGTAGAATTCAATGGAAAAGCCAGGATAAGATGACCCGGCCTCATCGAAATGCATTATTCAGACATGTTTTTGATTTAAACGTGAGATCTCACGCAAGCTGGGAGGCGGCGCTCTGTCGAATCTGTTGCGTCCGCTGCTTCAGGCCTTCTTTGGACAAAGCGGAAAGACGAGCGTCGCCCTCCGGGGGGACGTAGGGGTCGAAGATTCCCGCTGGCAAAGACAGGGCCGATCAATAGATCAGAAAAGATCCGGGAGACTTTCCATACAGAGCAGCTGTCACATATGCAAGTTTTGACATGTGCTGTACGACACCATTTTACCTGTGCAGGAGATGTTGATGGGCCTCTCTGTGTACTCTTGTTTGATGACGATTCCTGCGGCCTTGGTCTTGCGCTCCCAGCTGCCATCCTTCTGCCCCTTGAGGCCGGCGGCTGGAGGGATGAAGTATCGCTTCTTGGTCCGGACCGGCAGGAATAACGGGGCCGGGTGCCGAATATCCAGAGACGCCTCAGCCTTCGGTGAGAGCAAAGACAAAATAAACATGTGGCAAGACCGGCTTTATGGTAATTATGGTGATGATGCTCATCACTGTTTTCACTCTACACTCCCTGTTCACTTTATTAGGTACCATCCAACGCATTTCATCATAACAGTCCTATTTATAAAACTGATAATAAAATACTTTAGTACTTAAGTATGTGTCGTTTCTAGAGTGGTGCAAAAAAATAGCCCTTCTAAAAAATCTGCTTAAAATTCAATCAAATTTGACTGAATTTAGCTAAAATAATTGCAAATGGGGAAAAGCAATTTAGCACAAAAAGATGGGCCTTAAAACCAGGGTTGACGGTAAGAAGCTAATTGTGCTTATTAAAAGTAATAAAAACCCACTTATTTAAAAGAAACTGATCTCAATTTTCAACTGTAGTTACTTGCTTGAGCTCAAAGAATGTCTATCTTATTCCAATGTTTAAGGTCTCAGTCTAACGTTGTTTAACTCTAACGTTGCAAAAAATAAATAAAATAAGACACAATTTCTTGAAATAGAATAGAAATAAGTGACCGTGTCTTCAATCGAGACACCAGAAAGGTTCTTATTTTGAATGTGTTTATTAAAACTATTCTACACAACTGTGTAATTGAAATATACGTGCAGTATTTGTGTTGTGCACTTGATAATAACTTTGACTCTATACCTCCGACTTATCGGTAAGCTCGTGCTAGCTTAGCTAGCGGTGGGAAACGTTCACAACAAAACAAAATGTGTCACAACGTTTAAAGACAATCGCGTATCGTTTTCGTGGGTTTTTTATTACCGTCAAATTGCTGCACGTCGCCCTGTGAAGGACCGAAAGCGTCCTCCTCATGGACGCCGCCATTGCTGCAAGTAACACCGGAATCGCGTCACACACACTTCCGCTAGTGACGTTAAAAATGAATACGCATATTTCCGCCAGGAAAATAATTTAATGGAAGAAAAGTCACGACATAAACAAATTATACCATTTTTGATAGTTCAAGTCGGATTTCTGATATATATATTGAAAATCATGTGAATAAAAATGGTAATTTCGGATTTGTCATCCCAAATGTCGAAAAATTCAATCATGTCGAATAAAGGTGTACATTATGAGATGAGTTGACAAAATAAATGTCACTTTCAATCTGCTTATTCGGATTTGATTTAGCTGGAAAGGTTGAATATAATAATCATTCATTTCTCAATGAGCAAAATGCTTTGTGGGTCAAAATGTTTCAAGTTAAAAGATTGAGATAAAACAGGAAGTAGTAATAGGGTGCGACCAAGGATTGGTAGAAATCCAACTCAAAGAATAACAACAACAAAAATCTGACAGAATAAGAAGAAAAAAATAAGGAGAATAAAAATAAAATGGAAAAGGAGAAGGAGGAGAAGAGCAAGAAGAATTTTGGCCAAATGCGTAAGTTAGAACTTTGATCTCTGAATTTGTTCTTCCTCTGCTGCTGTTTGCTGGTATTCTTTTGGTAGATGACCGACCTCTTCATCATCATTACTCATCTCTAAAGCTGCTGTAACAAGTACAATTTCCCCACTGTGGGACAGTCAAGGATTGCGTTGTCTTATCTAATCCTATGACTTCTTTCTTTTCTATCCAGGGGGCGACTTGGCCTAAGAATTTTACCCAAAGATTCTTACTTTGATCTCAGCGCCAGCTAATCAGAAACATCACCAGCTTCCAAACCTTATTTCAGCTTGGATTATAAACATCAAGCAGTATTGATAATTAAAATAAACCCAAGATTTTCTTGAGCCGATAAAGTCTCGCTATTAACTGTAAGTATTTTTTATTTTTTTTACACTTTTCATGCCCAATCCTCCACGCATTTGTACGGCTACCACAATATTATCACTGATTATAACGTTATTTTTGTTTGCTAATGGTCAGAACCTTATTCTATGGTTTTACTGCCCCACCCAGTACTCAAGTTCCTTGACGCCCCATTAGCCTTTAAGATAAGGGTCTTATTTGGATGTTGTGTTGCTTATTTCAGCTTTTTATTGCTTTTCGGCAGTAAAAGTATGACCTTGGCTGAAGAATTTTTTTTTTTACTGTTACTTTGATCTCAGCGGAAACAACAAAAAAAATGCTAAAAGCTTTTTTAAACCTTAATTTAAACTTAATTGTGCCTGCAGCCACAATATTATCACTGATTATGCTTTTTTTTTATTGCTAACAACTATCATCTTATTTCATGGTTTCACTCAGCCGCCATAAGCTAACTTGATAAAGATGGAGAGATATTCACAGATTTTAACATGTGTCACTGGAAATATTTTTTAAATTATTGTAGAGAATTATCATTATTCAATAAAGTCTCTGTTGTAATTTCTATATTAATTGTTATTTATTTATCAATGATTTGAATAATAGTTTTTTCTCTGTTTAAACTGATTTTTTATATATATGTTATTTTTAGCTCGTTGCGCGTGTGTGTTACGACGCTTCTGCTGGTCGGGTCATCGATTCCGGAAGTCGGTACGCTGTAAATGGTTATTGATCCCGGAAGTTGGGTGGTGTGAATAACTGTCCAACTTCACCGAGGTCTCTACCTGCTGTTGTCCACCCTCACTGCCGAGGCCCGCCGCGGTCACTCACACAACGTCTCTCTCTCTCTCGCACACACACACACACACACAACATTGTGTTGGTTTGCACAGAAAATACAGGAACCATGCCCGAGAGGAGGCCCTTCGTCCGGCTACCGACCGACGTCTACCCGGTCAACTATGGCTTATGCCTGAAGCCCGATCTGATCGACTTCACGTTCGAGGGCAAGCTGGAGGCTCTGGTGGAGGTCTGTTGTGTGTGTCTGTGTGTGTACATGACGGGGGGGGGGGGGGGGTTATGTAACATGGCCGGCTAACGCTCCCGGTGGGTGGCTAACGTGCTGGCGAGCCTCGCGCACGGTGGCAGCTAGCTGCTAGCTAACGGTTGCTAACTGACGGACAGCCTCATCTCAGGGGCTCGGACCGGCCCGAGTGGAACCGTGAATGGACCGTTGATGGTCCGTGGGTGGAGAGGGGGTGATGCGGGGGTGTTTGAGGGACTAGCCGTTTGCTCGCTGGGGTCAGTCAGCTCAGCAGACCCGCAGAAGAGCCAGCGGACCTGCCCTCTCACGTTAGCTTAGCCAGCTGCCTCTCACCGGGGACGTTAGCGGGCTGTTGGGTCGCTGGACGAGGTCCGGGAAGCCCCGTCTGCTCCCGTCAAACCAGCACACCGATGCCCGGTGCTGTCTGTGAAGCAGCTGTTTGTGTTTAATTCTTGCATATTTGGTATTTCAGCTCGCAAACCGCAGCTAGCTAGCGGTTAGCAGCGGCTGGCTAATGTTTGCAAAATCATGGCAACATCACGCCCCCCCCCCCTCAGCTTTACCTTCAGCTGTCACTTTATTAGGAACCCCTCGAAGAACACTAATACTTCAGCACTCCTCCACTTTAATGCTGACTTTTATTTAATTACTATTTCGTTACATATATATATTTTTTATTTTTTTTTATAAAACCTCGTGTTAATCACTGACACTGGCGGCTTCTGTATAAGTTGCTTTATTCCCTTGACCAGTGTAGACTCTTGAGGTTGGCACAGCATGAAAAAAAATGTCCATGTCTAAAATATTTGCAGGTCACCCAAGCCACTAACCAGATTGTGATGAACTGTGCCGACATCGACATCATCACGGCCTCCTTTGCACCCCAGGGAGGAGAAGGTGAAGATCTCCGTCAGCTCATTTGCATACTATGATTTATTTACTTTTTAATTCTGATTTGATAATTGGCTGTCCAGATCCAGACGACGACTGCAAATGCTCCGACAACTCTCACCTTCTTTCTCCTTTTTTTTTCATTTCTTTCTAAACTTTGACAGAAATTAGCGCTACAGGATTCAACTATCAAAACGAGGATGAAAAAGTCACCCTGTCATTCCCCAGTTCTCTACAGAAAGGTAAGACCGGAGCTCACCACCACCACCATCATCATCATCATCATCATCATCACTGTTAAAGAATAAGAGAAAAATATCCTTCAGCTGAACAGACAGAGTGTGTCTCTCTGTCTCCGTCCCCCTGTCCCCCTGTCCCCCCCCGTTCCCCCCAGGCTCCGGTACGTTGAAGATTGACTATGTCGGGGAGCTGAACGACAAAATGAAGGGATTCTACAGGAGTAAATATACAACCCCCGCCGGAGACGTCCGCTACGCCGCCGTCACACAGTTCGAGGTGAGACAGGAATATTTTCCGTTGGTTAGCCGTTGGGGACACATTCACTCGCCCGTGGTGCGACGCGCGCGGTCTCGTGTTTAATCATTATAATTTTATGCACAGAATTCCCTTTCAGCGCAAAACCAGAATATGTTTTGGGATTTGCTCATGTGGAACCGTTTTTGTGGTTCGTCAGTTACAGTGGTTACCTATGAAATGACCTGATACTCAAGTGTCGACCAACGCACACAGTTGTAATCTCTAATTTCTTATTGGAACAAACCTGTCCAACAGTTACATTGCGAAACCGAATTTGGTCACATTTGACTTAAGATCCTTGTCATTTTTGTTTCGATGACTCACCTATTCATATTTAGACTTATGAGAAGTTGTGTTATAGAGTTTTTCTTTGTTTTTTTTTTATCTAAAATGAACAAACCCCCACACATTGTGAGTCCTCGCCTTGTCTTTCGTCTCCAGGCCACGGACGCTCGCCGAGCATTCCCCTGCTGGGACGAGCCGGCTATCAAAGCCACCTTCGACATCACCCTGATCGTCTTCAAGGACCGAGTGGCCTTGTCAAATATGGTCAGTTCTGTGTGTTCAGTGACCCAGGACACTAATATGAAATACTGATCATAGACGAATTATGATCATTAATAAACGCAGGCTCGCGCCTCCTCAGCCAAATGACGTCTCTCTCTCTCTCTCTCTGCAGAATGTCATCGATCGAAAGCCATATCCAGAGGACGAGAACTTGGTGGAGGTCAAGTTCGGCACCACGCCCGTCATGTCCACGTACCTGGTGGCTTTTGTCATCGGCGAATACGACTTTGTGGAGAGCCAGTCGTCGGACGGCGTGACGGTGCGCGTCTACACGCCCATGGGGAAGGCCGAGCAGGGGAAGTTTGCACTGGAGGTGAGAAGTTCACCCACGGCCTAATAACAGACCGGATGTGTAATAAATCATTTATAGATGTATATTCATAATATCTATTTTTGGATTCTTTGCAGGTTGCCACCAAGACCTTACCTTTCTACAAAGACTACTTCAATGTTCCTTATCCGTTGCCTAAAATTGATCTGATAGCGATTGCTGATTTTGCTGCTGGTGAGTGGTCACATGACCACATGACCTTTGATAAATGTTCATACTGAAAGTGACGCGCGCACTCTCTCTCTCTCCTGCCCTGCAGGTGCCATGGAAAACTGGGGCCTTGTTACCTACAGGTAAACGGAATTAAAATGCCGATGTGGTGCTTTATAATGGAGTGCATTGGAAGGAGCGAATAAGAACTATTCTGTGCTGTAACAACGTTTATTATATTTCTTTTGTGTCTCTGCAGGGAGACCGCGCTGCTCATCGACCCCAAGAACTCCTGCTCGTCCTCCCGCCAGTGGGTGGCGCTGGTGGTCGGACACGAGCTGGCTCACCAGTGGTTTGGAAACCTGGTCACCATGGTAATTTCATTGAAATATAATCCAAGTGCACAGTGGAGGTTATAGGCTATATATGTTTATTATATATATACATTGACTGTGTGTGTGTCGTCAGGAATGGTGGACCCACCTGTGGCTGAACGAGGGCTTTGCGTCCTGGATCGAGTACCTGTGTGTGGACCACTGTTTCCCCGAGTACGACATCTGGACCCAGTTTGTCTCGGCGGACTACACCCGGGCTCTGGACCTGGACGCGCTGGACAGCAGCCACCCCATCGAGGTGAGCGCGCCATCTCCATGTGGACGGGGATTATGAATGCAGCGTGTGAATGGCGTGATGAGGTGGGCTTGTCCGTTTCCAGGTGAACGTGGGTCATCCGTCGGAGGTGGACGAAATCTTCGACGCCATCTCCTACAGCAAAGGAGCGTCCGTGATCCGCATGCTGCACAACTACATCGGCGACGAGGTCCGCTGCCCGATGCCCATTTTTGGATTCTTCTTTTTTTAAGACTTTATTAAGTGTGGCGTCCTATTTTCTCTCTTTGCAGGACTTCAGGAAAGGAATGCATGCTTATCTCCTGAAGTTCCAACATAAAAACGCATCCACAGGTAAGATCACGCAGGAAGTCTTGGCCTTAAAATCAGTGGTTGATTGCCATCCATTCCGAATGGCCCCTTTTTCTTAAACAGAGGATCTTTGGGACTGTCTGGAACAGGCCAGTGGGAAACCCATCGCTGCAGTGATGGGCTCGTGGACCAAGCAGATGGGCTTCCCCATCATTGAAGTGGAACAGGAGCAGGTGACCTTTGACTCCTTTTATTTATCTTCTACACGACAATTACAGAGCTGGTCATTCAATTGTTGAGACTCCTCTGACCGTGTTGATACAGCTGTATTCTGCAGGGTTTGATTTCTTTGGGTTGATTTAAGAAAAAAACAAAGACAAGAATAATTGTATTCTCATACACGCACTGAATCTACAGCAAGGTGACGACCGCGTCCTCAAGTTATCTCAGAAGAAGTTTTGTGCGAGTGGACCACATAACGGTGAGATTTCTGGGGGAAAAAAGTCAAACTGCATGTTTTTCCAAGTTCTCCTGAGAGTCTGACCTGCAACCGCGTCTCCTCAGGTGAGGACTGCCCCAGCTGGATGGTCCCGGTTAGTATCTGCACCAGCGAGGACCCCACATGCTCCAAGATGAAGGTTCTGCTGGACGGAGCCGAGACCAGCGTCACGGTGAGCGGCGTGGCGCCGGACCAGTGGGTCAAGGTGAGAACGTTCGCCTGTGTGGCGGCGCTTTTGAATTATTGATATATTTTTATGATTGTTTTTTATTTTTAAGTCTGACAGGCTAAAATGGTGACACGTTATGCTTCACAGATCAACCCGGGCACCGTGGGCTTCTACCGCATCCAGTACAGCTCCACCATGCTGGAGAGTCTGCTGCCGGGCATCATGGACCTCAGCCTGCAGCCCGTGGACCGGCTGGGCCTCCAGAACGACCTCTTCTCCCTGGTGAGCCTGACGCACGCGTACGCACACTTGGAGCTGGCCAGATAAACAAAATAAATCAACGGGGCATTAGAGGCTTAGAGGTAATATGAAGTCTTACATAATCGGCATCCATAAAGACCTCCCACTCGACTTGCGCCTGTGAACGTTGTTTGCTCCGCGGTGGGTTGCTTAGCAACAGAGGAGGGAGGGGGGGGAGCGCTGGTGAAAGGTCAGAGCAGTGCTTTATTTCATCAAGGTCACGATTTAACCAGAAAGCTGCATTTTTTTTCCTTCCCCCCATGACTGGCTCTGTGTAGAAGGTTCAATTTGGAGCGCGGTGCCGGTGTAGAAGCAGAACAGTGATGTGTGTGTGTGTGTGTGCGCGCGCTCCTCCACAGGCCCGTGCGGGGATGATCAGCACGGTGCAGGTGCTGAAGCTGATGGAGGCGTTCATCAACGAGCCAAACTACACGGTGTGGAGCGACCTCAGCTGCAACCTGGGCGTGCTCTCCTCGCTGCTGTCCCACACCGAGTACCACGAGGACATCCAGGAGTTCATCCGGGACCTCTTCACCCCCATCGGCCTGAAGCTGGGCTGGGACAGCAGGCCGGGAGAAGGTCAGCCCGTTCTCCTTCTTGAAGTCCCAGTCAACTTGAGGGTCAATTCTCCTCAAGTGGGACACCTGCAGAGGGATCAACATCGAAAGGCCGTTTCTCACAGACCTGGAGGAGTTCTCAAAAAAAAAATAAAAAAATAACGCCACCTTTGTGTGTCCTGCAGGTCACCTGGACGCTCTGCTGAGGAGTCTGGTCCTGGGGAAGCTGGGGAAGGCAGGACACAAGCCCACGCTGGAGGAGGCCCGGCGGAGGTTCAAGGACCACGTGGAGGGAAAAGCGGTCCTGCCCGCGGATCTCCGGAGCCCCGTAAGAGGACCTGCAGATTGTAACGCTTAATCCAGATGTTTCTAATCCAGGTTTAACCCCAACTGTGTTTTTGGATCAGGTCTATTTGACGGTGCTGAAACACGGAGACTCGGCTACGCTGGAGACCATGCTCAAGGTAAAACTGCAGCAGGACCATCAGACTCCCTTTAAACGTACGATGGTGGATTTTAGAGTCTGATCCTGCGCTACTCTCCAACCTTCAGCTCCACAAACAGGCCGACATGCAGGAAGAGAAGAACCGCATCGAGCGGGTCCTGGGAGCCATCTCCGCCCCGGACCTCATCCAGAGAGTCCTCACCTTCGCCCTCTCGGTACGCGCGACTCTCACCGCCTGGGGTTCAGTTTCTCAGGGAGCGAGAACAAAGGTTGCGTTAGGTTCCGCTTCAAGTTCTCTTCCTTCTCCCCCACAGGAGGAGGTGCGTCCCCAGGACACGGTGTCGGTCATCGGTGGCGTAGCGGGAAGTAGCAAACAAGGACGGAAAGCGGCGTGGAAGTTCGTGAAGGACAACTGGGAGGAGCTCTACAACCGCTACCAGGGCGGCTTCCTCATATCGCGGCTCATAAAGGTAAACAAAAGCGGTTTCGCACTCGTCCCGGGGTCTGGTGGAGCATCTTTTCTTATTTTTGGTCAGGCCTCGCACGCAAACGGAAGCAGCACAGTTGTGTCGCGGATTAATAATGAGGCTCTCCGGTGGATGTCGTTTCCTCACGTGTCTCGTTTGCTCGTCCCTGCAGCTCACCGTGGACGGGTTCGCCATCGACAAAATAGCTGCTGAAGTGAAGGTGAGATCACGTGACACTTTCTTTTTTATTATTGAATCGCTGGAGGTGTTTGGCCTCTTTTAAAAGAATAAAATGCCACGTTGATTTTTTTATTTTTGTTGCCACTAGAGGGCGGCACCGTCCCTTTATTGAGGCTCACCGTTTTGTGGGCCGTGTGTTTCTGAAAAAAGCGATCATTTATCGGATTTTCACACGGGTGCCTGTGGTATAAATAGCGTATCGCTCGTCCTGACTCTCCGTTTGTTTCCGTGCAGAGTTTCTTCGAGAGTCACCCGGCGCCGTCGGCCGAGCGCACCGTGCAGCAGTGCTGCGAGAACATCCTCCTCAACGCCGCCTGGCTGAAACGCGACGCAGCCGACATCCATCAGTATCTACTGCAGCGTAAAGCTCCCCCAGTCTGAGCAACCCCCCCCCCCCCCCCCCCCCCCCCCCCCCCCCCCCCCCCCCCCCCCCCCCCCCCCCCCCCCAGCATCATAGCTGCCTGGCCTCCCCCCTTCACTAAAGACCAGAGCGTACTTACAGCCGGCTGCACTTCTCTAAGGAAACTCTGAAAAGCCAAGAATTCACCCGTGTTGGAAACGCAGAGACTCTTTTTACATCCGCAAAGCAGAATCCATTTTAGCCGGACCAGGAATGTAGTTTTTTTTTTTCCCCACCCCCTCCGTTCTGTTCACGTGATGTTCCTAGGCCACGCCCCCTCATCCACCTGTGTGTCGTAGCTGAGAAAACTGTGAACCCCGCCCCTCCTCTTCCTCCTGCTGACATTTCAAATGCATGAAGTGTGATTTTTGTTTTTTTTTGTTTTTTCTCCTTTGCACCCCCCCTCTCTGATCAGAAAGCACGTGGGCAGAATGGGGTGAATAACGGTTGTGTGTGTGTTGTAGTTTTTCTACAGCACTGATTCTCCATTGCTGATAAATGATTTGGGCGAGACGAGCTGCGCAAACACGGTACTGATAATAATACAAGCTTCTTTCTTTCTTTTTTGTGGACAGTGTTCCATAAAAAGAATCAAATGGAGAAGTTCACCATTTTTCCTGTAAAACCACCTTCGACAACCCCCCACCCCCATCAAGTGTATTTAGAACCCAGTTTCTTTGTTTGCTGCCATCAATGACATGAAGAAAACATAGCACGTGTTTTTTATAATACATCAGATGCAGTGGGTTATTTAAACGTTGAGATAATCGTATATACTGAGCAAAAGGAGAGGAGGAGAAGAAAAAAAAATCACCACACTACTTTTTGGGGCCTTTTCATTCTAAAGTTAACATCAGGAAGAACCGAGGCCCACTGTGGACGGATCCTCTGAATGCTGCCCCACTGGGGGAAACTTGTAAAATTGGTTTTGAGTGGTTTTAGTAGACGACTCGCACGTAACATCAAATGTGTCCCTACGCGACACATTTTGCAGACTTGTTGAGCGATTATATCTAAAATGGAAATTACCAATTGGACCCACGGTTCTCCAGGCTCTTTCCCTCCCTGGAACATTGGTTGTTGTTGGGTTTGTTTTTTAGTTTTTTTTTCATTTGAGACTACAGTTGGTGTTCATTCAAGTGAAAAAGGGTAATAAAAAAAAAATAAAAAAAATGATGTGAAAATAGTTCACATTGCTATTTTTTTGATTTTATGAGTGAGATGTTTGTTTCTGCCTGAAAACAGATTTGTAATTAATTTTGTATTATCTCACACGTTCAAATGTAAGGAGATGTTCATATAGGGGTTAAAGCAGCATTGAAAGGAATAATAATATTATTAATAATAATAATACTGATGATGATAATGACTTTAGTATAGAGGCTGAATTCAAATTAAAATAAATTCCAATGTGTTGAGGCAGCGTTGAGCTTTGTGTCTTTGGTCTCGTTCAGAGACGTTTTCATGTTTTTTGTTTCCAACGGTAGTTCAACATGTGGAATGTCTCTGTAGTCCTGACTTGAAGGAGAGGAGGGCTTCAAATCCAGTGATGCCAGGGTGTAAAAATTCAATATCCAGTTCAATAAACACTTGATGATACAGCAGCTGTCACCACCAGATATTTATTTTAGAAAAGAAAAAAAAACTCTCCAAATGATTAAATTAATAATCATGTATTGTTTTTAGTTGATGTTGAAGTGTTGAGTTTCTTTTTTTGATGGACAACCGCTGAGAATGATGGGAAATGAAAAATAATGTGATTGCTGGAGGCATTCAGGTGAGCAGGGATCCTAACGAAACGGGTTTTAAAAAACATGCTTTATGGAAACTTTGTAAACATCGGTTCTATTTTAATGTTAACACGTTTTATTGACGTATTACGTCTCATACTTAAGAGAATAATCCTCAAACTACTGCGCGCTAGGGCTGTAGCTGCAAGTCGCAGCCGATGGGTGGCGGCAGAGTGACGTCACAGCGGCACACGCCGGCACACGCCGGCAGAAGAAGAGTCTGAAACCGTGTGTTCCGCCGGAAGAAGATGCGGACCAGAGAGTGACAGCAGCGTAACAAGTGCGATTTGTTTCCTTTATACACGTTTAAATGTCACCACAATTGTCATTATTAACTCATTATAAAACTTCAAGTCACAACTCGCGCTCCGGCTCGACGTGCTCCGGTCCGCGGCGGCGTGCAGGCGCGTGAATGCTAAGACGCTAGTTAGCATCAGGCTAACGCGAGGCTCGTTTCTCTGGGAGTTTGTAGCTATTATGAAAATAACTTTGGGGTTTTCTGTGGTTTCATCACAGCTCGCTGCCGTTGAGCGGATTAAATCTAGAAACTATCACCGAGCGGGTCGTGTGGTAGGCGGCTGCTGGAGCTCCGGGCAGCGCCGGTGAAACCTCCGGTTCCTCCCCGGTGTGTGACACTCGGCAGGCCCGGGATTCACCGCCTCTGTCCCGGCTGTCTGCTGCAGGACCAGTGGTCTGTGTGTTAAGGTGTTTTTTTGGCTTGATTCGTTTTTGAAGGGAGATTTAACCACAGGGCTGTTGTTAATGGTGACTTTGGTGGTCTGTGTTTTGTGCAAGTGCATTTGATCAACTTTTAATGTGAGGTTCTTAGGTCAGATCTGTCAATCAGAGGGTCACAAAAAACGAAAGCTGCCAGTGCTGTTTCATCTGTGTTGTCATCCAGTTTTTGGTTGGAATCTGGTTCGTTGAAATCCACCTAACGGGCAAAGTTCACAGTAAGGGTGTGTGTTGCCAAGGTAACAGGTGGCGGTGACACAACAGGTATCATTGATTGTAAAGAAACAGAAAAAATGTGGTTCGTGTAAGATTTCATTCTGCAGCATATTTCCTTCCTGTTTCTGGACTGGGAGGATGTTTTTTATTGTGATATTTGTGTGAATGCTGGTTCTTGTTCTTTATAATGTCATTCTTAGTCCTTCTGCCTCTTTTTTGAGCCTTCAGCGTATTTCAACCCTGAAAACCTTCCGCTTATCTTCAAACTCACCGGCCCCTTCTCGCCCCATTCATTTCAACAGTTAGCATATTTTGTTATTTTATATTCTACGTGTTTACGCACTTGGGTTATAATGTTTTTTGCGCACGGAGTGCAGCACATTTACCGCTTGTCCGCTTGTCTGTGTGAATTATGATTAAAATCCGCGACTGTGTTTCAGGCTGTCCAGGCGCCAGATGCCTTCGTCATGATGCCGTCTCTCAGCGTCCTGGTGGTCGCACTCCTGGTGTCCCAGGCCCGGGGCTTCCTGAGCTTCCCGGAGAAGGACGACGGCGTCCCCGAAGAGTGGGTTCTCCTCCATGTGGTCCAGGGCCACATCGGGGCCGGGAACTACAGCTACCTGCGCCTGAACCACGACGGCCGCATCGTGCTGCACATGCAGAGCCTGGCGGGAGACGCGGACCTCTACGTGTCGGACAAAACCCTGCAGCCCAGCTTCGACACCTACAAGCTGCAGTCGGCCACCTGCGGCCAGGACGTGGTGGTGGTGCCGGGGGACTTCCTGAGGCCCGTGGGCATCGCCATCTACGGCCACCCGTCCTACAAGGAGAGCGAGTTTGAAATGCGGGTGTTTTACGATCAGGCGGTGCCGCAGAACCCGTTTGATCCCGCCACCTTCCCGTCGGCGGACAGGCACGAGCCCAAGGCGTCTCCTCAGGCGGCCGACGAGAAGGAGGACTCCATCCTCTGGACTATTGTCCTCGGACTGCTGAAGATTGTACTCGAGATTCTGTTTTGAGAATGGATGTCCTGCGCTGACAGGAGAGAGAGAAAAAACACATCGCCTCGCCCAAGTTGTCTCAAGTTTGTGTAGCACAGCCACGTGTTGTCGTTATTATTACAACATGTCTTACTGTGTCAGAGTTTTCAGACCGGCCCTTCCCCCTGTTTTTCTTTTTTTCTCTGAATCAGACGGAGGGTTGTTGTCCTTTGTTTTGGGACAACGCAGTGGGAAGAGCTCTCGAGACACGTGTTAAACCATGTTGGTTTGTAACATATTAAGACACGCGTGGCTGCATCGCGTACACGCGTTCCATCTTTCTTTTGACGGGAGTCTGCTGTTGGCGTCACATTGGTTCCAATTCACCTGCAGTGAATCGCCACAATGGCTTTCTCAATCCAAATCTATCCTGAAAGCTCGTCATTATTCTCAAGGTGATCTTTAAAAATGACATTTAGCATCAAAAAGGAGGTTAAAGCTGTGAAGGAATGAAACCGCGTGTCTTAACTCTGTCGAGCGACATCACACGGGACGTGTGTGGCTTTAAATATCCAAAAACTTCACCAGGAGTCTCCACTGTCAATTTTTTGTTTCAATTTGCAGTTTTTTGCTGAATTCAAACCTCCTCCGGTGGAGTTGGTCGTCAAACCACTGAGCAGAAATGTCCGACAGTGCCTTCAGATCCTTCCTGTGCAGGGTGAGCAGCCGAGCACGACTCAGGTCCGAGTCCGGTTTACACAATAAAACGGTTGTTTTTCCACACCGGAGCTTTTGCGTCTCGTCAATCCTTTGTGCGTGCGTGTGTGTGCGCGCGCGTGTACCGAGGACAGGCCACCAAAAAAAAAAAGGAACCAGGAAGTCGTTTGTGATTCCACATCGTGAAGGATGGAGAAAAAAAGATGGATCTGTTTAAAATCACGGCAATATTTAGCATTAATATCATTATCTGTGTCAAACCGCTGCATTGTTATATTATATATAATTACTTGGTCTATAGGTAAAATAAAAATGTATATTTAGCTTTTATTTATTTTTGTA
Source organism: Colistium nudipinnis (assembly GCA_016785305.1). NCBI lineage: Eukaryota > Metazoa > Chordata > Actinopteri > Pleuronectiformes > Rhombosoleidae > Colistium > Colistium nudipinnis. The sequence continues at coordinate 26,875 of JAFBJU010011219.1, forward strand.
GCCACTGCTCAGACTATTTTACAGGGAAGTAGTGCTTTTTCAGATAAAGACGATCTCGTCACACAAAGTCAGGATTTTTATTAGAAAGTGAAATAGAACAGAGTATTAAATATGTTTGGTTTAGTCACGTGTCTGCAGTAAGTCGTTTATTTACAGGAGATACCCCAGCAATATCGATGATGGGAACCAGTGGAGCTCAGCGCTCCGCGTCATCCAGGTGAACCCGGTGAATCAGCTCAGTGTGGCGGCCAGCTCGATGCTGTTGATCCGCAGCACCGTCTGCGGCTGGACCACGGTCTTCTTGCGCTGGAACCGGTGCCTCTTCCAGAACCGCATGTGGACTCTGGGCCAGGACTCGGTCTTCTCCAGCACGGTGGCCTCCACTCGGACCAGCTCGCCCCCCAGCACCGGCCGGCCGATCAGGGTGAAGTCCTCGGCCCCGACCAGCAGCACCTTCTCCATCCGGATCCGCTGGCCGCACTCCGCCTCCACGTGGCTCTCCACCAGCACCAGGTCCTCCGCGGTGACCTTCCACTGACGCCCGGCAAAGTGCACCACGGCGAAGAGGCGGCCGAAGTCTCGCAGCTGGAGGCGCCGGTTGACGGCGCTCACCGCGGCGGCGTGCCTGGCCCGCTCAACCTCCTCCGACACCGGGCTCGTGTGCTGCACCCACGGCGGCCTGGACAGCGACGTCCGGGGCACCGGGTCCGCGCCGGCGGAGCTCTGCGCTCGGACGGCGGCGGGGACCAGCAGCGGGACTCTGGGTGTCAACACGCTGCATGTCCTCCACAGTCCTCTGTACAGCGCCATTTTTACCGGAAGAGCGGAGGCTCTTCACCGCGCATGCGTGAATCTGGTATCTAGCATCGGTCCGGTTGGGGACAAAACAGAAACTTTTTTTAATTATTATTACTATTAACTAGCTTTCATCTTCAGTATTTTTCCAAATCTCCCTGTTCCTTAATATGAAAAAAAAAGAAATTCCGGAAGACTGGTCTGTAGTCTCAGATCTGTCCTTAAAAGTCACTTATGACCACACGTGCACACACGTACGCAGGCACGCACGCACGCACGCACATACACGCCAGTCACTGACATTTTTATTATGTATGTAAATGACATGTAAATATGTATATATGACATTTTACAGTGTTTATAAGCATTATTCACAAATCCAACTATAAATATATATAAAATATATCCCAGAAGAAAGAATAAAAATAATAAAATATAAATGATATGAATGACAATGATCTTTGTGGTTGTCCGACTCTTAGAGGCAGTTTCTGTTGCGTGTGTGGTGGTGTAGTTGTGTTAGCACCTTGCAGGTTGTCTGATTTCCGGCGGCACCTGAACGCGACGCCGCCTCCATTTTGTGTGCGGGCCGTTTCCGTGTTTGGGAGCGGGGAGTGATGACAGTGTCCGCGGGGAGTATGGCTCTGCTCTCAGCTCAGCAGTGCCGATAAACTCAGTCGCGGAGCTTTTGCGAAGCCGTTGAACGCGTGTGTCCCAGGCCGTGGACAGTGTGTCCCCCGCGCGGTTTGTTTTCCCGGGGCCGCTGACACTGACAGCTGGAAGTAAGCAGCTAACGGCTAATAGCTAGCTCCGGAGAGACCGCCGCTAGCTTAGCTGGTGACCCGTCGACATCAGGCCAACGTTAGCCGACTAACAGCACAGCTCCCCCCCGTCAAAGTGTCCCGACCGCGGCCACGACACTTCCCCTACATGGTGTGGCAGAGGACGGCTGTATCCGAGCTGCTGCCGTTGGAGCCCGGGTAAGTTCCAGAGCGTAAGCTAACTTCGCCGAAGCTAGCTCCAGGTGTGAGATTTACCTGGGAGCGGCTGGGACAACCTGCCCAGGCCCAGATTAACCCCGTTTCTCCCCGCTTCACGTCTCTGGTCTGCTCGCTTAATTCCTCCAGCAACACACACACATGACCCCGGAGAATGGGTTTAGACATTATTGACTCGGAATGAAAGTAGTGAAAAGTCATAAAACTTTTTTTTAAGTGCTTCTCACTCGAGTGAAATGTAAATATTTTGGCCTCAGAAATGATCTTAAAAAAAAAAAACTTTTCATGATCAATCAGTTTGATAATAGTTTAGTTTTTAATAATTACCCGAATTAAAGGTTCAGCCGCCTGTTTTAGTCCAACAACCAAAGATATGTTTCTAGTTTCCTAAAGAAAAGTAGAAAAACCCTATATATATAAATGAACTGTGCTGTGAAAACCATGAAACATGAGGGAAGCGGTTTAATGTTCATTAATTTTATTTTTACAGTGAATAATGTTTTAAAGGTCATTGTGTGATCTGATCTCGTTCTGGAAAGAGAAAAACGAATTAAAAAAAAATAAGAATGATAATGTGTTGCTCTGCACAAGCTCCAGAAACTCCAACTCAGCCACAGGCCTCCGTGTATTTCCTTAACCAAAGAAGTGTCGGACTTCCTGATACGCCGGCGTCCTCGTGTTCATGTGTGCAGCGTCACTCGCTGTTGTTTTCTTTTCTTTACCCCATATAGCTGTTTATATATATATATATATATGTGTATATATAGTCCAATTACAGTGTGTGTACCTCACTTCAGCCACTTTGCTCTTGAATGGAAAGGATTAGTCCGATGAATAGGTCAAAGGTCAGGACGCGTGTGTGCGCCCCAGGTTGATGTGGGTTTTTGTATAAATAGATAAATGTTGCAGAAATATTATGATATTAAATATTATCTACGTTTCTCCTCTGAAAAGCTGTGACAGGCTTTGGAAAAGTTTGATATGGGATTTGTGTGTGTGTGTGTGTCAGTGTTGTGTACTTTGTCAGGATTTTAATATGCAGCCTCTCCTGTTTCCTTATAATGAATGAGATGGGAAGGCCCTCGGATAGAGGACCTCATTAATCCCTGAGGGGGAAATTGCAACTCGTTAGAGCTGCAGCAGTGTGATCGATCGCACAGACGCACAACAAAAATAGGTGGATATTTATATCCAAACGTAATACATACGTCACTATAAAACCACAAAGTGCTCGACAAAAATAATGGAATCATTGAGGTTGTGATATATAAAATAGAGGAAAGATTTGGGAAACTTTCACGGATATTTCACCAATAGATCCACTTGGAGTTTAATTATTTGTATTTAGTTCAGTCTGGAGCAGGTAATTATCGGAGGTTTGTCAATTGACTCGTTAGTCTAATTGTAAGAGACACGCGGAGGTCCTGGAACCTCTTAGGTCCTGGTGTGTTCGATTTCTTCCTGCGCCCCGTCCGCCGACTGCGAGCTGGCTGGGTGAGATTCTCAGCGAACTGGTTTGGGGAGATCCAGGTCCCTGAGTCAGCCGGTCTGTTTCAGGTGAACGGGGCCTCGTGGTGGAGGAGGCACAAATGCATTTTTTTTCCTGGTTGGTTCTAAAATGGAAACCCTCAGATTTAGTCCATCTCCCCTCGCTTGTTTTTGTTTCCTTGTTTTCTCGTCTAAAAGTGTGTTGTGTGTTGTGTCCTAGGTGTCGTGACACGTGGCCCCAGCTGAGACATTGAAGCCGCCGCCCACCTTTAGCCCACACAGAGAGGTGCCACCCGAGGGACAGGATGCCTATTCCTCCCCCTCCCCCTCCTCCCCCCGGACCCCCGCCACCACCCACCTTCAGTTCGGTCAGTGACCCTCCAGAGAGAAAGGTCGCACCCGGGTTCAGGGTGGCACACTTCACCCAAAAAACAAATTCACACCGAACACAGCCTCCCAGACACGCACGCACGCGCGCGCGCACACGGGCTGGAAATCAGAATAAGTCTGATTAGATGTAATCTGATCGGTGAAGAGTGAATTCGGATTCAAGTTGTTCGTCCTGCATGACAACATAACGCAACTGTTGCAGTGTTGTGGGGATGCAGAATATAATCTGGGATATAAGAACACGTTTTTTTAATTTCCCTTATCAGCCACTGTATTTGAACATTTCTTTGACAGCTTTTTTTTATTTTTTATTTTTTTTACTAAAATAATCTGGCTTAATTTTTCCCCCTCTACATCAGGCTCCCAAACTGAACTCGTCGGGCAACAAAGGCCGAGGAGCGCTGCTTTCTGACATCCACAAAGGAGCCCGGCTGAAGAAGGTGGGCGTGGTCAGCGACCGGAGCGCGCCCGTTATAGAGAGTGAGTCACAGCCAAAGATTCAGTTCAATATCACCATTATTTATTTATTTATTTGTTTCTTTCTCGTGCACTGTACTTTTGTCTATGTGAATGTTAAACATTTTTTATTTGTTCTGTATTGACATTTCCTTGTTGTTTTTATCTCCAACAGATTCAGGAGGAAGTGGCGGCGGTGGAGGAGGTGGTGGTGGTGGAGGTTTTGGAGGCGGAGCCCCAATGGGAATGGGGGGACTGTTTCAGGGCGGTGTGCCAAAATTACGCCCAGTCGGAGGTAAAAAAAAAAAAAAACTTTTTTATATAACGTTTTATATTTGGCTAAAATGACCCCACCTTCGTGACCTTATCCCTGAACAGGCCAAAAATAAGTTTTTTATGGTAAAATATTAAACAAAAAAATGATCTCTGCACCCACGCAGTTCATTTTAGACCCGTCATACAGGTACAGGTGTTCCTAATAAAGAGAGCCTTGTGTTTATGGTAATACTAAAATATTTCTGGAGAAAATTAAAAAAAATTTTTTTACCACCACCATTCTCTGGCATTCTATTGATCGAAGGATTATTAATAATAATAATTGATTTTCAATAGTCTCCATCTGAACCTGTGTGTATCTCTGTCCTCCACCCAGATGGCTCAGCAGGTGGTTCGGTGGGCCGGTCCGCTCTGAGGCCTCCGGGGTCCCGGCCCTCGGCCCCTCGCCCCCCCACAGGCCGCTCCTCCTCCCCCTCCCCCGCCAACAAGCCCTCTCCCCCGGAGCACCAGCGCTCCCATCGCCCCTCCCTCCCCGACATATCCCGCCCCTCCGGCGGCGGCGGGATGAAGCACAGCACCTCTGCCCCGCCCCCTCCGCCACCCTTCAACCGGGGCGGCAGGAGCAACGCCCCGCCAACACCCAATCAGAAAGCACCTTCCTCATCCTCCTCCCACAGCAGAGAGAAGCCCCTCCCCCCGACGCCCAGCCGAGGACCCACGCCCCCCAGCTCCACCAAGCCGCCCTCGTCTTCTAGCAGACCGCCAACGGGCGGCTCCTCCGCTCCGCCGCCGCCTCCGCCCTACAGGCCGCACACGTCGGGAGGCGTCTCCAACGGGCCGTCCCACGTGGACGGGGGCGGAGCTCCGGAGCTGCCGCAGAGGCACAACTCCTTGCACAAAAAACACACGTCGGGAGGCGGCGGCCAAGGACGCAGCCAAGCTCCTCCTCCTCCTCCTTCTCCGTCTCCGTCCTCTCAGCAGGGGGCCAGACCACCACCTCCTGCCAGAGAGCCACCGGGACGCAGATCAGGTACACCCCCACACACACACACACACACGACTAATTAAGGAATTGGGCCTCCAAAATGTTTTGCCCCAGGCCTGAAACCAGTTTTGACCTGTGAACATTTTCCTGGGCGTGATTGGACGGCGCTTGGAACCGAAGCTTCCTGGTTCCTTTAGAAGTTACTTTTTTTGTTTTATCCTCATGAATATTAAATGTGCGTGCTATTGTTGTTGTGTGTTCCAGCTCCTCAGGTGCCTCCCGCCGGATCTCGTAACGGAGGTCGGGACGCCCCGCCGCCGCCGCCTCCACCGTACCGCGTCAACAGCTCCGAGTCCCACCACCGAGCTGGGAAACCTCCTCCTCCTCCTTCCTCCTCCTCTTCCTCCTCCATCATCTCCTCCTCCTCCCGCACCCCGGCCGGGCCCCCTCCACCTCCACCTCCCATCAGGAACGGTCACTCCAACTTGTCCTCTTCCAAGTCCAACATAGGTAAGTGAACCCCACATCCTCTTCATCTACTAATCCTCCTCTTCTCTCTCTCTCTCTCTCTCTCTCTCTCTGAGCCCTCCTCCTCAGACATGTGTAATATCCAGGGACAGGAATTGTTGGTGCAATTTTGTGACTGAATGGCTGCAGATAGTCAAATATCCCACCGCAGCCACTTCCCGTTTCACGGGAACCAATCAGGAAGAGCGAAACGGTTCCTCGATTTCTCTGTCTATATATAATAATCATGTAAAAAAAAAAATAGACGGAGAAATCAAGGAATATACAGTATATATTTTTTTTCCACTTACAAAGCCAATGAAATGCAGTGATTACTGGTTCAAATTGAACAATATATTCACATATAACAACTTAAACATAATAATCAACATTTTCTGACAAGCTCAAAAAAGGACAGGACTTTTCAATTTTTCCACACGTTTTTTCGTTTTGTGTGTGTGTCGTGTTTTCCCGCAGACGATTTTGAATCCAAGTTCAACTTCCACCCCATGGAAGACCTTCCGCCTCCGGAGGAGTACCGGCCTTTCAACAAGCTCTACCCCAGCAGGAACATCAAGGGTGCGCCCAGGCACACACACACTGAAAACAGTCACATATGTACAGTTCAATGGTTATCATTTTAAATGTATACTGCACGTATAGATCCCATCACACGATCACCGGACGCATTGACATGTGGATCAGACACGTTCCAAGAGGAGATTATGTATCTGGTGGGTTTTCTGCTCTCAATATCAATAGTAATCAATATTTTAACCCCCCCCCCCCCCCCCCCCCCCCCCCCTCCCCCCCCCCCCCTGCCGTCTCTTCTTGTGTCCTCAGCCACCATGAGAGGCGCACCTCCTGCGCCGCCCGTGGGGAGGTGAACGGGCCTCAGCTCAGGACATGAACTCTGTCAGGAGGGAGTGAGGACACACACACACACACACACGCACACACACACACACACTCTCTCTCTCACACAACACTAAAACCACCAGCTGGATGCACAGTGGCCAAAACAGTCAACTCCACCACCAGGTTTCACCCTCTCACTCCGCAGTGGAGAGTTAAAAAAAAAATATATATATATATATATATATATACACACACAAAACCACTCGACCTCCATCACTGTGACCTCCTCCATCGCAAACCTCGGCTGAGGCGTCACTTGGAAAAACACATATCAGGACCAAACTCTGAACTCTTCCCAACCTGTGCATTCCACCTTCATTTTGGATGATTCTTTTTTGAAGGCATACTCACACTAGTGATGATTATTTCGGGCGTGGGCATTATCGTTGGTGTTTTCAGCGCACGGATCCCAGGATGCCGTGAACGTGGGTGTGTTTCTGTTTTTTTCTTTGTCTTCACGAGTCATTCCAGCTGTGCCAGGTTGAGGGTGCGTGATGTCGATTCATCTCTCGGTCTCATCGTGCCAAACGCGGGTGGAGTGAAATGAGGCACACTGGTTTTATACGGGCTGGTTAAATTCCCTTTTTTGGTCGTGGACGAGAAACACGACGAAGGGCAGAAAAAAAAATCATTTTTTTCTTTTTTTTTCTTCTTTTTTCTTTTTTAAGTTTTTTTTTTATTATGATTATTAATCTTATTTTCCATCTTCAAGCGACGTCCCGCCGGTGGTAAAACTGCCGAAGTGGGACTCTGTGCGCGACGCTCATTTATGCACTTGACGCGCGAGGATTTTTGTTTGCGCGGATGTAAGACGGTGACGGATTGATTGACGTGCGAGACGAGCAGCAGGTGCGGGTTTGATTCTCTGACCTATAACCTGAGGAGGATGTTTCTTGAGCGGCAGACTGGGGGCAGGGGGCCGTGATAAGGGATCATTTATCAGATTTCCTCCTCCAGGGAACTGTGTGTGTGTGTGTGTGTGTGGTGAACGCTGCTGCTGGACCAGGACCACATGATGGGGGGGATGGGGGGGGGGGTGCTATGCAGTTTGTACATTGTAGCTGGTAGCAGCTTAAAAAAAAGAGGAACACTTAAGTGCCAGATAACTGTTGGAGCAGGTGGAGGTTCTTGACTACACTCGTCTTTTGGACACTAACGACATGTTGAGACGGTTCAGAGCCTCGGTGACGCTCTTTGCCTTACACACTAAAATCTGTCACTCATCGGTACCAGTGCTTTTATTTTGTCGATTTTTTTTTCCACTTAGGGAGATGATGATGATGACAGTAAATAAGAAATACGTTTATTAAAAATGCAATAAAATATTGTATATTTACATTATGGAATATGGTAATCATAGTTTTTGGTCTATTTTTATGTTGTAAAAAGGCTGTAATATAGGGGCGGAGTCGCTGTGGACGCGCTGAGGTCACTTCCTGTGTTTTCACCCCGTTCACTCTGGAGAGAGATAAGAATAAATAAATCAAAATCAAACCCCTCTGGGTCATTTCATGTTTAATCAGCCATTGTTTTTACCATGTGAAATCATTTCAAAATAAAGGTATTTCCTGTGGGGGGCTCAATCGGATGGTGTGCGAGTCTGTGGCGTGGATCCGTGAGTCCATGGAGGCTGGTTTGTCATAGTCACAATTCACAGTTCAACAGTTCCAAGGCGCAGTTGCTGGCAATGAAGAAACAAAAATGGGTCAGGTGGCGTGGCCTACGATTTGACTGCGAGTCCTGTCGTCAACCGCCTCTGTGATCCCTCGTGTGCCTGCCTACCTGCTGATCGTGTCGTATTGCGTCCTCTCAACGGTAGTTGTGAATGAGCCAAATTTCACCTTTAAAGGTACAAGGGTAACATTGAGCATTATTGATTTCAGCGCATGAAGGTGATCAGCACCCACTGGTGGAGATTCTGCATTTAGGGTTTTTTTTTTGTACACCTGTACCAATATCAAGTGCGATTTAAATGCTCCGCCTCCTGTACCTGATACGCCGCCACCGGAAACAGAAACTCCACTTCCTGAATGCTAGAAGGTATATAAGGTGTGTCAGATTCACACATTCTTTCTTTCTTAACATCTTTGCGGGATTTGACTATGAGGATCACGGCTCACTTTGT
>JAFBJU010011768.1:0-41945 GCA_016785305.1 Colistium nudipinnis
CAAATTTTCGACGTCTTTATAAATATTTTTTCTTCACTTTATTTGTACTTTTCTTCACCTCAGTCATTTATTTGAGCATTTAGCATGTTTTATGCATGTTTTCAAATATTTTTCATTTTTTGACTTTTTCGACATTTTTGAACGACATGCTATACTATGACGTTTTGGTCAAATTTTGACGTATTACAATTTTTTTTTTCTTCACTTTTTTTTTACTTTTCTTCACCTCAGTCATATATTACAATGTTTTTCATGTTTTTATGCATGTTTTGACGTTTTTTCAATTTTTGACTTTTTCGACATTTTTGGACGACATGCTATACTATGACGTTTTGGGTCAAATTTTCGACGTCTTACTAAATTTTTTTTCGTCACTTTATTTTTACTTTTCTTCACCTCAGTCATATATTACAATGTTTTTCATGTTTTTATGAATGTTTTGACGTTTTTTCAATTTTTTACTTTTTCGACATTTTTGGACGAGATGCTATACTATGACGTTTTGGTTAAATTTTGACGCATTACTTTTTTTTTTTTACTTTTTTTCACCTCAGTCATATATTACAATGTTTTTCATGTTTTTATGCATGTTTTGACGTTTTTTCAATTTTTGACTTTTTCGACATTTTTGGACGACATGCTATACTATGACGTTTGGTAAAATTTTGACGTATTACAATTTATTTTTTCTTCACTTTATTTTTACTTTTCTTCACCTCAGTCATATATTTGAGCATTTTGCATGTTTTTATGCATGTTTTCAATTTTTTTTCATTTTTTGACTTTTTCGACATTTTTGGACGACATGCTATACTATGACGTTTGGTAAAATTCTTGACATCTTACTAATTTTTTTTTTCTTCACTTTTTTTTTACTTTTCTTCACCTCAGTCATATATTACAATGTTTTTCATGTTTTAATGCATGTTTTGACATTTTTAAATTTTTTGACTTTTTCGACATTTTTTGAGGACATTCTGTACTATGACGTTTTGGTCAAGTTTTCGACGTCTTACTAAATTTTTTTTCTTCATTTTTTTTACCTTTTCTTCACCTTAGTATATTTGAGCATTTTGCATGTTTTTATGCATGTTTTCAAATTTTTTTTCATTTTTTGATTTTTTCAACATTTTTGTACGACATGCTATACTATGACGTTTGGTTCAATTTTTCTACGTCTTTTTTTTAACTTTTCTTCGCCTCAGTCATATATTACAATGTTTTGCATGTTTTTATGCATGTTTTGGACATTTTTTTAATTTTGGACTTTTTCTACATTTTTGGACGACATGCTATACTATGACGTTTTGGTCAAATTTGGACGTCTTACAAAAAAAAATAATTATTCACTTTTTTTTTACTTTTCTTCACCTCAGTCATATATTTGAGCATTTTGCATGTTTTTATGCATGTTTTAATTTTTTTTTAATTTTTTGACTTTTTCGAAATTTTTGGACAACATGCTATACTATGACGTTTGGGTCAAGTTTTTGACGTCTTACTAAAAAAAATTTCTTCACTTATTTTTACTTTTCTTCACCTCGTCATATATTTAAGTGTTTTACATGTTTTTACAAATTTTCTGACAACAGACTTTTTTTGGTGAAAAAAATTGTCCAAAAATGTCGAAATTTTTAATTTTAAATATAATGTATATTTTTTTTTTGTAGCTTGTCGTCGAACATTTGACAAAAAAAATTGTCAGAATAGCATGTCGTCCAATACTCATGTTTTTTATCATTTTTGGTCAAATTTTCCATGATGTACAAAAATGTTTTTTTCCACTTTTTTTCACCTCAGTCATATATTTGAGTTTGTATGTTTTGACATTTTTAGAGAAATATGACCAATAATGTCATAGTATATCGTGCAAAAATGTTAAGAAGAAAACAAGTAGATTAGCACTGCAGTACAAGTCTTTATTTTTAGGACACTTTTACAAACCATAGCCACAGTCTTCAATAAGAACAAAGCCTGCAAAATGTAAGTTTAGATGAGTATGGAAAAAAAGCAATACATGCATTAATAAAAACAAATCAGTTATATTTATGTAAAATGAATTCTTAAATAAAAGAAAGAACCGGCATTATTTTTTTTATAACGACAGATAATAATTGAGGATGCGACAATAGCCGAGCTGTTGAAAAGCGAAAAAATATATATATTTTAGGCCTTGCCCTTTGTGGTCAGAGGATGAAAATCCTTCTCTTGACTCTGGGCTTCAGCGTTTTCTGATTTTATTGGCCTGGAAACACTTGCCAGCTGACTCAGTGACTGCTAAAATAAGTATGTAAGTAATCTGTGTACATTACCTGGTTTAGCATAGAGGGAGAAGACAGTGATAATCACCGCCATAACAGGTAGGTGGACGACAACTCTGAAAGAAAGGTGGAGGACATTAAAAGAAGTCAGGGGGGATTTTTCATTGAATCAATTGTACTCATTATTTATTATTTGTATTTATTTTATTATTCCCACTAACACAATTAATTTTATTTTGCAGCTAACTTCTCAACTCAACTTATTACCTGAAATGGTGAGGCGAGCTTTGGGAGAAGTTGTGCAAGAAAACGTGGACGTGTTAAGCGCAGGTACAATCTCCCCGTCCGGTGGGCACGGGATGCAACAGGGAACAAGAAATGGACCTCCTGGATCCAGCTGTGTGCACACGGTAGCTGCAAACATCTGGCCCCAACAAATTGCTTCATCTCCAGCTCACCAGCACAGCAGCCTGACCGTCACACCCCACGGCTGTGTGGATCTGTGTTGATATGGTAAAAGTTATTTCAGAAGAAAGTTTCATGAAGCCAAATCAAAAGGGACAGTGGGCCATGTCCTACCTGAGCAGGTGATTCCAAACAGCTTTGTCAGCTGAGCAGGTGTTTATATCCGTGCTGGATCATCCACAGTCCACGAGAAGAGACTCTCTGGTCCACACTGGAGCCTCCACCTCGCCATAGAGAGCCCCTCTCTCAGAGGACTGGACGAGTCCCACAACCCAACTCCCTACAGACCACCTGTGCATCCTGTTGGTCAAAGCCATGCTCTCACACACCGATGACCATGACTGGTCGGACCTCACCTCCAGTCTGCCTGAACACCAGCCTGCTCCAGTCACCAGCCTCACCTCACGGATTCTGGAATGAAAGAGAGTGAAATATGGGATTTCAATTCAGGCCAAGTTCCTTCGCCTCAGCCACAGACACGAGGAAATTGATCCATTGGATGTGAGGTTGGACCACTGACCTGAACATGTGACCTCTGGGGGCCTCGAGGAGGAGGGTCAATCTGCCTGTCTCATCTCCAGTATTCCAAAACAACGGCTGGCTCCTCCCACAAACCTGAAATTGGCCATTTCAGAGACAGAAAAGTGATCACAGCATGAATCACGGTGGAAAAAAATAGAAATCATATAATCTATAAACCAGTGTCATTTAGAAACGAATGAAATGAAAATATCGGTTCATTCCTTTTGTCCAGTAAGTAAATTATTAATCCTCCAATCAACATTAAGAAAACACTCAGATCAATTTAATCATTTTCAAGCTCTAATCCTGAAATATTATGTGAGATTCAACGAGAACATAACATTAAGATTTCCACTTACATCCAACCTCCATTGTCATTTGTATTGGAACGATATTATTCTGAAATATTCTCCTGAAGATTGTTGTGGTGTTTTCTATCTCCATAATAAAACAAAACACAGGATTTTCATAAACACAGTGTCTGTCTTCCATACGCGCATCGCCAGGTCCTAACAAACGGTCGATATTAACTCAGAGTCATACCTGAGCTGCAGAGAGACGCTCTGAGGTCCATGTTGTCTGAAGCATCGTCCTTGTGTCATGTCTGACATCAAACCACCAATCAGGTCCAGCTGGTTTCGCTGAAAAACAATGAAAACGTTAATTAACAAATGTACATACTGTACTACATAACCGAAGGTAAAACAATTGACTAGATTTAGAGGAATGATAAGAATAAAAAAAAAGAGTGTCCTCAAACTGCCCCACGTCAGAAATAATAAATAAATATAATAGTAAGAGTCTTGGTCTTGAAACAGTAACATACTGCACACAATCTAATCCAGCAGCTCAAACATTTGAGACTACGGCTTAATTTACAGGTACATTCATATGAAACAAAAAATGTTTTGTAAAATGATAAAAAACAACTAAATTGAATGCAACAGATAAATAATCTAATATTTGCATCACAAACTGTACTTAACATTTATTTAACAAAGCTACAATGCTTCTGCATGTAAAGGATAAAAAAGAAAAAATATATAATAAAAATATTTCAACAATTTCAAGGAATACAACAGACTGAGTGGAAGGCTAACAGTTATCCAGATTGTACTTTATCATATGTTTTACCCGCACACAAGTGTAACTCACTAGCACCAAAGGGTATTTAGCTTTATGGACCAGGTTTGTAGGAGGGTTTAAAGGGCAGCTGCCAGACACAATTAATTATATGTTAATTATATTCAGTGAAAAATGGCAATTTTGGGCAATTTCACTGTCTTTTCCCTCAAAGAATGAATCCAAAAACGAGTCTTATATGACCTTTCACTAGGAATGGTCCATATGAAAAAAATATCGGATTCAGTTCAAAGGGGGTATCGTTCAAGTCTTAAGTTTTAGTTGGATGTATAGCGGTTCTACCACACTGAGGTACTCACATGATGATGGTGGAGATGGGGGTTTGTGGTCCTCCTCTCGTCGTCAGGGACAATCCAGATCCACAATCTGAGAGGTTTCGGAGAAATCTCTGAAAGCCTAGCCTGTATAGAAACAGGGGAATTAAGCGTATCAAACTCAACATACTTTTGTAACACAATAATGACGAAATGAATACATTATCTAAAATATATATATATTTAGAGCAATTTAAAGCAACATGAATCATTTTAACTTTTCAATCATGAATTATGATGTTTTTGAACATTTTCCCCAAAAATTACTATAATTTTCAATTTTCTCTTTTTACCATGAAATATAACCAATGTTATCTTATTTTATTTGTTTAGTTGTTAGATTTGTACTTCAACAGAAAAAACACACATATTTCATACCTAAAAATATAACATTTGGGACTACTTATTATAGTATATAGGACTATACTACTATTGTTTATTTTAAATTAACATATTCAGCAGTTTATTTAAACATAATACACATCATATGCACAAGCAGTGCACAATAGACCATACACACTTTAATGTAAACAGGAACAGCCATTAAAGTGTGGTAAACAGTGAGTCTGGTTCATGTGCCAGTGGACATAAACCGAGCTTTCTGACGTCATCTCACATCGTAGCTAACACAGTTAGCTGCTTAGCTTAGCTTCATCAACTCACCGAGGCGCTGCCGAAGGTTGTAAAAAAACATCGGGTTCACCTTATAAACTCGTACTAGCCACGATTTATATAATGAATTCATTTTTTTTTTTGATATTTATATCTCCGCACGCAACGCTCTGAATCGTACGGACAAACGCTTACGTGAAGGGGGTGGGACTTAGTTCAATCTTACCAATCAGAAGTCTTGCTTGTCTAATGCAGCCAATAAGAATCAAGTATATGAAAACAATCAGTCTGACTGGCAGATTAATGAACCAACGGGGAAATAGTATAAGACATAAGCGAATTATATGGGAATAAAAGCGTATAGTGTATAACTGAACCTAATTCTCTACTGGGTTACACAAGCACCACAAACCATTTGAAGTGGTATGCGAATATTATCTGCATGTAGCTGCACAGACCATATACATTATGCTCGCAAATTTAAAAACAAGGGCCTCACCAGGCCACAACTTCATAAACCTAATCAGCTCATAGCAATGAGTGGAACAGAACTATATAAAACTGCCCTAACTGTGAAGGGCTAATACAAGCATGCAACAACCACAACAACAATAATAATACGAATACAGATAAGACAGCAGTCAAGTGCAAGAAATTCAGTCAGGATCATTGCAATTGAAATCATTTACTAGGTACTTCCTACTTGCTCTTCCCACCAACTTCGCAAACACCGCGTCATCCGGACGGGTTCACTAGCCACAAACACACCATAACATCGAAACATTAACACTGACCTCAAACTGGATATCTCACCGCGATGTGTTGTACTCGTTACGGAGTGCGTTCCCCGCCGGAGATTTAAATGGCTACCAGAAACACTTCCTGCGGCCGTAGAGGAAGTGACGCACTGGCAGTGACCCGCCAGGTAAAGGTGGGTGGAGTGTGACTAGGCAGGCGAAAATGAGGGACATAAAGAATATTTGAATGATTACTCAAAAATACGGTTTTTCTTCTAAGTCCAACGACAACTGTGTTTAATTTGCTAAGAACGTGCCAAAAAAAATATATATATTTTTTTTTGTACGCGTAAGATGTATTCTATGTCCATGTAGGACACACATTTTGTGCTTATATTAAATTAAGTTTTTTAATGACTTGAAGCATTATTTATTATTATGGATTGGCATTTGTAAAACATGAACTGTTTGTAAGTTGGAATTGAAGCTTTAATATAGAAGCTTTAGTGACATCCTGTGGTAAATAGGAAACATTACAACGTGCTATTTGACATGATTTCACTTTCTGTTTGACTGAAACGAGACTAAAAGTGAACAATTCGACGTCGGTCTTCTGCAGTGAGTCTGTGGATCTTCATTCAGGTGTTTGGACGATGGAGGAAACACAGGCCACGATGGACAGACAGGAGACAACACACACCTGCAGCCAATGGTGAGCTGTACATTTATTGGAACATCTCGTGTTTAAGTTTGAATTGATCATTGACAGGTGATTATGAAATAAACTCAAATAAACTGGATGTGAAGCAAGGTGGATTTTTAAAATAAAACGAACGTACTAATTATCACACTCAATCTGAGTAAGATGTTTGATTTGAAAGAGAGCCCCAACACACAAAGTCCTGCCAGTTACGTTATATTAAAAGAGAGAAACTGGGAAAACCTTCGCATTTTAACATTGTACTAATGAAGGTGTCAAGTGTTTCAATAGAGTTTCAAAGAAGTGCATCAAGGCTTTCACATTTTTACTTTAACTATCCCATTGTCTGTACTTAATACTGATTTTAAATTTGCCAATTTAACCACAGATGACAAATATTTATATTAATGGAATCATATATTTCACAATGTGAACTTTACATGGGAAATCAACAGTTTGCACACGTATGGCATAGAAACAGTGGTAATTGCCATTCCATAGTACTAAGTGTCCCTCTTTCGATAAGCCACAAGGAGGTTGGAGAGGCCAATTTCTCCCTGCATGAAATGCACTGCAGTCGTTTCTTGTGCGTCTGCCCTGACTGTGATGAAGCAGTTCCCAGAGCGCAACTGAGCCAACACAAAGAGGAGCAGCACACTGAGGTACCCACAAACACGCACACATGCACGCACACGCACACACACACTGGAATTTCTGTAGGATTACAGCTCTGTATACTTTCAGACAAGATGCTCCAAGTGTAACCAGAGGATGCAACGTTGCCAGCTGAAGGATCACGAGGTGAACCCAGTGATTTCTGGTGGTTGAGGAAAAATAATTATGTTCAATAAATAGAATACCTCATTGTATTTCCTAAAGTAGCCAGTGGCACATACTTCCATTTTTATGATTATAAATCACAGAATATAAAATATTTTGACTTTTGCCCCCGACTTATAAAAGATGCCTCAAAATGAGCAAAACAGACGGTTTGATACCAGATTTGTAGTAAAAGGGTGTTAATCCGTCCGGACCTGCTTCTGATTTGTTTTTAAGCTGGAGGAGTGCGTGGGGCGTCTGCAGGAATGTCAGTACTGCGAGCTGGAGCTGCCGTGGAAAGAGCTGGAACATCACTGTCTGGTGTGTCGCCCCGAGCTCTGCAGGGAGTGCGGGCGCTACGTGACACTGAGGGACCAGCCGGAGCACGGCTCCACCTGCTCGGCCTCCGGCAGCGGCTCCTCCAGGCCTCCTCAAACCAGCAGCACTCCACCAAATGCGAGTAAGGGTCAAACAAGCAAAGGTCAAGCGTTGGCTTCGATAATTAAATCAATGCTCACCCATTCTCTTTCTGCGGTGAATATAGCAGATACGTGTAGCGGAACCAAGGCATCATTTCCAACTGAAGACACAGAGAAACATGAGGTATTATTTTTCTCTGATATTCTATGCACAGATCCTCAAGCTAAACACACTTAACAAAATATTACAACTATTACAAAATATTACAAACTAAAATACTTCCGGTAATGTTTTGTTGACGTTTTGAGATTTGCCCTGGGAATACAAATTTGACTTAAAATGAAGATGTTTTGTGAAGAATTGAATTTCTTCCCTAAATTGTCTTATTTTATACTTTTATTTGTGACCAATACTGTGTATGGTCCTGATTCTTGTCAGGACGATACGTGCGCAAGGGCTACTTGACATTCGTCTGGACTCCTAAGATTTGTTTCAATCGAAAGCTATAAGTGTCAATTTGACTCAATATAGTTTTTCTAACAGCCCTAAAACTCCACTGTGCATCCTTACTTCTAGCATGCAGCCATTAAAATCGCTTTTTTTTCGTTTATTCCCACAAACCAGAGGCAGAGTGTTCCACCGCCCAAGAGGGAGGAGGAGTGGGAGGATAAGGAGTCGTTGACTTTTCCTCAGCTAAGCAGCGCCTATAAGGCAAAGTCCCGGACGGACAGAGTGGACGGCAAAGACATCAGCACCTGTCCCCACTGTCATCTGGCTCTGCCCATCCCCACACTAAGTTGGCACCAGGTATCATCCCTGACTCATGCACAGATTTGTGTAAACATTGCAGAAAACTTGATAAAACAATTACCAATGATTATTTTTTCTCTCTCCCCCTCTTGTTCTTTTTAGGCAAAGTGCAAAATCCACAGTCACTTGAACAACAACTTCTAACAATGTGTTTGACAGGTTGTGGAAATTAACTTAAACGCTCCTGATAAGTTTGTTTGTGAATTTTCTGTTCAAAACAAACCACATTTTACTGAAATGGAAATCAAATTCCTTGTTTGTTCAGGTTGCATGAACAGTGTCTAGGATTGTGTGGCATCAAGCAACGCAACAGGCTGAACACCCCTCACCTCGTCATAAATGAAAACATATTATGCACGTTATATTGCTACACGCCGGACCTTAAATGTATATATGGATATATTTTATTAATTTAAGTCATACATTAAACAACATACATAAAAACGGAATTCCACAGCTAATTGATGCATAGGTTTTACATGTGTTTTCCATTAGGGGGGCCAAACAGATCTAAATAATCACACCAGCTGGCAACTCTCACAATGAAAAGCTTAGAATAAACTACCTCAAAACCTAAAACTCTAAAAAATGTTTAATGAATGCATTGTAGAAGAAATAAGATTTAACGCACTTTACCTTTTTGATGGAGCGTAGTGAGGGTCAGGTCAGGCGAGCTACACACACCTTACACAGGTGGCATTTCATTTATTCTATATAAAGTCCCAAAACTCCTGTTTGGATAAATGCATATTTATTCATTCATTAAGACAACAAAAAAAAAACAACACACACACACAAAAGCGATGAATATTGTTTTGAATTTATCATTCTCAAATCTGGAGCACATGAACCCTCCACCCCCCACCCGCACGCACATATGCTGGTTTGTCTTTCTCATTTTAGTCCTTCTATTTCCCCGTCTTGTCCTTCATTATCTCCGCCTTGACCTGGTCCCTTTGATTGTCCCTCCACAGATAACTACCAATCCAGCCAGGTGGATTATGGGTGTAAGGTTTTGTGATGCCGTTGTCGTATAGTTTCAGGTTCTGAAATGACTGCTGATGGGATTCTTCGTATTACTACATTTTTACTCGAATTATTGTCAATTAAGGGAAAAACGGTGCCATCTCCCCGTCCCTCTCTCTAATGTGAATTTGGTCGAAGCAAATCAAATCGTATTCGATTCGATGAGCTTAGAAGGTGCGTATGATAATGGGCTCCCTGTACTGAGCGCAGGTGACCTCGTTGGAGTAGAGCGAGGTGTCCTTGATCTCAATGTTTTTCTTCAGCTCCATCTGACAGCGGATCAGAATCCTCTGCCTCTCCTCCGACTGGGTCATGGCCTCACGCAGTCTGAGACCAAGAGACAACACTCAATGACTTCATGTCCTACACCTTTGGATCCATCATTTGCGGTCGGAGCAGCCGTATAAAACGAGAACTCCATCAGCCCTGTCCTTTATGCAATCGGTCAAAACCAGGTCTTGAAGACCCTGTCTATTCATTTACATAATAAGAATTTATTTCATGGGGTTCGTACATTGCACACAAGGCTTATTTTTAGGAAATTCTGCCTACATATTTGATCAATTTGTTTTTCTAATTGCTCTTTGCACTGTTGGTACCACTTTTTTGTTCTGTACTGTTCTTGTATGCATATTTTAGATTTCATTGTTCTACGTAAACTACCATTTATAATTAAATGTATCTACACAAGTGATGTGTGTGTGCCAGGCCTTACCTCCTGATATGAGCCTTCAAATGCGCAATCTCTGCGTGGAGCTGAATTTGCACTGGATCGTGGCAGTGCTCTTTGCCAGGCCTCTGGTAGCGCAGATCCAACCTGGCCTGGGCCAAACTCAGGTAATGCTCGTTCTCCGTGATGGCCACCTGGAGATCCTCCCTGGTCCTCTGATGGTTGGCAAACTCAGGAAGAATCTGGAAATGAAGGACAGTGAGAACAAAATCTGGAATAAAATGAATCTGAATAAAGCCACCGCCTTCTTCTGTTTTAAATAGTGTGTGTATATATAAATAGATAGATTAGGTCAGGGTCTATATATACTTATATATATATATACACACTATTTAAAAGAGTGAGAATAAAGAGGTGAGTTTATTCAGATTCATTTTATTCCAGATTTTCTATATACATATATATATGCGCCCCACCTTGCTCAGCTGTTCCTCCATCTGGTTCTTGAGAGCCTTGATTCTCTGCACGTTCAGCTGATAGGCTGCAGACGTGGCCTGGAGCTGATTCCGCATGTTGGTGGCCATTTGCTCCAGGAGGGTCTCCACTCGGGCGCGCAGGGACATGGAGTTGATCTTCTGCTGCTCCGCGTTGGCTATGTTGATGTCCGAGATTTTACCCCACTGCTTTGGAGTGACCGTCAACCTTGAGAAATGAAAAAAAAACAGCTTTTCTACTTTACATGTCCATGCTTTTGGACCATGATATATATATATATATTTTTTATTCATTCCAGGTCCACCTCTGCAAATCGTCGGTGAATTTGAACTCGTCGTGCTCTTTCATGGAATGGTAGGTCATTATGGCGCAGGACTTGTCGATGCAAAGGGCCTCGTACTTTTCCTTCAGGTCCTGCTCTAAATGGTACCGGGCAGACCTGTTTAGTCTGGAACAAAGACCGATTATTGGCCAGTGAAATATATCATTAATAAACCGGAAAACGTGTGCGGTCCACGCGGTCTTTCCTACCGCATCTGCTCTGTGATCTGCTCTATGACAGTCTGCAGACAGGATACCACCTCTTCAATAATGTCCTTCTCCTTCAGCAGCTCTACGCCCACATCGTCGTTCATCCTCTCCGACGGAGGAAGAGTCAGCCTGCGGGCCACACAATAAACCCAACGATGAATCATCATCTGATGCCCGGAAACTATTAAAACGTCAATTCTTTTTTTGAGAAAGCATCCCATATTGCGAGACCTAACAATGCGATACTCGAGGGGCCCTCACCTTTCATCCAGACAAAGAATAGTGACTCTCAGAGGATCCTTGCAGGCGTCCTGGGCCCTCACCACCCTGATCTGCAGCAATATCAGGTTATCAGTTTCGACAATGATCTCGTCCAACTTGAGCTCCAGCTCCTTCTTCAGGAACTGCACCACTCGGACCCGCTGATCTGAGGCAGATGGAAAAAAAAAAAAAAAAAAAAAAGCATTGTAAGACACATCTGAAGTCATCAACACGAAAGACCAGTCTTCTTGTTGCCCCTACTTACCCAGTTGCTTGCAGTCAGCATCTTGCATGCATTTGTTTGCTTTATCATTTTCCCTGATGAGCCTCATACATTCTCCTCTGAAGCGCTCCGAGTGGTTCCTGGTGACCTCGATGGTCACCAGATTCGGTGAAGTTTGGAGCTTGGAGCACTGACACTCCACAGACATTGTTACCCGGTGTTCACTCACTGACAGGACAGGAAGGAAAAACACAAATTAACTTAGAATATTACAATTTATTCAAACTATGATTTTTCTTGTTTATTGGGGCTAGGAAAACCATTTTTTGGTGCCTTGCCACCCGGCATTCAGTAAAAAAAATGTTAAGTTACAACATCGATAGATAGATAGTTCTTACTTTTCTCTTTTATTCTTTGTTTTATAAGCTTCCTATTTACTTTCCTCAGCCTGGTCCCTCAATCATCATCTCCACAAGCCCATGCCCCTTTTGTCAATAATTGAATTCATAAAAAATAAATAAAAAAAATCTAAGAATCAGAAGTGAGTTTAAAGACAGAATTCATAGATTACAGTCAGAATTCTGTCTTTTGTCTCAGAATTCAGATTTGTTATTTAAAAAAAAAAGAAAGGGTGTGGCTTGAAGGCGTGAGGCTGGAGGATAGTAATTGCTGTGGAACCCAAATAAATGAATAAGATGAAAGAAGAACAGGGGGCCAGGAAAGTTGGGATGAAGAGAGTGGAGAGGTAAATGAAATTTCAAGGAGGATAAAAGCAGTGAAGCCCGCAAAAAAACTAAAATAAGATCGGCAAGAGAAGAATTTGGGGGATTTTAAATTTGAGGCATAGAGAAAAAAGTTAAAAAAAAAAAGGGTTTTGAGCATGTTGCTGCCACACCAGAAAAGAAATGACTAATATCACGTTATAACAAAACTTTTCATGCTATAATAAAAAGAAATATATATATATATATAAAATAAATAAATTCACATTTTAACGAGAGTTATCATGTTATAACCTATATAAACAATGTTTTCAGGTTTTACAGAAGTTGGCATGTTCCAACAACTCCAGAACTTCCTCGTCCTGTTAATTGGAACTTGAAAGGTAATTTTTAACAAAATAAAAGTATGAAGTTATAACTTGATATATTTAATATTATAATGTGATACTGGGATACGTTTACAACAGAAGAATATACAAACATGTTCTAACTATAAACTTTGCTTGTTATAACAATACAGTAGTTATTTTTTTGTTTACATAATAGTTAGAAAATGAAATTGTGTAATTAAACATGAACATCTTATGGCAAACATTTCGTGTTGCATAACCTACTGATCCGCTGTATTTCCTGGTGTAGCAGCAATTTGCTTCCGCAGAAGTCAGGCTAAAGAGTTATAACATTTTCTGGTTCCGGAATAATAAAAAAAAATACCTTTGCCCCAAATCCTGTTTCGTAACAAGTGACACACAAAAATACACTCGACATTAACCCACGCTAGTCATTGAGTTAACAAGTTGGCCGTTTATTGTTCACAGATCATACCTGGTTTTACCTTGCTCTCAGTCGGCCACCGGCGTTAGGATGCAGCCAAACAAACGGTTACTGTGGTAACAGATGACGCGTCGTGGAGCGACACTGGTCAGCTTTACCGAAGGTGGCGTCATCTTACAATGTTCAGCGACTTGCAATGCTCTACTTCCACTTACTACTACTTCTACTAAAAATAATAATATGCGCACTAGTATGCAGGGCGCATGCGTAGGCGTCGCTATCGGAAATCGTAATGATGGACCTAATGTGTCCACCACTTTTATGTCCAGATATTTTAGACTAAACTAAATAAGACTTCCCAATGAAACTAAAACTGTGCGCGGGACTGCAGCTCAGTACCACACCCCATGCTGCCATGTCATAATCAATCAATTGACCAATCGTGACGATATCATGAGCGGAAAAAAGTGAGACCGATTTAATATTCTTTTTTTTGTTTACACTACAGTATATTACTAAGAGAAAAATACATTTCTCTTCAGTTTAAAAAATAAAATAAAATAAAGTGACATAACCTGGCTGCTATTACTGATTCCAGCGAGCCAATAACAACATTCAGTGACAGATCTTCATATCTTTGAAAAGTTGAAGAGCAATATTTCAAAAAACCACTCAGAACAGGAAAAAGGCAATTCAAACTATGCCATGTTATGGTAAAAATATCCCAATGCATATCAATGATACAGCCTGTATCAAAAAATCAGCAGCATTGTACAGTACAGTAAATGTAAAGCGACTATCGTTTCAAAGGCACTTGCTGAATCCATACTGTTTACTAAATACACACATAGTAGTATCCAAATTAGAATTTAAAATATTATATATATCATTACAATAAACTAAAACATGACTTTGAACTTTAAAACGCTAACAACAGGATTAGTCAGGAATGATGAGAAATAAACTAAAAGCTTCTAGGTTGAGCGAGCAAGCCAAAAAAACAAATAATAAGCTAATTAAGGGTTATATGTGACGCAGCTATGTTTTTCAAGTTCTCCAGGAACAAGCGAATAAAAATACTAAAAGGGGCAAAATCGAAGCAGCAAAAATATTTTCTCAGCGTCCTACATCAGTGCATTCACACAGAAAAGTAAAAAAAAATACTCCCTTAAGAATATTTGATATAACAAAATCACATCTATGAATAAGTGCAGACGACATTAAAGCAGCGCTGTATACAGGAGAAATACTTGGAACACAATAAATGAACATGTCGCCTTATTTCAGAGTTATTGTTCGGTTATTACTTTGTAACCTAAACTTCAGTTGAGACATCTCTGAAGCCTGTGGGGGCCACACTTTCATTTTAATTTAAAGCCTGAAGCCAGAGTAACACAAAAATACATTTTAAGATTCAGCTCCTGCTCCACCTCCATCGTGACTTTACCATGAACAGACGTATTAGTTATCCATACCCACACAGAGTGGCTTCAATGATCCCCATGTCATTATATTGGCAGTGAACAGCAGTGATTTGACTTTTGCATTTCCCTTTTCCTCAAGTTGTCGACTTTTAGCCTCAGCGGGGCTCTGTGAGCTACTTCAGCATTTAGGATTTTTTTAAGCAATGTTTTGACCCATTGTCATCACATATTTTCACACACAAAAAAAAACGTCCTTCCATCGACACACAAAGCAGAACCACCCCAGAACATACTTGAACCTACTATTTTATCCTTACAAACTTAAAAAAACCTAGGCAAACTGACACCGTGGCTCCCTCTCAGACAAAATCAAGATAACTTGTTATCTGTTCACAATTTCTGAAGCCTGTATTTAATATGTATTTATTGCACCATTAAACATGTGCCAAATCAGCTGTTGAACGTCTGCGTTGGGTATGTACCCATAATGTACACACAGATATCATTAAAATGAGTTATAAGGAGCCTCTGAGAGATTAATGGGCCTTTGTTGGAGAAGGACCTGAGGATATCGCGGAAAGATAATGGGAAAGGTCACAGCCAATCAAGTTATATCTCTGCGTAGTATCTTTCTTGATGCAAATCATCTTTCTACACACTCCAGGGCAAAGCCGCCTCACAAAAAAATAAAAATAAAAATCCATCATACAACCACTAGAACACCAGATTCTAGGGAGGTCACTGCATTACAGTGTTTCCCGCCCCCCCAAGACAAAGCAGGAACTTTCAGTCTCAGGCCAATTTTTTTCTTCCATTCTAATCTATCCAGTCACTGGTTTCCAGTCAGCTGAAGAAGAATAACGTTCTGTGCTTTAATCCTAGTCCTTTAATACGTACAGAGAGTGTTTCACCATAGACTAGTTAACACTAACTAATAGCCAGACCAGTGGCATCTGAGAGGCCGGCGGGGCATCTTCCTAATCTGCTCTTTCACAAGCCGAGGCAATCCAGACCCAAACCAGCTAATCTCTACTTAATCCCACGAGTGCCACAAAACCCTAAAGATCAGTCGCTTGCCACAGTTTGGTCGAGGCTATCGATCTTCTCGGGGATCAGGCCTTCCTCGATGGCTACTTTGGACTCGTGGACCTAAAGAAAGAGGAGGCAGATTATCGTGGCAATTTACTAAGGTGGTTCAGAAACAATATGTTAATAATTTAAATTAAGTTTAGATGAAGGAAGTGTGTACACTAAATACTCACCCTGAATGGGTCACTGATTCCAATGATGCACTGCAGAATACTGCTGTAGTAGCACAGAACACACTCTCCTCCCAGCACTGGGATTTCCTCTTTACTAACGTACACCTAAAAAAAAAACAGGCACCTTAAATAATCCGTGGGGCACCCCGAGTACTTTTCACACAGACTACTACTACACAAGCTTCTACCTGTATGACTTCTTCGTTGAAGGCCACCTCGTCATCTTTGACCCACGTGTAGGTGATGTAGTCTGTCAAACTGGTGAATCCAACCTGAGTTTCAACACAAATATTTTTTCAAGACTCACACAATAAAAAAAAAAGGTCACTCATTTAAAGCTGAGCATGGCAAACGGGTTGTTGTTGCTCAGCCGACCTTGTAGAGTCCGATCCAGTCCCAGGTGCTGCACGGGAACGGCTGCAGAGGGCTGTAGAGGACCATGGCATCAATGTCTGCGCTCCAGTCGCCCTCCGCCTGCAGACGCACCAGAGGAGTGTCGCACTTCTTCCTCAGCTGGACGGGAGGAGAAAAAATAAAGAAGACATTAATAGTAGAATGAGGATTTCATTCTGGAGCCCACAGCCAAGTTCCAGTTTTCTCACCTCCAATGTGAAGATGCCAACGACAGGCTTGTGGTCACTGTTGCTGTACTCCATGTTGCTGGTGTACAGGTCCTGCCTGATCTTCAGAGGATACTCCTCGTCCTCCTCCAGCTCCCAGGCCTTCTTCTTTGCATCCACTGCGGTGCCGTCCTGCTCGCCAGGCGTTTGGGTTTTGGGTCTGAGCCGCCACAGGATCCTGTCCGTCCAGGCAGGTTTGCGCTTCTTCCCGCTGGACAACAGACAAGGAAGGCAGAGAACAGATATCAACAATTTATGGGATCAAATCAACAACGTTGCCAGGTCTATGACTGGGTGAAAAAAACATCACACGTCATATTTACACAAAAACGCTACATGACAGGGAGGAAATATTGTATTCCACTACAATATTATAAATTAGTGTCATTATGTCTGCCTATGCAAAACAATAAAGTAACAGAAAATAAGGTCAAAAATACCCACAAAGAACTTTCACCCCCATATTCTAATCAGTTCATGTTGTCTTAAAACAACACTTCATTGGTGACTACACACTTTTGTGCACCACACTTAAATAGAACAGATATAAACCAAAGCACAAATTGGGAATTCACCAATCATTGAAGCGTGCACTGCTAAAACATGTTTTTTCTGGTCGTGCATGTTAGCTGATGCATGTAGGTTAAACGTGGGTTAAATTATAGCTATTCAAAGTCACAGTGTAGCGTTTCAGCTCTCATTTATAAACTTTCATTTATTTTTTCCTAACAAAACCCCTGAAGCGCAAACTCAAATAAGAGTCAAATAAACGCACCGTAATCCTACATTTCATAAACCGTGTAAAGCGGATTCAATTCAACGATTTGAAATGTGGAGCATTCACATCCACTCTTGCAAAATGAAAGTCTCCTCAATCCCAGACTAGAAAAGGGCATGTGATACCAACATGAATGATGTCTGCTCATTAAAAAAATAAAATAAAATAAAAATCACTGCTCCCTCACGTTACAACGGTGTGAAAAAGTCCACAGGGAATCCTTTAACAGCAGAATTATCACTTGAAACCACAGAGCCTGTGACACAATATTCTTTGTCTGAAAAAACTAAGCCTGGTCTGTTTGCTTAAACTGCAGTGTGCTACAGGTGAGCATCATCCTTTGTTAAGCCTGTAAAACAACATTAAAAGCTACAACTTAAAGCAAGAGGACACTGCCTTGACTGACGTGTTAAACGTTATTTTTTAATGCACACACTGAAGTGCCGTTAGGTGGATTCATTAGAGGTAACCCAGTACATGAATGGACATACACACATGTGCTTTACACTCTTACTTAAAGCCAAACCATGTCCTGCAGGGCCTGTGGAGTTGAAAAGAGGTGCAGGTGAAATATATACAAATGCATATTTTAATCAATAATCTGCATTGATTATTGAGATTATTAAGTATGTGGGGGACAGTTACCTGCTGTCATAGGTATCGGAGTTCAAGTCAAACTTGTACGTGGGTGGAAAGTCCAGAGGCCCTTCGTCAAACTCCTGAAGCATCCGCTCTTTCGCCTTCATCACGGTCAACTGCAAATGATAACACAACCACCCAAAATCAAACAAAACACACTAATAGGAACCGAGACTATTGTTATTATTATTGTTGTGCGAGGAGGACCGCGGTCTTTTATTTATTTATTTTTTAAGCTGAAAATGAGGATTCTTCGAGCGTCGTACCTGGTCTTTGCTCCACAGCAGGTTGTAGGTCTGATTGGTGATGCAGGAGCGGACAAAGTGCATGCCGTGGTCCTGGATTCGGAAGTTGAGATCCCCAAACCAAAAGACCAGCCTGGAGATAGGACGAAAGCGAGACTCATCCTCATTACACCTGTTTTTTTTTGGGGGGGGGGGGGGGGAAACGGGACTTTTCTCTCCCGCCGTAAACTGGAGATTTGCATCCGGCGCAGCTGCTCACCTGTGGTCGACAACGGCCGGAGCCTTGTTACATTCAAAAGTCTGCGTGTCCATGATGTACTCAAACTCATCCACTCTCTCCGTGGCATATTTCATATGAGCGGCCAGGTGGCAGTTGAGGAAACAAAGCATGTGACCGTAGAAGGAGAAACGAATGGAAACGCCACCTTTGTTCCCCTGAGAGACGAAACACGAGGAGATGGGAAATTACATTATAAACTGCACAAGCATAAACATTTTAGAAAACCTTTTTGTGACTGCAGTGGGAGCTGTGTGAAGTCGGATAAATATCCTCAAGAGAACCAGGTATTATGAAATTCAAAATAAATCACTGCCCAAACTGTCAGCGGTGGAGTTGCATGCTGGGTAATTGTAGCACCAGGTTTTAACTTGGAGAGAATATTTTGTGGAATAGAGAATTTGTGAGATTTTTTTCCAATAAGCCATCTGTCATTTATCTGGCAATATTAATGAAACACAACATTGGTCAACTTTTATCATGTGTGTGTGTAAAACTCTCACCCAATATCCAAAAATGCCTGTGCGTGTGTATGTGGCCCGGATGTCTCTGATGAAGGGGATGTGCTGGCGTTTGGAGAAGAAGAGCAGCAGCAGACCCTGCATTCTGATGGATGACACCTGAAACACAAACACACACACAATGTAGCAGGTAAGTTTCTACAGTTGACATTTTATTGTAAATCTTTTAACACTTTTCTTTACACAAATATATCCATCAGATACTTGGGAAAAATAAATATACGTTCTTGCTGACCTGTACTGCACTTAAAATGCGTGTGCAGGTATAAGAAGGTGAACTGAGAAGATCTGTACCTTGACATAATTCTGCGGTGCCAGGGTAGACATGAACAGATTACTCCACGGGTCATCAAATACAATGTCAGACATGAATCTCAGTGGCCCCGAGTACACCTCCTGCAGACTAACACACACAAACAAACACACGCACAATGAATTAATTTATTGTGAGTCACCCTTCCCCATATACGGTTTATATATACCACCTACCCGATGACGTAGAGGTCTGGGCTCTTTGGGGAGTTCAGATGAAGAAGCGAACTTATGTCCTCTGGAGGATCAGATGTGGCCACATTCCACGTCACCATGTGAAGCCTAAGGGCAAGAAACACGTGGACAAAAAAAATCATTTGCACAGTTCATCAACAGTAATAGATGGACAGTGTTAAATTCAAAAGCTTCATTCAGTGTGGCAAAAAAAGAGGAGTATTGAGCTCCAATAAGCTACAGGCGGATAGAGTATACGCACTGTGCATAAAACCCCGGATGATACAACACCCATAATGCAATACTATATTTTCCCTGCTCAGTTACACAGCGACATGCAGATGTTTTCCACTGGAGGGTTTTAAATGCCATCTTTGTTGAGGAGTTAAAAAGCAGTCCATTGAAGCCACCAGAGATAAATCCGTGGAGAGAAACGATAGAACGAATAAATTAAAAGAGATGTTAATACTGTACGAGAGACAGATTGTCTCCAGGAAAAGAGAAGCGAGTAGGTGACATCTAAGCTCCACCTGAAAGGCTCTTTCTTCGGCCTCATGGCCCTCCTGCCACAGGCGAGGAAGGCAACGTCCAGAGACCTAACCATTTTCTCATGCACTTTATCTCCGGGCTGCAGGTCGTCCACACAGGTCAGCAGCTGGTGGAGGCGGTGGCGCAGAACCAGTTTGCCGCCCGTGGACTGTGTGGCGTCACTGGAGAAGCTGTCGGAGCGGACTCGCCCGGCCGATTCTAACAGCCCACTGATTTCATCCATTCTGGCCCAAAAGCACGGAGTGCAGCAAGCTCTTCTCCAGAGGCCCGAGGGTGAATGTTACAAATATAAAAAAATATATTTGTGCCCCACAAGGGGAAAAAATATCCAAAAATGTAATAATTGCAAAAAGTAAGGTCCTGGTTGCACGAAGGGAATCAAAAATGAGCACCAGTGGCTGCTGCAGAATCAAAGTAACCGAGTCCTGGCAAAAAGGGATTTGGGTGCTCCACAAATAGCATGAAGTAATCTCAACGTTAAAGGTTTTCAACACTAAGTTAAAATATTACGAAACCAACGCGCATGTCTGAACCTTCAAAAAGCTCCTTCTCATTGCAAGCTGTCGAGCACCCAGTTGGATGGCAACACATTTTTCTCCTTCAAATCCGCATTAGATTGGTACTGTTGGGCAATATAATCCAACTGTCAGAGTGCAAACTGAGGCAAACTGGCAAACATGGCACTGTGTTTGGCAATAAAAGAGATTGAGGGTTTAAGGCTCAGAAATTCACTAAGGAGAGACTCAGGACACAATAAAATGAATAAAACTATCAAGTGAACATCAGGAAAGAATGGAAAAGTGAAAAAGCTCCAGCAAATATGTTACGAGTTATACCACATTTATAGATTGTGTGTCACATCCAAAATGGTCCCCATTCCTCGCCTCATCTTTTTACACAATGGAATTTGGAGTATAAAGCTAAAAATGTTGAATCTGGTTTGATCTAAAACATCACAGAGAAAATGCTGCAATCCACATTCAGGATTGAACATAAGTAGATGTTTTCTTGGCACGTCAAATTACTGATTACTTTAACAGGCATCATAACATGTATGAGATATAAGTCCAGTCATTATAGAGGTGGGCTCGTACAACTGTGCAACTGTGGTCTTTATCTTTTCTTGGACTTTATCTCAAACCAAGGTCCATCCACAACTCAGTGAGGCCGCTGATCGACCAACACATTCTCCTCAGTGAGTTTTTTTTTTAAACAAAAACAAACTTTACATGATTTGTATAATGTGCTGGAGGCTTTTGTGTTGACTTTTAATACAAACGTAGGTCCAACCTGAAAGTGTCTGTGTCCAAGTTTCCCTTTTCTAGACCGAGGAAAGACTCCTGGACCTCCTGGTACTCCTCACTCTCCTCCATCTTCATCTGCAGCGACAGCCATACGATGACACACACGAAGACATGCTTACAAAGTCGTCACTCCCTACTTAGAGAGCATGCCTTGTCCGGCTATAGCACAGCTAGCATCAAAAGTAGCTTCGAGCTAACGTTACACAGCTGAACTAATATTGACATCACGGCCTGTTGTTGTGATGCTTTCAATGCTAATTCATAGCTGGCTAGCTAGTAGCTGGCTACATGGCGCCGATAGCTAAACAAACGAAAACATTTTATTGTTTTAGTTTATTAAACACACGCGAGGGGGAGAGAGTAACCGATAATAATAATAATGTTGGTGACTCACTTAACCCTACCTGTTGTCGTTGCTT
Organism: Colistium nudipinnis; assembly: GCA_016785305.1. NCBI lineage: Eukaryota > Metazoa > Chordata > Actinopteri > Pleuronectiformes > Rhombosoleidae > Colistium > Colistium nudipinnis. The sequence goes on from JAFBJU010011768.1 coordinate 22,030, forward strand.
TTCTACACGACGAGACCTGAACCGAACATTGTCAGGCCACGCCCCTTCCTGCGGAAAACAGACCAGCCGACTTCAAAGTAAAATACACACCTATTTATTTAACCATTTTATCAGTACTATATGGAAGCACATTGCATGCACACAAAAAAAACTGCTTATCTCGTTATTACTTGTTTTTCTTTCGTAGCACTAAACTACATTTATCAGCTTAAAAAAATAGGATTAAGTAAAGACATGTTGACATCATCTACACTACTATCTATCTCTTTCATGTCTCATTTAGTCCCCAAAATGCTTGTGGGAAAGACTTGTTCTGAATGACTGGTGGCTGTATTTTATCAGTACATTAATACTTTTCCTGAAGTACAATGTACAAATACACAGAAAGTAATGAACGAGTTCATTATCTTTAATATAGTACACAATTACATGAAAATCCACATTTTTAATACGGCACAAGACCTGTAAACGGTTGTCGAGAAAATAATTTTGAAACATGTTCCGAGGTTTCTCTTACATAATATCATCACCAACAGTCAAAGCCTTGGCATAAAACTATGATTACAAATACAGCAATTATCATTTTTGTTTGAAGTTAATCCAACTGGAATTTCTCTGTATTTAAAACGTCTTTCAATGTAAATGAGGAATTTCCAGGTTGACAAGTGATCAGTATGTACTTTGTGAGACCAGGAGACAAATCTACCAGTAGCACAGAAGCGCATTATTTTCTGTCAAATATGAGATTTTTTTTTACAAACCACTAAAAAGTATAAGAGTGTTGCTTTAGAGACGACCCCCACCTGTTTACCACTGTTTAAAAATGAAAGAGGACCAAATAGGCATAAGCAAGAGGGATTTATCCTTCAAACGGGCTCCACAAATGTAGTCAATAAATAAAAACAACTGTTTCACAGCGATGAGCTCTTATTACAAGCTAATGTTATTGGGATATAAGTGACGTCTTCAGGATTATGCCTATCGAGCTGTTCAAAGTCCAGGGTCCACGGAGAAGAGACTGAGCTTGCTAAAGGAAGCCAAATCTTTCTGTATCTGACCTGAAGGGAAGGAAAAAAAAAATCAAAAATATGAACCCTATAAAGTCCAAAAAACACATTTAAACAACACAATAGTGAAATACTCACTAGGTTTGCCCACCAGCTGTAATCATTAATCTGCCATGCCTTTAACTTCATCGTTCTGCCGCATCTATGAAACATGTTATCCAGAAGTGGAATGAGCAACATATAACAGTGATGTATTAAATGGACCACATTTTTCTCAGCGGACGGCACACAAAATCAGCCATAATCCTCATTCACCTCATTCAGCTCCTTCTTTGTCTCCTCCTCCATTCGTCGGATGTCGTCCATGGACAGATCGATCCAGTTGTCGATCCAGCAGAACAGCTGTCTGTGGAAGTTGGTGAACAACCGCCCCTCCATCTGGACAGATGGGTTTCAAAGGTGTGTAAGACAGTCAACACAGCAGGGAAACAGGGCGGAGAGGGGGGAAAAAAAAAGAGAGGCCAAAGCGCAGGCAGATATAGAAAGGTCATTTCAATGCATCTTCATATGTTGACCACAAGGGGGCAACATGTACAGACGCCTACTTTCCCATTGAAGTAAATCAATTCTCTACCTTGTGAATAGCTTTTTCCAACTTGCCCTGGATTAACCTCCACTTTAATTCAACAGAGACCAGCTTGTAGGCGCACATGTGTGGACAGTTGGGGTCGTTTACCAGTTCTTCCTGCAAAGACCCAGATCACATAAAAAACAAAGTCTTTACGTTCAACCCCGTGTAATGGAGTGAGCTACAGCGAGGAGGAGTATGCGAGGTGTCGTACCTTCCAGTTAGGCCCCAGGGGCCCTCTACCCGTCTTCGCTGACTTGAATTTGGAAGGATCGTGTTCTTCTTTGTAGTCCTACAAAATGGCAACGACGCACAACAATGACGTACAGTGTGACTAAGCAGATTCCAATCGAATATCCCTCCGTTGCCGAAGAGGAAAAATCTCTATCTGTGCTTTTCATCCTACCTTTGGACTTATGCTTGCAGCGATGTCGATGTATTCGATCTGACTTGGATCTAAAGGTTTTTCTAGGCCATGCACCTGCAGTGAGACAAATAGGAACAAGTTGGGGTTCAAAAACACACACACACACACACACACACACACTGAAAATGAATTCAACTGTAGTTTCACCTGCTGCTGCTGTAAAAACCTAAGCTTGGCTTAAATGTAAATAGAAATGGAGTCCCACACCTTATTAAATGTAAAGTAAATAAAGTTGTTCATACTAAAGCTGGCAGTGTAGCAACTGCAACAACTCTTCAATGATATATTTCACTATGCCTGTAATGTAGTGAGTGATAAGATCACGCGACTTACATTTTCCTGTTCCCCCATGTCAGGCTTGTGCCACGTCTCGATCTTAATCATGAAATCTTCTTTCATATACGAGTTCTGAAAGCGGGGCAGAGACACAGTGCATGATCAGATCAGTGATGAAAAAGAAAAACTCACAGGTGACCACAGTGTCCCATGTGCACACACACACACACATTGATTGATTGCATTATTGCCTATATAATGGCTCAATGTGTCTCACACACACACACACACACACACACACACTGTGTTAAGTCAAACACTTCACTCTCATCTCTCTCTCCCCTCATCCCTCTCTCTCAAATAAAGCCCACATTTCATATAAAAAGTGAAATGCACAAAACAGGTGAATACTTACAGTCAGGACTGCGTCGGAAGAAAATGTGGACGGTGACGGAGCGAGGATGGATCGGAATCACAAAAGGGAGACACAGCTTTTTAGATGATACACAGACTCTAAGCATCAAGATTGTGGGTCAACATGTTGGGCGCCGGCGGGAGCTACACTCACTGGTCCGGCAGTAAGGATATGCATTCCAGGCCTTCTCGTGAATCTCCAGTGCACCTTTCGGAGCAAGAAGTTTGATGAAACCTGGCACTTTACTGCAGAGACACAAAGAATTCTGGTTACGACCTGTTGACACGCATTGGAATTGTGTTGTGCGTTGAGCTGTGTTGAGCAGACGACCTTTGCATGTGGTAGATCTTGTGGGTGAACTGTCCCTTCTCTCCGTTCTCCTCGTAGGGTTCGTTGATGATCACCTCCACGCCTTCTCCTCCGCCCGTCTCATTCTTACTGGCCTCTGCCACTGCGTACAGCTGACCCACCTGGTACTGGAGGGAGGACGGAAGGAGAGCACGTGCGTGAGGTTTACGGAGGAACAAAAAAATTCTCCAATTTTACATTTTAATTTCTCCAAAATGCTCCACGCTTTGGATCCATGGCCCATTAGTTTTACCCTGATCCATCCTCATCTTCTTTCATGAAGGATTCATACATTAAAAAAAGGATAAAATAAAAAAAATATATGCCAATTGTTCCGCTGCTACCGAGTGGCCAAATAAAACTAAATTATATGCTGTTTCACCCCCATATAAAAATGTGCCCTCAATTGAAACTATTTATAACAATGAATGGACATTTTAATATTCCTAATAAAATACCTTTTAGATAAGCTTCCTATGCAAAATGAGATTTAAGTGATGATACTATGGAACTTAAGTCAATATAAACACGTACTACAATAATAACCCACAGAGGCACACGGCAGAATTGAAATTATTGTGCGTGTGTGTGCGCGCGCGAGAATCGCTCTGTCATGACCTCAGTTAAGAATTGATGTGAATGACCGAGAGTTCACTTTTTTTTTTTTTTTCTTCATGCCAGACACAGACTTCAGCATCAGCAGAGAAAAAAAAATGCTTTGTGAGCCTTTTTTTTTTTTTTTCCCCCCTTCAGGTTTCCCTCCTCCCACCCCTATAGTTCAACCCCTTCCTGAGTGAGACAGAAGTGCTGCGACACTGGAAGGAGTGAGTCACATGACCGGCACACCACTACTAATGGCACACCCACAAAAGCAGCTGACTGCTTGTCAATTTACAAGTTGAAATTCATTGTAAAATGAAATAATAGCGCGCCGGAGCGTCACACTATCATTTTACCGCTTGAATGTGATAAAAAAAATGCTGTAGGTTTGGTCAATTATGCAAACCGACCTCAGACGCCGCTAATCACGTTTAAAAAAAAGGAAAAAAATTACGTAATGGGAATTCAAGCTCCAACAGTCAGTAATATATAATACAGCCAAAACCTTCTCTGCAGACAACACCCTACCTCCCTACTTTTTTTTTGTTTGTTTTTTACTTTTTTTTTTTACTTTTTTTACTTGGCCATATGAATGTGAAAAGACCTAAACACGTGCGCAGTTGTCGTTTGCAGTTCGGCCAGACGAAAACAGAGCAGAGCTTTAGGCCCAATTTTGTGCGGATTTGTATGCGCGGCTTCAGCCGGCGCGAGTAGCAACTCAGAAATGTGACTTGTCATGAATAACCAGTAGGACCCGTCATTGTCAAGTGTGCTCAGACGTGATGACAAACCCAACGCCTTCTGGCTGTAAACAAAAAAAAAAAAAAAAAAAACAGGCTGAACCTGGAGCTCACGAATACTGGAGCAAAAACGTGTCGAGGCAAAGACAAAAAGAGATTCACTCACAGAAACCAGGTGTGGAGGATTGTGATAATGTGATAATAATTACCAGATTGTTATTAATGATGTGGCGTGGAAATCATATGCCGCATTTCAGTTTAAAAACATGAACGACCCATTCCGAGCAACATCATCACCTAAATTGTTGGCTTGTTGAAACTTGTTGGACACCACATCGCTGCCAACCAGCTTCTCCATACAGAGATGCACAGAAACTGCATTCTACAGCCCCGAAACTAAACTTGTGTTTAATATTAGGGTTTGTAGTAGTTTCAAAAGCATGGACATTTTCCACAGAGGTATTATCCGAGTCAAGATGCTAACTAGGTGTGACATATCATAAAGGAACAAAAAAAAAATCTGAATTTACGGGGCCTCTGTTGTGTAGATTTTGCATGTTGTGTTTTTTTTTTTTTAATGTGTAGGGTTTTGTTTGCTTTTCTTCTTCCTTTGACTTAATGGAAGCAGGGCGACAAATCACTTGAAGACACATTAAAAAAAACTGATTTGCAAATGTCACATACATTCAAATATATTGTTGTTGTGAATATTTGGGATTTTTGACTGAATTGTGTCTTCAGCAGTTAAAGGTCTAGTTCTACATGCAGCTCATACTTATTAGCTCCCCATACACAACTTTCATGTCTGTAGACTAAATATGTGGCTACAAGTAGCTTTGATACGAAAAATTAAGCAAAGTCAAAAGTAAAACACAAAACTGAGTATAACTACTAGTACAAATAGTTTGGATATCCTGCAGCAGCAGATTACAGAACACAGCCCTGTACCACTCGCACTTAATCCAGATTAAGACGTTGTAATGGTCACACTGGTTACTAAACCAACAAATCCAGATCAGAAGGGAAAGCTGCTCATTCCAGCCTGGGATAATGTGGGTTAGTGCAACACCATGATAATTAGCTACTGGACATTACATAGAAAGGGGAAGAAGGAAGGGAATCTCCTACATGCACGCACACCATGCGTTTTAACCATCTCTAAAAACGCAGTAAGAGCTGATTCACGGTTAAAGTTGAAGCATGTGGATGAGCCACACTGGGAAGTTCACACGGCATTCCCGAGAGGGAAATCTCAACAGCAGCTACTGTCGCCGAGAGGAAAAAATATATATATAGAACATGATTTATCAACTGACACCAAAGACGGAGAACTGGTTCGGAAAACTCAAGAAGAAAAACTTGTGGTTCAGAGGAAGAGATGGCGAATCAGAGAGAAACGTATACTCCATTTAATCCGCTTTATCAAACCAGATGCTTTTAATAATAATAATAAAAAAACTCTGCTGTGACATTTACAACACATTACATTATCTAAATCAAAGGAGTTCTTACCTCTTCCACTGAAATAGGCAGCACGATTCGGCTACAGGAGAGAAAGAAAGAAAAACAAGTGGTTTTAGCACAAATATGTCTAGAAAAAAAACAGTCAAGCTTTTTAAAAAAACAACAAAACATTGACTTAAAGGTAAAACATTCAACGGTTTGGGAAATTCCTAAATAATCTCGCGTTCCACTTACCAGCACCTTGACAAGATCCAAAATTAAAATGACAAATCTGGTACCAAGAGGAAAAGTAATATTTTTTATACACATATTCCCCTTTCTGTCATAAAAGGTATTTAAACCCTCAAACCCGGTCAGAGACGACGCAGATGATGTCATCGGGTATTTATTTATCATTTTATAATTTTTCCCCCAAACAGTTTCTACAAACTGTATGGTACTTGGAAAAAAAACGAAACAATCAGGAATATTTGCTGCAATTTGGTGCAAACCCTCCACATGTGTGTGTGTGTGTGTGTGTGTGTCTATACTCTTTGTGTATCCAATGTATTGTGTGAGCAGCTGCAGGAGCCAAATTAATTGCCACCCGTTGCCCGTGCAGCCTGAATATTTATATTATATTGAAAACTCGGCCCCGGCCATCTCGTGCACTTTGCACCGCCATCATATGACAGCAAACTACTGTATGATGACGATTCATTCATTCAGTCCCTCAAATCAAGACCTCTCACATCTGCCTGTGTAGAGAAAAAATATCGCTACATCTATTAAGGATTTATTTGTTTAATACCTTGATTGCAAAATCTATTTTTAAACTGGCACCCATTGATTTCCCCCTCAAACCTATTCAAGGGAAAGAGATGAATTCACTCAACTCCTTTAGTTTCAAATACAAAGTTAAACGTATCTAAGCCCGAAATTACTCTTAATGTCATAGTGTTCTGAAAAGTATTCTACTTATTAATAATATGAAGGGTACTTTTGCTGACAACTCAAAAAAAAGTTTAAAGTTAGTCAAACTTTGCAGGGAGTTCTGGTGAGAGTTGGCACCCATTCTGAAAAGTCAAGGTGCTGGAAAAAACCCAGCTAGAATAATCCTCCGGGCCTCATTTCAATGTAGAGGCGATTCGTTTTTCTTTCTTTTTTTTTCAAAGTAAAACACAGTAAAATAAATTAAAATGTCTGAATAAAGTCCAACCCATAAAAAATGGCGGATATAGAAGGGGGAAAAAACAGCTGGTTCACAAAGTTGTGATACTCACTATTCCGTGATGAGCATGTTGGCGGTTCCTCGGTCCACGGAGAAACACGAAACTCAGGATTAAGCTCAGAGAAAACCAGGACGGGCAGAGACACGCGCACCCGCCTCGAGTACCCGCGCGGACTCCACTTCCTGAATGTAACCCGGTGCGCGCAGCCGGACATGGGGGCGGGGTCCCACGCACCAAACGCACACCTGTAGTTTCTGCTTAACTGGTGCGTTCAGTGGCAGCAGGAAAACTATCGTCAGCACAAAACTTTATTTTGAGAGTATGGCTTTGCATGCACGAGAGTACTTTTAAAAGTAATTTAAATTCTTCTTTTTTTTCTCAAAGATGCCATAAGTAATTAGTATTAATTATTATTAATTATTACTTATAATTAATAATTATTATTAGTTATTCCTACTACTAGTAATACTTCTACTTCTACTCCATTTTACTTCTTTCTGACAATATCCTGTAAGCACAAACAGTGATGCGTGTCTATGTAGGAACAACCACGTGTCTTTTTTTCTTTCTTTCTATTTGCACAGGACTTACCCAGATCCTAACCAGCCTGACATGCGATCGTACAAGTTACAACCCAAACAGAGGTTACCCTGAGATCACTGTGTCAGTGATTGCAGCTCAGTGGACCATGGGTTGGTTGGCCTACGCCTCTGGTGTGGTCGGACCAGTACAGGGAGAAACCATCCGCTCTGGTTCAACCTGTTTAACTGTGATGAGTCGGACCATTTATCCCCACCTACTTTTCCAGAAAATACTTGTCTTCTATTTAACTATATTTAATGTTAAAGTCAAAATCAAACCACTTCCTTCACACACAGGATCACACAAGTGTGCTGTTGTTTGAAAGAGAAGACACAACTATAAAAATGATCGTGTTTATTTTGCTTCATATATTGATCTCTCTTTTCTTTTTTTTTCAGCTGAAACAACATGAATTGAAACATCCGTGATGATGGCTAAACTGTGGTCCAAGACCAAAAAAGAAAAAAAGTACAATATAAGACAGCGAAGATAGACATTCTCGTAAACATCAGCAGAGAGAAAAAATGGAGAGAGAATGGCAAATAGAACTAAAAACGTAACCAAAACATGGCAAAGACGATGGAAAAAATACAAACATACATGTCGTGGGGTTTCCTGTCATCACCCAGAGCCATATAATCCACAAGCAAATGCTGATGCTACAATTCATCCTCAGAGGCGAAACAATTCATCAATACATCAATCAACAGCCAAACTCCTATGATCCATGTCCTCGGAAGTCAGGATTAGACCGGGAAGGAGACGGCATCGAGGACGGGGCGAGTCCTTTAAGGTCCGGCAGTGAGGGAAAGTGCTAATTATGAAACTTTCATGGATGAATTCATCACTCATTGATTAATAAACCGAAGTTTGTGGCTGGAGAAAAAAACAAAAAACAACCTGTGGATTTGTCACGCAGGGTGACCACATCACGCACCATTATAGCGGAAAAACTGCATCGGACTGTATCTGTGTCTATGGAGTCATATTAGTGCCATAACTACTAATGTAAATGTGTACACAGCAAATAGATGTATATGTTGTACATTTCTATGTATAAATTCTGATTGTTGTATCCTTAAAGTACAAAACTGGTGTGTAGAAAGACAAAAATGAAGGACCTCCTGGCTGAGTTTCTCAAAGATGGGAGACAATATTGTACATTTTTGGATAACGCAAAAGAAGAGAACAAAAAAACGATGTCGCTCATACCAAGGCCAAACAATCCAAATATATATATTTAACATTAAAATCCAGGCATTATTTCCTGAGGAAGGTGAAAATGTAATAACTTTTCACAACATTCACGCTTAAAATGTTATGGATTTTCCCATCCCTCAACCGACGGTTGGTGCAATTCGGTTTCGGCGCAGTTTGTCCTACTGTAAATGAAAAAGACATAACCCATAAAAACATAACCCCCATTTGCAAAGGTAAAAAAAAAACACACACACACACAAAAGAAAGCGATGAATTCCTGCTTATTATCCGAGTATGTTTTTCTGAAAATGTCAGGTAAGTTTTGGTCATGCACTTTGGCCAGGACTTCAAAGTTCTACCATTAAAAAGTTCAAATTTCTTTTAACGAACCCAGTGCTGGCATCTTGTGAAGATTCATTACTTTCTTCTGCGGGATTTCCTTTTCCTAAGCACGTGACAACATTCAATTTTCTCATGCATAGAAATGTACAAATGTGAATTTAGTTTTATTGCAAGTGTAAAAATGTCCAAAAAGTCCCTTTACACGGCCAATTCCACTCCACACACTTCTCCCTGATCCTCTCCAGAAATCAAACCCCGTGCGGTCCAGTGAGAAAAATAAATGTCCCTACAGTTGTGTGATTTTCTCGTGTCCACGCTGAGAGACAAGACTCTGCCGCGCTCTCCGAGCACGTAATAAAGGCCATATAATGATGAACAGGGGAACCAATAGGGTTTTTTTTTTTCCTTTTTTTTTTTCTTCTTCTTCTGGGTAATAAAAAAATAACATAATCTCTCCGTTCCCCATGTTCCGATTCAGTCTACATCTGAATCTCTGAGTATACATTCTTTGCATCATGCGCCGCGAGTAAGCAGTCATGCACTGTGTGTACGTTACAGCCCGGGAGGGGGGGGCGGGGGTCAGGGTCAGGGTCGGGGGCAGGTTAGGCATTTCAGAAATACACCACTGAGGTCCATGTTCGAGGTCTAAAGTGCATCATGTGCCATTCGCTTCTGATTTGAGTCGTTCCCCCGGGAGCCTCTTGATGGGCGGCACAGGCTTGTCTTTCAGCTCTGTCGTGTTTGTGGATGGACGGGTGGGTGAAAATAAAAATAAAAAAAAGTGGATGGATGGATGGAGGGAGTGGTGGACTGGGTGAGCCACATCCTGCCTGAATCTACTCCTCCCACCATCTGCACATGTAAAGAGGCACTCTGAGGGTGGTGGCTGTCTTTGGAAGGGCCTCGGCGAGTACCTGTCAGGCCAGACCAGATCTGGGGAGCGTCGCTCGCTGAGCCCAACTGCAAATATGCCCGCCTATCACATACCCCACGCGTCTCCTGCTTCTGCCGTCTGCTGAGCCCAAACCCATGTCCCTCTCTGTCTCCTAAGACGGGAATTCAAGTTGCAAAAAACAAAGAAATCCTGATGAATTCTTTGGAGATCCACCGCACACAAAGGTCCTTCTCGGGAAATTGGCGGCAAATAGTGAAAATGACTTTAACAGCGCCTTAAAACAAGAAAACACGCATAAAACACCACATTTCTGTTATTAACTAGCACCCTTTGTGATTGATAGTGATACAGTGTGTTAAATGTCTGTTTGTGATTGTGTGTCAAAGTGTCGCCCAGCAACTCCCAGAAGCACTTATTGCTACAACGAATGAGAACTCCAAACCAGTTGTTTGTGTGCGTGTGTGTGTGTGTGTGTGCGTGCGTGTGTGTGTGTGTGTGTGTGGAGCGAACAGAATAATTTGGCGCTCCACCTTTGCGCCACTCCGAGATCTAACAACACACTACATCTTATATACTGTATACATACTACAATACTAAAATAGGTGTCTCCTCCACATATTCAGATCAAGTATGGGGGGAAAAAAAAAACAAAGGCGGAACAGTACGTCTGCAATAAAATTGCAATAAATACATTTGAAAAAAAAACCAAACACAAAATGGTTACATATTCCCAGCATACGTAGGGAATTCATGACTTAGAACATAAAAACTAGGCCCACGTGCCGATTTTCTTGCATTACTTACTGAGTGAGACTGTGATATAGGACCAGCGCTGTCATCAGTGTAGTTGATGCAACAGTCAGAGACGCTGCTGTCTCTGCTTCATGTGCTAACATACTGTGAAATTCAAGGTGAACAGCTACTAATACTGCCGTCTGTGGATTCTGATCCAGTACAAGCGGGTGTGTGTGTGTGTGTGGCTTCACAAATTCAACCAGAAAACCAAAGCAGCCTAATTGTGCTGTGTGTTACAAAAAATACAGTCAATCCTGGATCAATCAGGAAGCAAAAAGGTCGCTATGGTTACTCACGCACCTGTTCTTGCTATGACAATACTGCCACTGAGAATTTGTCTCCCACGCTAAACCCCCCCCCCTATCTGCCCCTATGCTTTTTTGGAGCAGGACTGAAGGAGTCCACCATCAGTGGCACATTATGAAGATAAAAAAAAAATCAAAAAGATTGATGTAGAGGAGTCATTCGGGGAGAAAATAAAAGTCCCAAGACGCTTCTTTTCCTTTTCTCCCACAAGTCTATTTTCTCCTCATATCAGAGATGCACATTCACACATGTATACACACACACACACCCACACATCTCCTGTGGGGATAGAGAGGAAGTGTGTGTATGTGTGTGTGTGTTCGTGTGTCAGGTCTCCCACAGTGTACACATAACATATGAGGAGGGGGGTGAAAGTGGGTTTCACAGTGGTATGCAGTCAAATGGGAATTGTGTGTGTGTGTGTGTGTGTGTGTGTGTGTGTGTGTGTGTGTGTGTGAGAGGTGCAGCAGGATAGAGTGAAAGTGGGTCACCCAGGTGAATGAACCTCGCCCCCCGCCCCCACTCTCTCTCTCTCTGGTCTCTTTTTGGTGTCTCCGGTCCTCCTCCCGGGCTCAGACGAAGGCCTCGGGCTTGTCGCCGTCGTTCATCTTGACGTAGATCTTGGGGTCCTCGTCGCGCTCGTCCCGGAGGCGCTGCAGGTGGCGGCTGTGGCACAGCAGGTAAAGCGGCAGGCAGAATCCCAGCAGGCTCAGCGCCAACAGGCCCACGTTCACCTGGCGGACGACATTGAAGCGGGTCAGGGCGAGGGGGAAAAAAAGACGAGACCCTCTGATCCGAGGTTCAAAGGAGCCGGCTTACCCAAAGGGGGTCTCCCTGCAGGGGTCCCACCATGGCCATGAAGAGAGGCTGCTGCAGGAGGGCGAACAGAGCGCTGATGAGAGACTGCATGCCAGTCAGGGTGCCGAACTGAGAGGACGGGTACCTGCGAGGGACAAACAACATGTCACACGTGGTTCAATTAAGCAGATTATTATTTATATCCAAACTGAGCTTTTTATTTCCGTTTTTGTGTTTACATGAAACATATCATGATGACAAAGATATCAACTCCTGGGTGATCCAGATCCAGATTCAGTTTCAGGTTTCTGTTAAAGTTTCAGATTGTGTCGTGTGTTGCTACACTCACACAGCAGCGTAGAGGCCTCCGACGGCAGAGTGGATGAAGCCTCGGACGATGGTGTGCAGGATGAAGGAGAGAATCTGAGGGAAAAAAAAACAAAAAACAGATTGACTTTCCATGGCGCGATTTGTAAATAACACGCTATGACTCATTCTGACCACAAGGGGGCGCTGAAGTACTTAGAATTTACCAGCCTCTGCATTGCCTCATGTCCTGTTGGAACATTGTGTACATATCTGCCTGCAGCTCTCAGAGCAGCGCAGGAATGTGCATATGCCCCCTTAAAAAAACACTAGTGTGTGTGTGTGTGTGTGTTTGTGTACCTGTAAGGGCAAGTTGGGGACAATGCAGCTGAATCCAAAGCCAACCAGGAGCAGGTTGGTGAAGATGAAGGCTCTGGTGGCGTTGACAATCTTCTGGATCTGTTTGTTGGGAGGACGCGGCTGACCGGGCTCTCTGAGGGGACGGATCCAAAACAAATGATTTATTTCTTTTTCAGCAGCTGCTGCAAAATGTCTAAATGTGTGTGTGCGTGTGCGTGCGTGTGCGTGTGCGCGCGCGCTCCCCCCCACCTCTTCTCACTCTTGTCACTGTCGTCCTCGCAGTCTTTGAGTTTCCAGTCCATGACGTAGCCGATCACAGGGGATGTGACCAGACACAGCAGCTGGAGCACGCCGAAGATGGACGTGTAAACGCTGACTGAGGGACAGACAAGAGCCAAAAAAATGGAGTTATTATTCCCAATGTTTTAGTGATGTCATATATTGTGCGTTTGAAAGGAGTTGAGTTGGAAATGCAAAAGCAAACACAGTGACAGGAAGCCATTTATTTATTTTTTAATTTTTACTCCATCACCTTCACACAGACAGATAAAGTGGACAGAGAGCCGAGGAGAGAGTGTGTCTGTGTGTGTTTGCGTGTGTGTGTGTGTTCGCACAGTGCGACGCACACACCTGTGCTCAGGTCTCCCTCCGCCGAGGAGAGAGTGTGTCTGTGTGTGTTTGCGTGTGTGTGTGTGTGTGTGCGGGGGGGGGGTGGTTAGATCTGTGTAACTTAAGGTCAGGAGTCTCTTACCCACTTGCATCTTCTCCACTGCAACAGCAGCAGGAAGCCAGCATGTTAGGAAAAGAAAAAAAAAAAGAGAGACAGAGCGAGAGAGACGGAAGGAAAAAAGGAAAGATGGAGCTGCGGTTAACAAAAAGAGCAATTTTTGTTTTGTTTAGTTCAGCTGAGCAGAGAGCAGCACAGACACGACTGTGAGGAGCGGAAAAGGAAAGACACACAAATCACTGCAGCACAGACCCGACGTTAGAGATTAAAGTAAGCGTGTGCGTGCGTGTGCGTGTGTGTTCGCACAGTGCGACGCACACACCTGTGCTCAGGTCTCCCTCCGTCAGGGACTCCAGGATGGTGTTCATGGCGCCCATGTAGAAGATGAGGCGCAGCTGCGTGACGCACATGGTGATGAGGCTCAGCATGAAGATGGGACTGAAGACGCTCTTCATGAAGGACTGATCTGCAGAGCAGGCCGGAGAGAGAGACCAAGAGGTCAGAGGTCAAAAAACAACAAATGGAATGACATAATAGACATTTCTTGTGCCCTGCACAGAGCTTTTTCGCAGTATTCCCCTGGTGATTTATCAAATGCATTTCTTGTATGAACTTAACACTGTAAAAGTGACCTAGCTCCATATTATGTAAAGTAAACACTCATTTTTTTTTTTTGTATAATATTCCTATTTCGAGCCCTTGGGGTGATAAATCTATCTTGCTCTTTTACCAGTTATCTAGCAGCAGGTTATATAATAAAGGTTATTTTTAATTTTCTCGCAGACAACCGTGCGCTCCTTGGGAATATATAAAATATAAAAAAGAAAGAATCAACATTTGAATATTTTTGTGCACAATGACAAGAGGACATTCAGGATTCTGAGTCGGAAGTCAGATCGTGAAATGATCTCTGGATATGCACCTCCCCGCTCAACAAAACGGACTCATTTTCTACAGGGTACTCCAGCAAGCTCACATCGCATTACCATAAAGTTGAGTGTGTGTGCGTTTATTTTTTATTTTTTATGATGCACTTTAAATAGTGATATTTAGCCCCGGGAAAAATGGGAATTAAAAAAGCACACACAACCTGCGTGATCTCTGCAGGCAAAACAGCAGCAGTACGGATCCACACACACACACACACACACACACACACACATTCTAACTTTCTAAACTCACACGATGGAAAACGACTCCGACGCGCTTCCCCCCCCCCCCCCACCCGCCTCCAAGGTAGCGTGTCTCAACCCACCGCAGAAGAGCCTCGAGGAACCAGGAGGCGGGTTCGAGGAAAAAGTTGATCATTAATCAAAGTTGTGAATATAAATGGCAAATGGACACAATGGCCCATATGGCCCGAGCACTGGGCAAACCAATTAATGCTGGGAGCACAGACGGAGCAGATGGGTTTATTACCCAGAACTACGGGTATCCATCCGAGGGTTAATGGGGGGGGGGGGAATTGTTGGGTAACGAGGTGAAGCTTGTGAAGCTGTTTTTATATCTGTAATATATTTATAATAATATATATTTCTATTATATGTGTAAGCACTTTTGATCGCACGCTTTGCGTCTTCGGGAATTCCCCCCAAAAATTGGACCCAGATATACACAAGAATACAAAAACAAAACTGTGGGTGTGTAGCAGGTGTCATATCTACAAAGACCACTACCGTAAATACTTTTGCCTGCTTTTGCAGGATATTAGGAATAAAAAGAAACTATTTCTTTTATTTTGAAATAAAAATAAGGATGATTATTTGAAAAAAACAGTTTGAATTCATGTGTACTATATGTAAATGCTTTGTTTACGTATCAATTGAGGGCCCTTTGGTGGTGGTGTGTGTGTGTGTGTGTGTCAAGTAAACACACAGCTGCTATAGAGCTAAATAAGCAGGGAACAGATTTGTATTTGTGTGTGTGTGTGTGTGTGTGTGTGTGTCCGTGTGTGTAGGTGTGTGTGTGTGTCATATGGGCCTCTTTAAAGCTCCTGACCGACGGAACATGTCCAGCTGCTATGAAACCAACCATGAACGTCCTGACACACATACACACACACACCACGCACGCACGCACACACACCAGCTTGACACTTCGACCCACAACAATGCTCCTCCATCCGGCTGAGCAGCTTTTCTAAGAACACAATCCAAACTGATTCCACGGTCCAGTTGGTACCAAAGAGACCCAGGAGTGGACAACCAGGACCCCCCCCCCCAACACACACACACCAGCACCACCTGAGCCAGGAAGGCCTGGAGGTGTGGGGGTCACCAGAGGTCAGCTTCTCGTGGAGGTAGGGCAGAGGGGTGAGGTTTAGGAGTTCAGAACAGACTTCCAAAACTACTAATGACATGAGTCGGGGGTTCTCAGAGTTTCTAAATGTGAGATATGTTCAGGACCGTGGGATGGACCTGTTTATTTTCCGTTAGAAAGCAGCTGTCCGTCTCTGGAGTCCCCTTTTCCAGAGAAATCTGTTCAGCTCCTTCACAATACAGACTGGAGATGCGGGCATGAATATTCATAGGTTGGCCAAAAGAGGACAGCGCAAAATAGTCAGGAGTGCCTTTTCCTCCAGACTAAATAGTTTGAGCACAATGGAGCAATTATGTTAAATTATTTGTGTTTTTTGGAAAAGATCTATTCACTGATTTACACACACACACACGCACGCACACACACTTGGTGGGAGCTGGTGCTTCAGACTTACCCTCCTGGCCCTTGCACTTGACCTCCAGGTCGACGGTGGACAGGCACAGCTTGTTGGCCTCCTGCGTGGCCAGGTCTTTGTGCGGCTGCTGCTGCTGCTGGTGCTGGTGCTGCTTGATGGAGTTGCCCACGCTGAGGCGGCGTCCCACCGTGGTCACCTGCCGGTAAAACTGCTTCCCCGTGATCTTGTGGTCGAAGCCCAGCCAGCTGAACTTGATCTTCACCCTGGGGAGACGAGCAGGGCGAAGAGGGTGAAGGTCGGCGGGGACAAAAAAAACAAAACAAAAAAAACGCACAAGTCAAATATCAGGTATTGGAAACGGGAGGAGAAGGGCAAGAAAGAAAATAATAGACAGCAGACATGGGAAAGTAAAAAGAGGAAAAAGTAGAAGGAGCAGGTGAAGGAGAGCAAAGCCGTGTGATCATGCGGATTGAAGGTCTTTCCTGTCTTGAGGTCTCTGATCTTCTGCATGTGTGTGTGTGTGCGGTCTGATCTCTGTGGAGAATTTGTTCTGGGCTCACTCTGAATCCATTTAACCTCCGTTTATCTAACCGCTATACAAAGGCAGCTGGAGGCTACGGAAATTTCAAAATGCCTTCGTGTGAATGCCGGAGCGAGTGTGTGTCTTGTCTTTTTTTTTTTTGCTTTGTTTTTTCTTACGTGTAATCCATGTCCTCCGGGCCGGGGAAGGGCTCCAGGGGCCAGT
This sequence comes from Colistium nudipinnis, assembly GCA_016785305.1. Taxonomy (NCBI): domain Eukaryota; kingdom Metazoa; phylum Chordata; class Actinopteri; order Pleuronectiformes; family Rhombosoleidae; genus Colistium; species Colistium nudipinnis. The sequence continues at coordinate 38,876 of JAFBJU010011768.1, forward strand.
TGAGGAAGCAGTTGAGGAAGACGAGGCAGGCGCAGCCGGCCCAAACCATCAGGATGGAGATGAAGGTGGCACCCAGGTCATAGATCACCTGGAGAATCAGCACACATGAGCATGAGCTTTGAGGGAGCAATTATTTATATATTTTTTTCAATATTTCTATATTTAATATTTAGAAATGGAATCCTCACCTTAATGCCGGGGAAGGTGACGGCAGAGGAGGCGTAGGAGCCGATCATCAGGGCGATGAAGGTGGACCTCAGGTCTCCAAACATGTTGGGGAGCTAAGAAGAAGATTAAAAAAAATGTAATAATAATAATTAATTTATATTAAAAAAATAGCAATTCAGTGAATAATAATAATAATAATAATAATAATAATAATAATAATAATAATAATAATAATAATAATAATAATAATAATAATAATAATAATAATAATAATAATAATAATAATAATAATAATAATAATAATAATAGAATGCGTTACACAAACATTCAGGTTCAGAGATATATCATATGTGGATTTATAGCATCTAAACAAAAGTTTCTTATATAGAGACGAGGAAATCAGAACACGCGAGTGAAGTGATTCCCTGGAGAATTAAATTTTGGCAAAAAAAAACATTATGGGTCATGAGCTGCAGAAGGTCTGAGAGAATTCCTCGGGTTTCTGTCCATCCAGCCCCTGAGTTCACCACAGGGTGCAGCTTGTTAGTCAGATATCTGCTGAACCCGCTCACCCCGACACCCCCGAGTCTTCACTCGCCAGATTAATTGCGACCAAAGGTGAGCAACGCAAAAAAGAAAAAAACGAAAGAATCCGACGATGACACATTCCAGGAGGAGGAGGACTTGAATGTGCAGCTCAGCAGATTTGCCGACCTCATGATATCTGTGCATGGTCAACAGGTTCAGCCCCCCCCCCCCACACACACACACACTCCCTCACTTCCTCATCCTTTTAAGTCTGCAACTATGGGTATTTTTTTTTTGTCCAGGCTGCACATGTGAGAAGTGGGTCATCTTTGGATTGCAGCACTGCATGGACAATTATTATTATTATTATTTATTATTATTATTATTATTATTATTATTATTATTATTATTATTATTATCATTATTATTATTATTATTATTATTATTATTACACAATACTGTAAACATTTAAAAATCTAGTTTAGAATTACAGATTTCTATGAAAGGGTTAATCCTGAAGACACACTGTTGTTACTCGCAAAGAACATCCCATGAGGGATCACTCAGTGCCAGAGCGAAAGAAAAAAACAACCACAAAGCACCTGTGTGTGATTAATCACATTCAGAATCCTGAGCTGATCTTTGGCCCGTTTAAAGTGTTGCATCACATGTGGATTTTTTTTCTTCTTCTGGGCCTGAGTCATCGACAGATCGCTTCCCAAAAACATGTCACAAACCAGTTTGGTGAAAGAAGAAGTCGGGATTCATGCGTCAGGCTGAAGAAGCGGGAGGGAAGCAGGCCTTGATGATGAGTGACAGATAACTGTGCTTTTTGAGACACACGAGTCAATAACACACAGACACACAAGCACCAGGTGCGTTTGTGACCGTTAAACATGGGGGAACTGATAATCTGCCGCAGCTTCGTGTGCAAACAGACCCACAACCACAAAAGTGACAGACAGAGTCGAATGCTACTGTATAGGAAACGTGTCCATCAAGATGGAATTGTCTACCTGCCTCCTGAAATATCAACTATATATTCTCCGGTTGTAACTGTGACTCCCACCATTCACTTTTTTATTGCCTCTCCCTTCAATAGCTCCTTTGTTGGCTCTCGCGCATCCATGCAGAGAACGACAAAGGTACACACACACACACACACGCATGCGCGCACAAACACACAGATGGGCCTGGTTGTTTGGACAGTTTTTGCATCACAGGGTCACCTGGAGATAAGAGATCAGGACCCGGGGGATTTTGTTTAAAATGCTTTATTATTATTATTATTATTATTATTATTATTATTATTATTATTATTATTATTATTATTATTATTATTATTGCTATTATTATTATTATTATTATTATTATTATTATTATTATTATTATTATTATTATTATTATTATTATTATTATTAATCTGTCCTGCAGTAACTCATTTCTTAATCTGGCGTGTGCTCTCAAAGTTATACTTCACAATATGACAAAAGACCCCAAAACTTGACCCTTGCCTAATTGAAAGATTCCCCTTTGACGGCAGACTTTTTTTTTTCCGTTTTTGGCTGCTCTGCACTTTCTCACAGATTTTTTTGTTTTAAGTCACTGACAATCAGATTGTTTGCTGAGTGTTGGAAAGAGCCGAGCGTGAGGTGACACTGTGGCCTTTGGGGAGAAAAATCATGCTGAGCCCAAAGTCAGTCAGGGGCTGGGAAAGAGGAAACTGGACGGAGGAAAGAGAGAAATGAAATAAGGAAGAGTGGGAACCAGTTTGGACCGGTCCCGCCAGTCCTGACGTCACGCTTACTCCCCTCTTATCAGAATTAGTTTGGACTCGACCCATTTGACCTTTAGCGCACCAACAAACAAGAACGGCGCCAGAACCCCCCCCCCCTGTGTGCCTGAGTCCCAAACCAGATCAAACCAGCGTCTGCTGCCAGATCCTACATCCTGACATCACTGGTCTGATCTCATGTTACTGAGCAACCCCCCCCCCCACCGTCCTCCCTCCATCTCCTATCTGGTAAACAAAATAGTCGACAGCCTCTCATTAATTTTGTGTATGTATGTGTGTGTGTGTGTGTTTGTGTGTGTGTAATTCATACATGTTCTATTCAATGTCCAGTGATTTTGGTTGATATTCCAAAAACTAAACATAAACTAAGCCCTGCTCTGGGGAGAATCAGTCGCTCAATAGGCTCATAATTATGATTATATTATGGGATGGTTCGGCAAAACACCGAAAAACAAATCATACGTGGTATAACACGAGACATGAGGGACACCAAGAGTCAGAGCTTCAGAAGAGGAAAACCAGAGGCACGAAGCAGAGGGGTCTGCAACACGTGCCACAAAAGAGAACAAGAGGAGGAGC
>JAFBJU010011768.1:42075-67621 GCA_016785305.1 Colistium nudipinnis
TAACATGTCAAAAAAAAGCTCACATTGGGAGGAATGAGGGGCAGAACTAATTCACCCGACTCCCACTCCTCCCTTTTCTTCTCCCCCCTGTTTTCCATCTCTGGAACAGTGAGTGCTGAGTGTGCGTCCACAGGAGAGAACGAGGAAGTGGAGCAGAGCGAGATAAAGAGGAGAAAAATGGAAAAAAAAAAAAAAAAAAAAAAAGTCAAACAAACCCACAGAGCAGTTCAGGCTCGTCAGAAGACGTGACGAACGGAAAGATGAGTGGTGGAAAAAACAAAGTGACAGGAAATGTGTGGTGCTATTCACAAACACACAAAAACGCACAACAGGCGAGAAATAAAGTTAACAGCTTTCCTAATACACTTGTTTTCCTCGGTGACGACCCTTGACCCAGAGATCCAGGAAAGGGGCGGGGTGAGAGGAAAATCATCAAAACAACACACACACACACACACACACACACAGACACACCCACAGACACACACACACACGCACACACACACACACGCACACACACACGCACACACATGCACAGACACACAGAGACGCACACACACACGCCCACACACACACACGCAAACAAACACACAGTCGCACACGCACACGCACGCACACAAACACACAGACGCACACACACACGCACACACACACGCACACACAGACGCACACACACACGCACACACGCACACACACACAGACGCACAGCCGCACACACAGACACACCCACAGACACACACATACACACACACGCGCGCACACACACGCGCGCACACACAGTCAGCGGTGTTACAGAAACATTTGCTGCCGCCTGGAGCTCAGCTCAGCCGGGCTGAGGGGGGGCTGCACAGCTAAAACCATAACACACAGTCAAAACACAGGCGCACACTGACACACAGTCCGACGCCACACTGCTGCGTGCACACGCATGTCATGGCAGCGGGTTCTTTTTTTTTTGTCAGCCGCGTGCAGGTCTGGCCTTGTCGACCGAGAGCAGCAGACACGGGAGGAAAACAAACAAAAGGACGCAAAGTCGAAAGAGTGGGAAGTGTGTTTGAGGGGGCGGAGTCAAGGAAGAGGAGGAGGAGGAGGGGGGGGGTCAGTCAGGGTCCCTGTAGGCAGCGTGAAAGGAAGCCGCAAAAAACATGGGTGTGGAGGCACACACACAAACGCACACTCAGTTCCCCTGTCGCTGCTTCCTGTTTGTCTCCTCGGTGACAAATGTGTCCTTGTGTGGATTAAGTAGTAATCTCTCTCTCTCTCTCTCTCCCCCCCTTTCGCTCCCTCTCTCTCTCTCTTCCTCCCTCTCTCTCTCTCTTTCTCTCTCTCCCTTCCTCCCTCACTCTCCCCCCCTTTTGCTCCCTCTCTCGCCCTCCCTCTCTCTCTCTCCTACTCCCCCCCTCTCTCTCTTTCTCTCTCCTTCCCTCTCTCTCTCTCCCTCCCTCTCGCCCCCTCTCTCTCTCCCTATCTCTCTCTCTCTCTCTCTTCCCTCTCTCTCTCTCCTCCTCCCCCCCCCCTCTCTCTCTGCAGCACTTCCCCCCTCTCTCTCTCTTTGCAGCACTTTCTCTGACTCATCCTGACCGCCGGCCTTCTCCTCCCCGACCTCTCCTCCTTCTTCTTCTTCTCCTCTTAAAAACAGAGGCCGTCTGCCTGTTATCTCCTCTGCCCGCCCATCTTTCACTTCATCTCTCCTCCTCCATCCATCTTTCGCCTCATTCCTCCTCCTCCTCCGCTCTGTCCCCTGCTTTTCTCTCATTTCCCCTCATATTAAATCTGTTCCAGTCTGCTCTGCTGATTATATTGGAAAAACAGCAGTGTAATTCTGTTTTATTTGTTGACGGAGTTTTCTTTTCTTTCCCTTTTTTTTTATTTTTTTTATCTCAAACCTATCGCTCGGCAGCAGCACAGAGTGGCGCATCTGTGATGAAACTGGGCTACAGTAAAAAAAAAAAAAATGCCTTACATAACGTAAGAGGGGAGCTGCTGCACAAATGGGAGTGCATTTTCCTCCCACATAAATAAATAAATGCTTAAAATGGAGAAAAAAAAAGCTACAGACTAGACCAGCTTAGACAATTTCTCCTAAAAATAACAGCGGATTCATTTTGAAGCTGCGCCGATTTATAACAGGGAGAATGGTACCTCTTTAATTCATTAACATGTATACATTTGATGGACTTTGATATTTATTTATACATTTAAATCATATTTCAATGTCAAAACATGTCAAAAGGGTTCCTACTCACGGTCAGAGAAGTGAAGGTCATGCACATGCCCCCAAAGCCATTCAACGCCAGGGCAAAGAAGATGAGCAGGGACAGATCTGCAGGACAAAAAAAAACACTCAATGTGGCTGTCACACCACATCAGCACATGACGGAGAGCCGTGTGCGTGAGGGGACGTCATGTGCGAGGCTGTTCAAGTGACGTGTGTGGCGTGACGCCCGGGAAAAAGATACGTACTGGTGGGGTCGCTGGCTCCGTAGGCGATGAGGAGACAGGAGAAGGCAAAGCAGGCGCTGGCAACACACAGAGTGATGGGTGTGAATATAAGCACGACAAAAAAAAAACACACAATTGTGTCGGACGTCGTCCCGGGTCCGGCCTCACCTGCCCACCAGCCTCAGCTTCCGGGGTCCGTACTTGTCCATGACGATGCCCATGGGCAGGGTGATGGCGGACAGCAGGAAGGAGCCCACGGTGAAGGCCAGGTTCAGCATCTCGTCCTGGTCCTTGCAGATCTGCCAGCCGTTCATCTCCAGGTACTCCTCGGCCGAGCTGACGTTCTCGGGGAGGGAGGTGTTGGAGAAGCCGGAGATGTTGGCTGGATGGGGAGAAAAAGAGAGAGAGAAAAAAAGGGGGCGGGGGGGTCAGATTTGGTTTTTGATTTTAAGTTGATGCTTCGTGATGGTTTCATAAAGAAAAAAACAAAACATATATTTTTGCCACCTCAGACTGCAAAGTTAAAATACTGCTTTCTCATTCGAAAACATTGAAATAATGACACAACAATATAATATGTACAGTCATACAAACAGCCTGAGAGGGCCTATTAGGTGTAACTTATTCATTTATACATTTTTATTTCCCATATGTTTGGCTGATAATATGAACGAAATGTATCCTTTAAATCCACAAACAAATTGAGCTTATAATACACATTTTAGATGATTCACTTATTTTGCTTCTTAAAAAAAAAATAAATAAAAAAAAATTGAAAAGAAAACACCTCGAGATCGTGATGACATATCAACCTGTTGATGCGGGCGCTCCGTGAGCCCTCCCTGTCACGTAGCTGAGGGGCTGATTTAAAAAAAAAAAACAAAAAAAAGCCTGCACACTTATTAAAGGTCAAGTCAACACACCGGAGAGGAGGGGGGGGGGGCAACGACACAATACAAGGCAAAAGGGGTTCCAAAAATAGACTCCACTGAAGGAGGGAGGTAGGGGTGGGGGTGGGGGGCTTCCAGCTGAAACTCTTGTAAACACAGTCCACTGAGTTCATGAAGAGTCTATTTCGGTCTATCAGAGGAGTGCGTCGCCTCGGGTGAAAGCATGCTGATAGTCAGACACACAGACAGTATGACGTTACACAGAACAGCCCCCTTCAGACTGTTATACTGAATATATCCTATTGTGGTGTAATGATTTGTATTTTTTCCAATGAGAAAGCAGTATTTTAACTTTGCAGTCTGAGGTGGCAAAATCACATGCAGCATAGGGTCATTTTTTTTTGTTTGTTTGTTTCTGTCTGAAACCCTCACGAGGAGGTGTTTGACTGGTTTCCTGGCCCAGGAGAGACTTTAGGGAGGAAGGACAGGAGCTTGTGACGTGGTATTAGACGCATCTCTACTGTGACGCATAATATACAACGCCTCCTAATTGCAGAGTAAAAATCAATGGGATATTTGCGGATGAAAAAGAAACCTCTTTGCCAAAAGGTCCATTGAGTAGCCGTCACACAATATTCGCATCGCACTTTAAGTTCACTGCGGAGGAATTTTTCACACATTCATTTATTAAAAATGAAAAATCCCCGCAATGGGTTTGGATGCAACATGGTATCCGAAAACGCACATTCATCAAATGTGACCCCCCCCCCCCCCCCCCCCCCCCCCCCCCCCCAAATCACCAAAACCCCCCCCCCCGCCGCCGCCCCACCCACGAATGCCGACTCATCAAATGGCCTCCGCAGCCATGGGTCAACACGGGTAGAGCCATGTTCACACAAGGACACACACAAGGACACGCACACACACACAGGAGAAGACACCAGGGGTATAAAGCCCGACGCGGTCTTCTCTGAGCGCTTCTTCCTGGTGAGTCACGCCGAGCTTGTTGTGCACCTGTGTGTGTGCGCGTGTGTGTGTCCTAGACATACAGTGGATGGCCTACACACCTCATCAGGTTCAATGATTACTGGAATGTACAAACTGTGCTGTTTTTCTTCTTCCTAGATTTCAGCAGTGAATAACACACTCCAACAATACACCAACATCCAACCGCAATAACCTGTGTACCCTGTAAGCGTCTCGTGGTAGTGTGTTTTCCCAACGTGGCGTCCTAGACAAAAGAGCCACACTGCTGCGGCGCAAACACAAGCTTTTGTCGTGCCTGAGTCAAATGAGTGTGTATCTTCAGAAAAATCTGGGTGAAAGAACAGGTCATGAGACACCACGACAAAGGGGCGCGAAAGGTGCTGATGGGTTGGAAGACGGAATGTCTTTTTCTTTGTCTCGCCGTGTTTTACATCCACGCACACACACACACACACACACACACACACAACACCAAGGAAACCGTAAACTCACTGTGGGGGAGCTTCACTAACACTCGTTCCTCAAAGTAGTTTCACTGTGCAGCAAAGTGGAAACTTGTCATTGCTGACCTGCTGTCCTGTTAACACACCAACATGTGTGTGTGTGTGTGTGTGTGTGTGTGTGTGTGTGTGTGTGTGTGTGTGTGTGCTTGTTAAAAAAGGAACTGATTTATTGTAGTTACCTAAATAAACTCCAATAAACTCCCTCACTTTGCTCAGAAATTTGCTCAGACTTTTTTTTTTAACTTCCTACTTAATTTGCATATCAAAAAAAAAAATCTTTATTTCACTTTCTTAGTGTTTCTTTGATATTTTATATGTTTTGGAGCATACTGCTGTAACATTGGAATTCCCCTTAGGGATAACAAAAAAAAAGTATATCTAAACTATATAGTTGGAATAGAGTTAAAACAATATTTATTTTCGAAAAATGAAAATGTATGTAGGGCACAAAGGACTCACTAACATTCATAAACTACCAGCTTGCATTGTGCAAAAAAAAAAAAAAACTGCATTGTGTGCCATATTGTTTCCTTGTTTAAAGCCACACCGTATTAAGTGGTTAATCGTGCATTACAGTGTTTTTGTTTTTTGTCACCTTTTTCTTCAATATTGATTTTTTTTTTCTTTCTAAGACTGAGGAAAAATGTTTTGTTCTCCAAAGTGACATTTAAACGTAATTATAGAGGCCGGCTGCTCTTTAACGAGACGGGAGGGACAACACCGCAACATGCAGGCACATTGGCCGCTGCCCCGAGGACACACAAAGGCATTTACTGTCTACACTGTGACGACACCGTGGGTAAATACACACGCAGAGAAAACTGCGTGTGAGTGTGTGTGTGTGTGTGTGTTGCACCTTTGTCACACAGCCGCGCACTCGTCCCAGTCGCGGCTGCTGTTTGCAGTGCGTCGGAGCTACCTGAACCTAATCCACTCAGATGAACAGGCGGCCTACAATGTAACACGAGTGCATCCTCAGCCTTCGGATTAGAAAATAATGATATGCGAAAAAAGTTCAGAGCTCGAGGAAACTCAGATATAGCCAGAAGAAAGGAGAAATCGGGGATATATTATTTATCCACATCGAGGCTCTGAGGAAGCAGACAGACTTTTTTTTTTTTTTTTCTTATAGTCCGACATAAAAACACGGAGGAAACAATGAGCCGCTGTGCACGCCGCCTTTGATCGCTGAGAGTCCAGGAGCATAATAACACGGCCTAATCGGATCCGTCTGCTGGTTCGTTGTGCCCCAGAACTCTGAGGCTGATTTTAAAATCTGGTTTGGGCCCGTTGCTGCCTTCAATCTCCCATCATCCCACCACACCCACTCAGGGTTTGTTACCGGCGAGTGTCGCAATCCGCCTGTTGAAAAGCTTTTTGACAGCCACTCATATATATATATATATATATATATATATTTATGTTTATTCTCAGGGGGCATCAACCATGTCAATCCCATTAACACCCAAATCAAAAAAAAAAAAAAATAATAATTGTGAAGTGGTGGCCTGTTGGCTTCTTATAGCTCTCCATGCGTCTCCCTGAGCGCAACCAATATATTCTATGCGAGGAGCGACGTTACAAAGGAGTAGAGGCATGTGATGAATAAAACATTTTTTGAGTTATTTTGAGAAATTTTGAGTTACTCGCCTGACATCAGCGTTATTTCAAATAAAAAACGTTCTAAACGGTGAACCTCGGGGTCTAACGTATTTCTTTAATTGTGAAGTGGTGGCCTGTTGGCTTCTTATAGCTCTCCATGCGTCTCCCTTGGCGCAACCAATATATTCTATGCGAGGAGCGACGTTACAAAGGAGTAGAGGCATGTGATGAATAAAACATTTTTTGAGTTATTTTGAGAAATTTTGAGTTACTCGCCTGACATCAGCGTTATTTCAAATAAAAAACGTTCTAAACGGTGAACCTCGGGGTCTAGCGTATTTCTTAATCGATCTGGATCAAATTAAAAAAATGAAAACAATGTGTGTTCGCAGGTGTGGGGAAGTTGTCGAAAAACAAAAAAGTCGTGGGCGGCACAAAGATAGGACAAATGGCCCGTAGGGATGTTTTCCGTTGGGTCAGGTGACTGACTAACCCTGAAACACAATTTTAGTCTGGGGCGGTGGGGTACGAAGAAATCTGACTCCGTAGTGTCCTCCGAAATAATCGGTAACTCCGGCGAAGGAATGCCGTGTAATGCCAGTAGCGTTTGCATATACTAAATAGGAACATTTGACGGGACTCACCTGGAGCTTTGCACAGGTAGGAGTAGAAGCCCTCCGACTTGAGCATGATGAGCAGGGAGCCCCAGCCCAGCAGCACGGCGGAGAAGAGCAGGTTCTCGATGACCGCCGTCACCGCCATCCACCAGCGGCGGGAGAAGGCCGTGGCCAGGGTGGGAGCCATGGCGTGGCAGGGATGCGGAGGAAGGCGGAGGAGGTGAAGGAGGAGGAGGAGGAGGAGGAGGAGCCTGGAGGAGACCAGGAGGACAAATGATCTGCATTTAAACAACATGGTCTCAATCGCAAAGAGACTATTATTCATTATTATTATGTTATTTGTTTTAGGCCGAAGATGATGAAGATGATGAAGATGATGAAGATGATGAAGATGATGAAGATGATGAAGATGATGAAGATGATGAAGATGATGATGGAGGTCTGGATTAAGGAAACAGCTGAGGCCTCTCAGGTACATAAACCCCTCATACATATATTAAACACCACCACCCGTGTGATTGGTTGGAGGGGTTTCCCAGGTCGTCTCCCCATTGGCTGTCAGTGACATAGCTCATGCAGCAGCTACACGTGAGGTTGAGGTTGCGTTCACGCCTCGGTGTGTGTGTCTGTGTGTTTGCGTATTCGTTTGTGTATCCTGTTTGTTTTGGAGCGAGTGGTGGGGGTTGATACTACAACCTTATCTCACAAATGATATCATCATCGATAATTTATGATTATCATTGTCATAAAAACAACTGTTCTATAAATCACTGCCCAAATGTGCATTTTGTGCTCATAAATGCACGTGACATGACTGCTTGCTGTTTCCTTTCTTTTGGGTGAAAACGTCAGGCTGTCATGTGTGTGTCTGTCTCAGTGTGTTGTTTGATGACTGTGACAAAGACCCAGTGGTTAATGTGGAGGAAGTGGGGGTGGGGGGGGAGCAGAAAAACCCAGTGCACGTGAATGCAGCGCGAGCTATAGCCGGTTGGAACCAGTGCGGCGCGAGGTTTGGTTGTGTGCCTGTGTGTGTGTGTGTGTGCCTGCCTGTTGTGTTACTGTTGTTTATCAGCTATTACCCGGTATCAGCAACTGCATCAGTAATTACACAATTAATGAATGATTTAACCTAAGGGACATAAACATAAACTTTATAATAATCATTATTATTATTAGACATAAATCTGGTATGAATGATAAATATAAAAAAAAAAAATCCCGGATTATTAAAACAAGTCCGCACAGTTCATTTACAGAATAAATAATATGCAGATGACATGTCAACAAATAATAAACTGTTCTGTTATGACAACACAGATACATGATGATGGTTTGGCCTGAATCAGTATTGACACTCGTGTGTGTTTCCGTTGTGTTCACTAAGTTGTGTACAGGACACATTTTTTGTCGAAACTTTTTCCTTCTGTGTGTGTGTTTTTTTTTTAAATGTCACATCTTTCTCTCTTTTTTTTTTTTTTTTTTCTTTCTTTTCTTTGTCAGAACAGGAACTAGATGTCAGTCCTGTCTCCCGGCCACTAACTGACACACGCAGACCACAGAGACTCGTTGTGTCTCCAGGCCATCACACACAAGAACAATAACACAATAAGGACTAATAACATTGCAGTGAATGAGAAGCAGCAGTGAAACTGGTCTGAACTGGACTGAAATCACCTCCTCCTCCCATTTCCATCTCCATCCTCCTCCCTGCACACACTCAACCTCACAGCAACAAAACACCAAGCTTCCGGCCTGCCCTTTCAAAATAATAGTCTGTTACTGCAGTGTCAGCTCTGTAACTCCTGCAACGGTGTAATTCAGAAAAAGAACGTTGAATTAAACCCTCAGCAAATTATAAATAAAATACACCTACAACAATAAAAGGCTACACTAAGTGCAACAATAGTGTTGATAAAAAGTGTTTACTGTGACTGGCACAGATAAAAACACGCACACACCAAAGTGTGGCTGCTTTTATTGTTTTCCACCGGAACGGAACCAGGACTGTATCGGATCACCTTTGACGCGCTGGTGCGCTCAGCTGTTCAGCATCAACAACAGTCCGCGGAGGAAGGAGACAAAGACAGCGGAGAGGACAGGACATCAGCCGGGGACAAACACACACACACACACGCGCGCACCTTCACCGCCTTATTTCACCATGAAAGAATCCGACCTTCAACCAACTTGCACACAAACACGCGCAGAAAGAGGAAGTGGACTCGATCGATCCGATAGGATCGATCGGCATCGATCAGGAGAAGGAGTCGTGTCACTTGTAATAGTGTTACAAAGTCCTACTGTTATATTTACAGGCGCTTACAAAGTCACAGCAATAACGGCTGTTACGCTATCAAAGTCCGTGGCATTCTCTGGCATATTGTTACAGTGTTGCAGAAATAACGATGATTACATACGGTAACGGACTGTTACACTGTTCACAGTATTACGATTGCACAGTATGAAAGGCTGTCACATGGTGACAGTCTGAAATATGACAACCGTCTGCAACATATGTACATACTGCATCATTGTAACGGACTGTTACAGTGTCACAGGCGGTTGCAGACTCAGAAGTGGAGGACAACACTTTGCCGCAAAGATGCTGCTGTGGCTGTGTCAGTGTGTGAGGCGGTGATTCCTCCAGAGAGTGGGTGTCAGCCCCGTGCCCCCCGCCCAGTGCGGTGCAGAGAGCAGCATCCTACCTGAGAGTGCGGATCCCCGGGCAGGAGGCTCAGATCCCGCTGCAGCAGCTCCTCACACACGCGCTTGTCGGATCGTGTCCGTGATTTCCCCCTGAATCGGATATTTACTCCTCATCCCTCCCCGCTGCGGCGTCTTATAGGTGGGCGAGGAGCGGGGCACAAACACAGCCGCCACGCCATTGGCCCGCCGCTGAGCTAGAGACCCGCGGCGGCCAATCACAGAGCCGCTCCACTACATGTGTCGCTGTTTCTCAATACTAAGAAAGAAGGGGTGGGAAAAAAGAAAAAAATGTTTGGGAAAAACAGTTTCGTGTTTGGACACAGACTGGACAGCTGATGATCATGAGACAAAAATGCTTTCTTAGTTTGAAAACAATAATACACAATAAACTAGATTCAATCATTTAGATCTTATCAAAAAAAACAACAACCTCCCCAAAAACATAAAAGATCGGCAAAAGTTGTTTTCAATTCCATTTCACTATACAATTATTATTTTAAAACATTGAAAGAGTGTAACTGGATTTTGTCACTTTGTTCTTTGTTGTGAGTCAATAGGAGAGTCAGCGACAGACCCTGTTTTTCTGTGTGTGTCTGTGTGTAGGGTTTATATAAACACTGCAGCCACACCTACACTGTATGTACACTATACATTCTCCCATATGCACGTGACAGGATTCAGTGTATCTTTCAAACTTCATGCCTAACCTGAAATTCCTAGAAATACAGAGGAGAGAGGGGGACACACACACACGGTCCAGAGGAAAACGCAACCCACTGGAGGAATCATCCGGACCAGGGGGGACACCTGCTGGCGGCTGAGGGTTCTAGCCCTGGACCGGTGAAATGAATCTGCAAAACAAAACGAAAATATTCCATCCGTGGCCCCTGGGCAGGAAACTACAAAACACACAACTACACACCACAACAATGAACAACAAATGGGAAAATGATATTATTAAATATACATTATATTTCCAGATGGAAATATTGGACACATTTTTCAGTAGTATTGTTAAGTTTGTGCATCTTAACAATATTGACTGAAAGGACTAAGGACTGACTTAATTCTTCATAAATTAAACATCTATTTGAAATAAACAGGGAGGGGACCTGGCGGTGCACATTCCAAACTTGAGAACAGCAAATACTTTCATTTTCTTCACTGGTTTCCCTTTTTAGCTAATATTTTTGTCATAGCATCATTTTGGAGACACAAAAGGTATTTCTGCAGATTTATTTTGATGTCACATGATGAAAAGTTGAATTTAGCAACTCTGATAGACTTTTACAGGACGACGAAGGAATAAACACAAGAGAGCCATTCAGCAATTTGTATTTTACTTTTCAAATCTTTAGATTTAGTGTGCCGGCATAATTATACATTGGTTTGGTGCTTACAGTAAGTCAGGGCTGATAACAGGAGTGCAACTGTCCAATCCACAGAGGAACTCAGGATTTTGGTTTGAGTAAAGGTTATACAAGCAGAGGGAGGAAAAAAAAAGAAAGAAAGGGAAACGTTCAGAAACCGGACTGGACTCTGAGGTATTTCTTTTTTGTCTCCGCACACGTCTGTCGTATTGCTGTCCAACAAGGCACGTGAACATGTTATAAGGAACAATACTAAAAGCTTCTTTAGTCCAAAAAAAAAACAAAAAACGTTTCACATCGTCAAACCTCACGCGGCTTGAATCGCTCATTCGTAACACACAACACAAACTGTACAAACGCAACTCCCTCCTGGAAAAAAACAACAACATAATAATATCATATCAATCATACACAGAATCAGTATAAATCAAAATAAGGGTCTTTGGCTAGAATAGTTCAAGAGCAGTAGCGCACAGTCCTGCCTCGGCATATTGCACCCGCCTCGCCTCCCAGAGCCACGCGTAGGAAAAGATGCAATTTTTTCAGGAAAAAAGAAACGTTTTGGAGCTCCTCTCAAAAGTTTTTTTTTTTTTTTTTCATTTTACACAACTTTCTCCCCCCCCCACCATCTAAGCCTTTGGTCTCACCTGCAGGCTTAAAGAAGAGGGTGAGGTCAAAGGTCAGGTTTAAACAGAGGTGTTTACAGGAGAAGGCTTTTCACTTTATATTTTAGCTTCAATATTTTTTTTATATTTTACCTTTATGTGTTTTAATGAAAATGTTTTTTTTTTGGTGTTGCAGGAGGAGTTTCATTCTCTTTTTCATTGGGGGTCGAAAAACTTATTTATATAATCTCCGACTCTTTGTGCTCAATATGAAGTAAAAATCAGCTGGTCTTGGCATGAAGACTAGAAATAGGGAATCACTAACGGAATAAGTCAATATTTATTTTTATTTTTTTCCTAAGTTAACCAATATTGACATTCAGAGATGTCAAATAGGCCTACAGCTGTTTCCCCCTTAAAAAAAACAAAAAAAAACAACTTTGGCCTTGACAAGCATTTTTCTGATTTAATATGGCTTCAAACTGTGACTTTTAGTCTCAACCCTGTGTCACTGGCACACAACTGTAAAATGGAGACACACAAAAAAAAGGACAGGGTGGCCTTTGGTGAGATTCAATGGAAAACATGGAGGGTGGCCATTTCAAAATCAGAGAGCATGATGGGAAGGGAGGGAGAAGATTCTGCGGCTTTCTACCAGCTCACGTCATGGCTTGTCACACATCCACGTGCACAGCTGCAGAGTTAAGCCATGAAGAATAAATGAGTCCAGGAGAAAAAAGGCACAATGTGTCGAGGCGAAGGACTCCTCCATCTTTTCATTTTCCCTCCTCTCTCTCTCTCTTTCTCACTTTCCTCACTTTCTTTGCTCGTTTGTGCAGATTATTTAGTGTCATGATTCGGTGAGCGCTCCTCTATGCAAACACAGATCTGTGTCATCTACTCAGTAGTATATCCAACTATTGCTTTTTTTTTTTTTTTGTTTTTATTTAGCGCCATTTCTTTTTTTTTTGTTGCAATTTTTGTTGTGCCACGACTGAAATTTTGTTCCTCTCCACCGATCTCCTACATACTGTCCCACCTTCCCCATTCAATGACACGTCATTCGCCCCAGTTAGACCAGTAGAGTCAGCCAGACAATCAAGTCTTCTAGTTAAGCAGGAAAAGTTAACAGGAAGGGAAAAAAACAAACAAAAAAAAACAAACAACACGAGGCCACAAGCGACAACCGACCCTGATTTTTCATCCACGACAATCTAATATTGTTGTTGTGTCTAATTCGGACTCGTCCCTCATCGTTCTCTTGGTCATGTTCCCAAATAAAGCACACAAAAAAACACACGTGGTGCAAGAAAAATGCACCAAATTATTTTTGTTATTCCTTGGCCTCATATATAAAAATCAGAATATTCAAACAGCGACAGTATTAATCCCAAAAATATAATATATAAACATAAATATATCAATTAGCTTTGCCGTATTTTTATTTATTTTTTTTAATATCGGAAGCACATGCCACCTTTGTAGTGACAGCTGGCATCTGATTGGCTGAAGCAGAGCGGGGTCTGCAGTTGTGTGATTGGAGGATGGGAGAGGTCCTGGAGTGTGAGTGTGAGTGTGAGTGTGTGTGTGTGTGTGTGTGTTTGTGGTTGTGGTCAGAGTGGCCATCATCTGGAGTTGAGTCTGGGAGCCGTCTGGAAAAGATCCAGAGGAGACAAAGGTCAGAGGTCAACCGCAGATAATTAATCTAAATGAATAGAATTCATACGTCACCTGAAAAAAGCTTCATATTTTATATCCTAAACCCACTCACCACAGACAAGTGTCCATTCTTTGCCTTGGCCACCAGCAGTTCTGATCCGGGTGTGAAATCTATGATCCCTTCTTTCCCCTGACCCAACGTAAACGTTATACTGCAGAAGCAAAAGAACATTTGGAGGCGTTACCCCCACTCCAATAGGAGATTATAAGTCCTATTATTATTATCTTATTCAGAATCATCTGCATAAACGCAGTCGACTCTCCTCGTGCGCGCCCCGAATCCTCACCTGCCCTGGTTGATGTTGATGCTGTGGACTTTGTCGGCACAGATGGCGATCTTGGTCAAGGTCTCGATCACGTGGTCGCTCTGCAGAACCACGTCTCCCTGGTAAAAAAAAAACAACAACAAAAAAGACGCAGTTAAAAAACAAACAAAAAAAAAAAAAACTCACACATTCGTACAAATCCAACACACATCTGCAGAGATGGAGGCGTTGTGTTCACCTTCTGCTTGTTGTCGTCACTGGGCACGTGCAGAACAAACAGGCCGTCGCTGAGAGAGCTGACGGACATGCCTGAAGAGGAGAAACACAAAAATCAACAAAAAAATAAACAACACAATCTATGAAAAAAAGGCAAATGACGCCACTGGCCGTTGACCTCTGACCTTTCAGAGTCGCGTAGTCGATGCTCTGCTTGAGTTTGGCCTCCTCTATGATAACGACGCTGCTGCCGGTGAGCAGCAGCTGGCGTGGCCGGGCTTTGTAGCCCTTCCTGTCGTACTTGGTGACCGGCACTGCATACTGAGAGCAGAGGGGTTGATGGGTAAACACCGTGGATGAAGAAAAGTCCCACATCTTTGTTAAAACTGTCTTGGGTTTTATTTTTTTAAATTTTTCTTTACTCACCTTCATCTTCTCACTGCCCAGAGCCTGCAGAACCTTGGGGTTGATGTCCTCTCCGTCTGAGGCAGAGGAAAAAAAAAAGAAAAAAGAAAATCAGCTTCACAACGCGCAACGCAAATTGTGTGAGGTTTCCCCCAAATACAAACATCTGGATCTCACTGAGTCTGGTGCAGACGAACAGCTTGGGCACGCTCTGCGGGTAGTTGTCCTTCTTGTCCTTGAAGATCTCGCTGGCGATCATCTTCTGCTCCATCTGTCCTCGCACACACGCACACACACACACACGCACGGTGAATGGCGGATTAGGGTCAGATTTACAAAGAGCTGCGTGTTGTGCGTCTGGTGAATTTGGTGACGACGCTCACCTGGTGCTTCCACTTCGGGCTGATCTTCTTGCAGTAGCTCCACACCATGTTCTGCATGCACAGCTTACGCAGATGCTCCGACGCCTGAGGACACGGACCGGAGACAGGGCGGGATTATAACACGCACTGGATGGGATTAGTCGCTTTAGCAACGGCGGACATCTTGCTTTTGTTTACCGGTTGAAAAAAGCTCACAGTGGGAATTACTAAACGTATTAAAATGTATTTAAATATTAAAAAACTCCAACCAGGTTGCAGATTAATATGCATGGTTTTGTACATATATATATATATATATATATTTTTTTTTAACTTTTTTTATGAGCACAGTTACAGGAGTCCGAGACTTAGGAATTTCATGACCGGCAAGAGTGCTCTTTAATTGTTGTTGATAAATCAATGCTCGAATCTTGAATTTTGCAATTCTTACAGCTGTGCCATGTTTTTTTTGTTTTTTTGGTATTATGAAAAACTCTCAACTTGAGTAAGTTTGTGTCTCTCTCGAGTGTTGTACCTCGCTGAGAGCGGTCGGAGGCGTGGCCCAGCTCTTGTCCAGGACGTTCTTGGGCAGGTTCCGGTGCAGATTCATGAGGAACGAGTAGCGGACGTAGTCCAGGAAATACTCGTTCTCCGGACAGCGCTCCTTGTGGCGGTAGATGAAGCCCTTGACGAACCTGAGGGCGAGAGAGGAGGTGCCGTATGAAGAAATCTCGGGATGATTAATCCACCACCTGTTGTCCGAATGAAAAAGGGTTTCGCACCTGCGGATGGTCTCGACGGCCCGACGCCTTCGCTGGGCCCTCCTCTTGGCCAGGATTCCCCTCCACCACGCCTGGACGGCAATAGCTGCGAGGCACATTCAACATATTAGATCTACTGAGATTCCTTTACGCAAACGCTGCAATTGAAAAGAAAGAAATCAACTCCAAGACAAAAACCTGCAGTTCGTAGCTTTTGGAATTTGGACCTCTGGTTGTAGCCTCTCCATCCTGACTGTAGCTTGGTGGCTGTGGGGTTAAGACAGAGAGAGAGAGAGAGAGAGATGAGAGAAAGAAGTCCAACTAAGTTCCTGGAAAAAAAAAAAGGCCCAGCTGGACACGAACATGATTCACCGACTCTTACCCAGACTGTGTTTCCTGGTCTCTAGTGCATCCTCAGTGGAAAACAAGGTCTTTGGGAAACGGATGAAGATTTTGGATCTAATAAAACGAGAAAAAAAACATTCTTCATTTAAAACAACTCATTTTACCCAAAAGATCAACTTTATGAACATTTTCTGTGTGTGCGCGTTACTGACCTGCCCAGTTTGTACTCCTCCGGCTTGTATCCCAGGTGTTTGACCAGTGTGGACACTCCGTCGACCAGTTTGCCCTCCCAGTTAGGCCACGTGTCCGGACACAGGGACTTGTACCTTCACAGACACGAGTGAATAATACGATACGATACGATACGATACGATACGATACGATACGATACGATACGATACGATACGATACGATACGATACGATACGATACAATATAATATATAATATAATATAATATAATATAATATAATATAATATAATAAAATAAAACTGGTTTGGGAAACTCAACAGAAAAAAAAAAAATTAACTGATAACTATTTTATATCATTTTCCATAGAAAAATGTCCAAATAGTCCCTAGATCCACTTCTGACCTATAAGGAGTTTTGTAGAATTGTAGCTTCCAACCCTGGCAGTTATTAGAAATTGGAAGGTTCATCAATAATAAAAATATATTATATCATATATATTTATATCTGTAGATGTAAATTAATTGTTCTTTTTAGATAAATGTTAACATGTCTAACTGTAAATGTAAACTTTCTCAGTTCTGTTACAGCACACAACACAATAAAGTCTGTACATTGTGTATGTCGCAATGTTCCTGTCCCATCTGGAACATATAATGTGATTAAACGAGCCATCACCTCTGCAGAAAGACCTCGTAGCGCCGTCTGTAGGCGAATCCCGCTCTCCTCACCCTCAGGTTCTCCATCAGGCCCAGGTACTTGACCTGGATAACATAACATAACATAACATAACATAACATAACATAACATAACATAACATAACATAACATAACATAACATAACATAACATAACATAACATAACATAACATAACATAACATAACATAACATAACATAACATAACATAACATAACATAACATAACATAACATAACATAACATAACATAACATAACATAACATAACATAACATAACATAACATAACATAACATAACATAACATAACATAACATAACATAATATAATATAATATAATATAATATAATAAAACTGGTTTGGGAAACTCAACAGAAAAAAAAACAATTAACTGATAACTATTTTATATCATTTTCCATAGAAAAATGTCCAAATAGTCCCTAGATCCACTTCTGACCTATAAGGAGTTTTGTAGCATTGTAGCTTCCAACCCTGGCAGTTATTAGAAATTGGAAGGTTCATCAATAATAAAAATGTATTATATCATATATATTTATATCTGTAGATTCAAATTAATTGTTCTTTTTAGATAAATGTTAACATGTCTAACTGTAAATGTAAACTTTCTCAGTTCTGTTACAGCACACAACACAATAAAGTCTGTACATTGTGTATGTCGCAATGTTCCTGTCCCATCTGGAACATATAATGTGGTTAAACGAGCCATCACCTCTGCAGAAAGACCTCGTAGCGCCGTCTGTAGGCGAATCCCGCTCTCCTCACCCTCAGGTTCTCCATCAGGCCCAGGTACTTGACCTGGTGACGGATCAGCACCTCATCAAATCGACCTGGTGGGACCAGAGGGGGGGGGGGGGGGGGGGGAAAAAAAAAAAGGGGGGGGGGGGGGGGGGGGGGGAATATAAAATAAAAAATGTCACGTCTGCTGGACGAGATGAAGCGGAGGAAAAATAACAGAAAATGCTAAACAACGGGAGTAGGAGTGACGGAGGACACAGAGAGAGCAGTGTGAAGAGAAAACAAAAGGCCGAGTGTGGAGGGAGAACAAAGAAAGGGCCACCATACGCTGACCACCACACGGAGAGTTACAGCTCCACACAAACGTGTTTGGGTTGGAATTAGTGAAAGCTGGTGATGGAAGGTGATATTTCCGAGGAATTATTAAGCTGCTTTTACTGTGTTTACCCAAAACTGTTACATAAAGCGCTCACTGAAAACCTCTCTGTGTGCGTTGTAGGCAAATCATCGACATCGGGAAGCCACTGAAAGATAACGACTGAAGACTCGTTTAAATTGAAATATTTTTTTTTTTCCCGGAGATTATATTGTATTATGGTGGACAATCTGATGAAAAAAAAAGCGCAGTTTTCTGATTGCAAGTTGCTCAAAATGGCAGATCTCGCTTTAAAAACTAAAACATCGCAATTCGGTGGTATTAAAAATGAAAATGAAAGGACTAAATGAAAATAAAGATTTCAGTATTAGTCCGATTATTTAGCTCCATGCTTGTGTAAGATTTGTCCTGTAAATAATGTTATATCAAATAAATAATATATCAAAGTAAGTGTATATATTTCTCTGTCACAAAAAAGAGAAAAAAAAACACAAAATGACAGAGTTGGACATGAAATGACAATTTATTTATTTTTTTTGATTAAATGATTTATAGCTTTTTCATTTCTTAAAACCGCAACGCGCGAGAAGTGTACGTACCTGAATGCTTGGAGTCATTGGGCTTGATGCAGCGGACGTACGACGGCTCCTTGGACATGAGGATCTCCATGAGTTTCGCCAGGCTGGCTTTGAACTGGGTGGCTGCCTGGAAGGGGCGCACGCACAAATCGACAGGCACACAAACACAGACACACAAAAAGCTGGTGAGCAGGGGGGACGAAGGTGAGGACCGGACAGACTTGGAGATGTGAGGCTGGAGGACGAGTGCGCGGCGAGAGATGAGGAGCTAAGACGTGACGGGACGTCCAGAGGAAGACACTGGGCCCAGTGTGACGCCATCACTGCGCCTGCCCGCGTCTTTGTGTGCGTCTGTGTGTGTGTGTGTGTGGGTGTGTGTGTGTGTGAAGGGCACAGGAGTGTCAGGGCATTCCTCGGTGAGTGGGAGGCCGCGGAGAATCCCCATGTGGGACCTCCCACTCACCGCTGGAGAGGGGGAAACACACCACTGTTTGTTTATCTGTGGGAAAGTATGCTGGGATGCATGAGAGTGTGAGTCACGAGAGTGTGGACACACAAACAAACACACACACACACAGACACACACGGGTGATGATGAGGTATCTCACCGTCTCGGGGCGTTTCTTGTCACTCAGCTCCTCCCTGTCGAAACACTGCGTCAGGATCTTGTTCTCCGACATACACATAACCTGCAGACACACACACACACACACACGCACGCACAAAAACACACACAGGCGATGTTTAAACCCTGAACCATGTACACAGCATCATCACGCTGATCCCAACGTGTTCTCTTCCATTAAACTCAGCCTCACCTCTTTTAAGTTCCTGAAGAGCAGGTCGTTGTTCTTGTCCAAAAATCCTGGAGAAGAAAAATGTGGAATTTCAGTTTAATTGCGGTTCGTCTCATTGGTCTGCCAATATTTTTACTTTTACACACGGCAGTGCACATTAACACATTAAAATACAAAATACCCAAAAGCGCAAGGACAGGGGGCCGGGTCACACCGGCTCGTTGTCAGGTATAAAAACACAAACACACACACACACCGTTGACATTGTAGTTGACCTCTCCGGCGTAGTGCAGCAGTCGGAATTCATCCCGATCCATCACCTTCCGGGTCTTTGCGTCAGCCAGCTTGTGACTGTAGGGAAACGCACACCAACACACACACACACACACAGTGTGGTTATGTCGGACCGGACGCGCACACAGTTGTTGGCGCTCTGGTCAAAGCATCAAATCCATCCACCAATCAAACTGACGTGACAAAGTGTGCGTGTCCTCCCACGGTGCCCTCCAGCTTCTCCAGGAAGGTGATGTCACTGGCGTCTCCGGGCCTCAGACACTCCTCGTCCTGAGAGACACAGCCCCAACCCGTCAGGATCTCACACCAGGTTTGATATTCATTTATTCATAATAAGACACTTTTTCTGGAGATTGGCTATTTGTATATTAAAAAAAAAACATATATATTTTTTCATTTTAGGCAACATTTAAATAAATGTTCTTTTGTGTCTCCTGACCAGAATGGAGATGATGCCTTTGAACTTCTCCTCCACCAGGTCGCAGATGATCTTGTTGTTGAAGTACTGCACCGGCTCCCACTGAAACGACAAAAGCAACATTTTGTTTAGACGTGAAACATTCTTACATTCAGTTCATAATGAGGTCCCTGCTTTTTTTTTTCTCCTTCACGGTAAAAAGGGTTTATCAATTAAAACTGATAAAACAATCCTCTATTCAAATCCATTTAATGGCGGAAAAGTCAATCATCTGCAGAATTAGAGGAATCCCAGATGATAATAGGCTCTTTGAGAGGTGAATCCAAGTTTCTCCCACAACCTGTTTACTCCCTGACCGTTGCATTTTAATTAGAGCAAACGACAAAAAGGCCCTTGTTGTTGTCAAAGCAGCAAAACAGCAAAACAGCACGATCAAAAATGTAACAAATAGAAAGGCACACTAACACAATTTTTAATTATTTACATTTTAATTGTGAATGAATAAAGGAGCATTAACGGGGTTAAGGGGTTTGTTTTTTTCGCTAAGGCAGAAACTTTAAAATAAATCATGTAAAAAACATTTTATATTTATCAATGCAGGTGGGTGGAGGGAGAGAGAGAGAGGGAGAGAGAGAGAGAAGAAGGCGGAGTCTGACCGTGATGCCCTCGGCCTCGTACTCGTCCTGCTCGGACTTGAGGGTGAGTTCGATGAAGAGCTGCTGCAGCTTCTCGTTGCAGTAGTTGATGCAGAACTGCTCAAAGCTGCAACACACGACGAAAAATGAAACATCCACCTTGCCTGAGAGAAAATAAATAACTCCGGCACAGGATAAGACTATAACGAAAACATTTTTACCTGTTGTGCTGGAACACCTCAAAGCCGTAGATGTCCAGCAGGCCGATGACAGAGTAATTCTTAAAGTCGTCGTCCTGTTTGAGAAAAAAAAAAAAAAATCATCTTTAGATGTACATAAAAAGGCATCGCTCTAGTATGCAATATTTATATATAAATGGATTTTTTATTTATACGCATTGATGCAAAACGTTATGTTAAAAATGAGATTATTTCGTTTCTAATTGGTTTATACACACCCTGGATTTTGATTAATACCACAGAAATATATTACGTAGCTACGTTCACATGGTTTAGTTGCAAATGTGAACCACACGGTGGCGCTATGCAGTAACAGAATCACATACTTCATTGGAACAGATACTGAACAGTATGAATGAGGTGAATCTGAATGTCATAGATTTGAGTGTGTGTGTGTGTGTGTATATGTTTGTGTAGTATGTGTGTGTTTACCTTATATGCCAATGAGTCGTTGATCTTGTTCACCAGCCAGGTGAAGGTGCGTCCGTACACTGCCTTGGACAAAGCATCCCGAGCTGACGATGCCTGCTCTAGGTTCAGTGGAGTCATCAGCTGATGAAGAAACACACACACGCACACGCACGCACGCACGCACGCACGCACGCACGCACGCACGCACGCACGCACGCACGCACGCACACACACACACACACACACACACACACACACACGTTTTACAAGTTACCAAATCATTTCCATGCACAAGTCATGACACAGAGACTGCCTGTCACGCACTGGCTCCACGAGAATGCCGCGCATGCAAACCTACCTCCTCTCCTTTGGCTATGATCTTCTTGTGTGTGAGGGCCTCGCTCAGCACGGTCACGTTCACGCCTAACAACTGGAGAAGCACAACAACATTAGCACACACCAAAAATTCGGCAAATAAGACAAATAAATGATTCCCCCAAAACATGTAAACAGACGATGTCATGCCACTGACATCGTGGGGAGGATATCTGATACTTTATTTATTATTATTATTTTATTATTATTATTATTTATTCATCTATTAATTAAAAAAAAATAGAAAACAGTTTGTATACTTTCAAATATGTAAAAATATGGTGTGTGTATATAAGTGCGTGAAGGTTTTGTGACATTTCTTTTACATACACGGGATTGGATTGGGGGTTCTATTGTGACACTTTAAGCAACAAAAAAATCCTTGTAGTTTTGTTTGTCTACATGCTATTTTTTTAAAGGTGTATTTCAGGAGACAAAAGTTTTTTTTTTTTAAACACAATGTAGCATAATCAATGTTAAATTAGTGGTTAAGTGATTTATTTAAAAAAATGGCTTAAATCCGCTTTTAAATTATCAGTATGTGTTTTAAATAAAATCCAGGAGTTACAATAGCTTAAAATAAAGCCGTGTGGATATGGGGGTTATCAACTAAGGGGCTGTTCTAAAATCACAGCAACTCACTCCACACATACTCTGAGCGAGGAGTGTCTTTTTTGCCCAGATGAATTGTGGGCGCATATTCCTGTTCCACCCGGTGTTGGGTATGAATCTGTTTTTTTATGAATCTTACCCTGGCCAGGTACTTTATGTGCGTGTCCGAGGTGATGCAGGCCGTGCCGTCCTCCCCGCCATACTGCACATTGCCCAGGTGGAGCACGCTGGCGATTATGTTCAGCAACTCCTACACATAAAACAAAAAAGAAAAGGACGCGAGATGCGAGTGTGAGGGCAGAACAAAGGTACCGAGATGAGAGGCTGCAGAATAATGCGATTTTTACAGCCGAGCCTATCTTTATGAGTGACCTGGAAGATAAGCACGGGTATGATTAAACTTGGTTGGGGGGGGGGGGGGGTCAATTAACATTGAAATGTTAATTATTGTCTTTGGTGTAATGTATATGAACTTCATAAAGCCTCCAGAGATTTAGGGGAAAGGGATCATGGCTTTCACCCCGCTCCACCGCCACTGCTGCAGATACCTTCTAGCTTTTAAATGTAATAAAATAAAATGTCCTTTATTGATGATAATCATTTTGAACTGAACTGGTCCTTACCTCCACCTCGTCCTCGTTGAAGCCAATCACACTCAAGGCTTTCCTCACCACCTTCCAATCACTGCGGTCGTTGATGGAGCTCACTTTGGGACAGTTGCCCTGTGAAAAAAAAAAATCTGGTAAATAAGCTTAAGCACTTGGAACGTGCTCTTTGTTGACTATGTCGTTTGACGTGTCAAGTCAAATCCATAAATTACCTTTCGAGTGTTAACATGTCAAGTAAATAGGCATTTACGCACATGGTTAACACCAATGACACACACACACACAAACACGGTGGTGAGGTGTTTTTGCTCAGTGGCCGTTAGTGTATGTGTGTGTTTACTGAGGTGAGGGTTGAGTGTTGACCCCCCCCCCCCCCCCCCCCCCCCCCCTCTGAGAAAAGAGTCCTAGAATAAGGGCTTATTATACAGGACTCCCAGTGGGACGCACACGGCTCAAAAGATTGACTTCAGTGCCACTTAACTATAAATGTGCATTGCTACAGGTTTTCCCATGTAAAATATATTTCTGCATGCATATATAATTATTATAATTTGTTTTGTGATAAGGACATTTCTTGGTGATAAATATAATTACAAATAATGTTTATGTTATGGTGCCAAAGGATTACCTTGACGAGGAACTGGTACTGCTGCGGGTTCCTCTCCAGGCCCAGGCGCCTCAGCAGGTCCTCCTCGCCTCCTTCGATCAGCTGGTAGAAGATGTGGAAGTTCCTCTCGCCGTGGTTCTGGTGGACCACGCGGGACTTCTCCAGCAGGTAGTTGATGATGTGTCCTCCCACCGGGGCGCCCTGCCGACGGGACGGGGGACAGGGAGGGGGAGGGGGAGGAGAGGAGGAGGGAGAGGTGGAGTGGGTGAGGCCGGGGTACTGAGGAGGTGTTGCAGGGTTGATACAACGTGCAGGTGCGACAGAGATTGTGTAGTGCACCACAAATGTTGTGCCCCCCACAAACAAAGGAGAGATACAGGAGGAGTGATGCGATTCATTTAAAAATGTGTAAAAAAATGAAAAAAAAATAAAAAAGGTTAAGTATAAAGTTGAATTTACGGTGTTAATATTAACGTGCAGATTTGGTTTATGCAACAATCTGCTTCCCATGGAAGAAAATAATAATGATAATAATAATAATAATAATAATAATAATAATAATAATAATAATAACAAATAATAATAACAATAATAACAACAATAACAACAATAATCATCATCATCATCATCATCATCATCATCATCATCATCATCATTATAATAATAATAATAATAATAATAATAATAATAATTAACACTCATGCTTTGAGCGGATGGTTCCTGTAAATCACAGCATCTGGCTCACCTTGAAGTCAAACTGAATGTCCATGTACTTGCCAAAGCGGCTCGAGTTGTCGTTACGCAACGTCTTGGCATTTCCAAAGGCCTGTGGAGAGGAAAGAGAAGGATGAGGAGAGGAGGAGGAGGAGAAAGAGACAGAGGGGGGGGGGGGGGGATGATTGGCAGATTTAGAGGCAGAGAAGAAAAAAAGACAAGATGGTAGCGGTGAAAAACCACAGGCGCATAAACACTGGCTCATAAGTGTTGAAGGGGTTACATTTTTTTTTTTTTTTTTACAGATGATGCATTCAGAGAAATATTGTTTCAGCTTGTGTTTCATCAAGTTCCAGTAAAACCAGGATCATTTCATTATGTTCATAATTGTGCAATAACCACAAATGTCCCCAAACTGAGAAAAAAAATTATAATATATATATATATAAATAATATATATTCCAAATATCTGAAAATATTAGGCAGATCATTTGCGGATAATAATATATAATTATAAAAAAAAGTAATGAAATATTATATGTGATGTATGATGACCTTGAGAGATACATTTCTCCCCTCGCCTCCATCAGCCCCTCAAATCAGACACTGCTGACAGGTTGAGGACTTCTTTTTTTTTCCAAACAAATCAGCCCCTTATTCATGACAAAAACATATAAATCTATCTGACAACACAACGCAGACCAGACGCAGATCTTCTTCACTGGGGTTCATCACTCAGCATCAGAGCAAATCTGGCTGAAGATTATTATCCAGCATGATGAAAAGCTCTCTCTCTCTCTGTCGCTCTAAGTGTGGTCGTGACTCTGAATGGCTCCAGATGAATGGATGAACGTGGCAGCTCACCTCCAGCACGGGGTTGGACTGCAGCAGCCGGTCTTTGACGGTCTGCACCTGATCGCTGGCCGGACAGGTTATGGCGTAGTACTGCAGGATCTTCTTGGACGCCTCCGTCTTCCCGGCTCCGCTCTCCCCAGAGATCAGGATGCACTGGTCCTTCCTCTCCGTCCTCATGGAGCGGTAGGAGTTGTCTGCCACCGCGTAGCTGAAGGAGAAGACGCAAGGTCAGCAGGATGTTTGGCAGAGATACAGACAAAAGCCAAAGAAAAACACGCCAAAAGTGTTGTTTTGGGCAGCAGACCCTGGGCCTGCAAACAGGAAAACACATTTCGATGGAAGAACATTTGCATCTTGGAGATGAAGTGAAGTGAGAATCCTGTAATGTCTTCACAGTTCAGTCAAGTCTTGTTGGAAACAAAAAATGGAAACCATTTTTTTGACACAAGATTGATATGTATTAAATAGATGTCAGAGTTATATGTGATGCAGCAAACTAAATATAATAATAATAATAATAATAATAATAATAATAATAATAATCATAATAATAATAATAATAATAACAACAGTAATAATAATAATAATAATAAT
>JAFBJU010011768.1:67900-83064 GCA_016785305.1 Colistium nudipinnis
TAATAATAATAATAATAATAATAATAATAATAATAATAATAATAATCATAATAATCATAATAATCATAATAATCATAATAATCATAATAATCATCATAATAATAATAATAATAACAACAGATAGCCTCCCCATGATATCCGGGCACGACTTTGTCTGTTTACATGTTTTGGGGAAATAACTTATTTGTCTTTGGATTTGCTGGATTTGCTGGATTTGCTGGATTTGCGTTGTGTGCTAATGTTGTCGTGTTCCTCCAGTCGTGAACATGACAGTGCTGAGCGAGGCTCTCACGCACAGAAAGATCATAGCCAAAGGAGAGGAGCTAGGTTTGCATGCGCGGCGTCCTGGTAGAGCCTTTTTTTTTTGCATCTTTTTTTTTTTTTTAAGTTTGTCTCAATGATAGCGATGTTTTTCTGCCTGACGATGTTCTTGGAGAAACGTGATCCAGAATGGAATGCGGCCCTGTCGCTGTATCAGCTGCTATTAGCGCCGCTGAGTTGTTTCAGGCTGTTTGGAAGCATCTCTGACATCATACTAAAGGCCGGGAGAGAAACTTGGCCGCCTTTGGTCCCCGGGTGCGATCCCGAGAGGTCAGGCTGAGGTCGGAAGGAATTCCCTCTCCTGGTGCCATCCTCTGCTCACTCTTCTCCTTCCACCTGGCCCCCCGCCTCTCTTTGCCAAAAGCTCATCTTTTCTTTCCACTCAGACGGAGAGAAAACAGTGGCCCTACACTCAAGTGCTGAAGGGGGGAAAAAAAAGTTGCAAGTACCCAGAGCAAAAAGAGCGAGAGAGAAACCAACACCCTAAGTGCTAACGTCTGAAGAGTCCGACTGTGAGAGCCTCACAGAGCTTAGGTTGCTACACAAGACACACGCACACAGACACACAACATTAACAAAAAACAGGTGCAACAAACATGTTATGTCACTCTGCGGTAGGAAAAGCTTCCACAGACCTTCTTTCTTTCTTTCTCAGACAAGAAAAGTCCAGAAAAACTGGTTTTATAGGCAAAAGTGGCTTAAACCAATTTAAAATGTTTTTGTCGTGGTCAAAAATATATAAAAATGCATTTTTCTTATTATTACAATGCTTTTACGGCCTAAAACATCGACACAATGCTGATGCCGAACCTATATTTACAAACACGACATACGAGGCCTCTCAGATTATTTATTGATCGTTCTATTATATGATTCCGATTCTAATTTTTGATTTATTGTGACCAACCATTTTTCCATTGAATAATGTGGAACAAAATCAATGGTGTGACTATTTGTGTACTTACATGTGAGGCGAGACCTCGTAGAAGTTGACCCCGCGGTATCGCTCCATGTGGTTCTTGGTGTAGATCTCCAGGTCTTTGTATGGATTCACAGACACCAGCACTGAGCCGATGTAAGTCTGACGGGAAGGGAACACACGGTCACACAAAATGACAAAAAAAAGACTCACAACTGGTAAAAAAAAAAAGAAACTCAGTGTTTTGTTTGTTAATTCAGTGATTTGCACACTTTTTTATGTATATTTATATTTTTATTAAATATCGCTATTGTACTGGAGTTCCTGTCTTAAACTCACAGTATTCATTTTTGAATGATTTTTTAATATATATATATATATATATTTTTTACTTCTTATCACATTCCCTATAAATCTGAAAAACGACTTGGCTAACAACCCGTTCCTGATTGTGATCATAGAAAATCAATCAAAAGGTCAATCTTGTGTGTCTTTGTTTTTATTTTTATTTTTTAATCATGGTGAACCACTCCACCACTCACATAGATGAGGTTCTCCTTGAAGCGTTTGCGCAGGTTCTCTATGAAGGCGGCCTCGCTGGTGTAGTTCTCCAGCAGGACAAAGTCCTGCACGCCCACCCGGTCTCTGGCTGTCAGGGCCGACTCCATCATAGCCCGCACCCCGTCACTGGCCACCACCTGGAGGAGGAGGAGGACACAGGGGATGAGTACAACAACACAACCTGTGTAGGGCCACACTTCATCAATCATACTCTGCGACCGCAGTGTCCAACACAAGCAGAAAGGGTTATCACAAAAAAATAAAAATAAAAAATGCAGTCAGTCAACATCACGAACACACAATCCATCCTCATTAGGGAGTAGGAGGATAAGGAATCAGAAAGGGAACCGAACCCAACCAATGTCAGACACAGACTTTCTGAATTGGTTGATTCATTTCACAAAACGATGAACAAAAAAATAGGACTTTGGATAAATTGTCTTGAGCGATCCAAACTTTTTTAAATGTATTTTCATTTTACGATCGAAAAATGTGTTTCAGTTCCAAATGTGAAGCCAGACCTAGGACTGCATTGCACCAAAAAACAGTTCCAGATCCTGAAGAAAAAACATTTGGGACAAATGGTTCATAAAGTCCTTCCTGTCTCCTCAGCTTTCATCACATCTTTTAGGACTTAGAGAACATCCTGAATCCCCCCCCCCACCACACACACACACAGCTTCTCATTGTACAAAAGAGCACATTCAGACCCAAGCCAAGAGGCACACTTTGAAACAGACATTCAAACACACACACACACACACAACAAAACTAAATGTGTTTTTTTTTCCATTTGTACTGTACATGGTCCAACAGTTTTCTTCAAAAAGAAAACGAACCCCTCAGAGATCTAACCACCTGCGAAAACCAAAATAAAAAAATACAGCATTACGGATTTCGATTTGGTCCCGTTGCGACACTTACGTGATCAAGCTCACGGACGCGTTTATCCAGGAGGCCGTGCTCTAAGATGGAAGCTTGAGTTTTACGCATGAGATTGCGAATGTTACCCAGGTCCATGTTTAAGTTGTTCTGCGCTGGACAGTACAGACGAGTACAGCCAACACAACTTTTGCCAGTTGTGTAAGGGACACACACACACACAGTACAGCAGGTGTTGTTGTTGTGTTATGCAGTACAGTAGACCTCATCCCACAGGAGAGCGAGAGAGAGAGGAGAGAAATCTTCAGGGCGGAGAGGGAATATTAATTAGTGCCGTGTGAGACGGGACGAGCGAATACGGAGAGGGAGAGAGAGAGAGAGAGAGAGAGAGAGAGAGAGAGAGAGAGGTGTGAGTGGAGGGAAAACAAATACAGAGAAGATGATGGATGCCAGGTTATGACTCTGACCCAAACCCAACTGGAAAGTTAACAATACTCCCTGAAATTCCACACAGCGGCACCTTTCGACAACACAAAACAGAGCGCACTGAATCACTGCGCACACACGCACACACACAGGCGCGCGCGACATCTTGATCAGATTTTCACACAAGCACGCAGGACTATGTTTGATCCTGTGTTTTCAAAGGTGGAGGTGCCAGTGTCCCATGGTGAGTCCCGCACAGGCCGACGGTGTCTACCTTCTGTGTGTCTTTATAGTGTATATTGATATATTTGTTATAATTATTTAAAGACACAAGTGGCCTGATTCATCTTTATGATCTGATGATGACTCAAGCTCTCATCATTGTGTGTGTGTGTGTGTGTGTGTGTGTGTGTGTGTGTGTGTGTGTGTGTGTGTGTGTGTGTGTGGGTGTGTGTGTGGGTGTGGGTATGTGCACAAGGAAGCTATAATGGCACAACTCCAAAGTGTGGACCACATTGCATTAACACACAACAATATACAAGGCAACGCATGGGTGAAAAAATGGAACAATCCAGTGACTATCAGCACCTTTTTAAAACCATGTCACCGTGACAACAGACACACACACACACACAAAAGGATGTTTTGGGGGGAAAAAATTGAATCTGATCTGATGACCATTTCACCATCAATTAACAGTCACCTGACTTTGGCAGAGTCTCTTGCAAAGGAGTTCACAATCACACACAGACACACACTCAGCGTTGCTGTGGTAACCGTGGATGCTGCCTCACCCTAAACCCCCCCCGGGCCTGAAATATTTATGAGGAATCAGTGTGGTGGAGAAAGATAATAATGAATAATAATAGAGTTAGTATATGTTGTAACTCTATCCCATAGGTCCCACACTGTTCCTCTCACCCCTGGACGTCATGACCTCTGCTGACCTCTGGTTTCACACATCTCGACAGAAAGCAAAGAAACTGCCGCTGGGCGTGTGTACTGTGTGTGTGTGTGCGTGTGCGTGTGTGTGACTAGTACTCTTTGTTATCACTGCCCTTTCTGCATTCCGTGCTGCACTGTGTTTTGAGAGTGCAGGCTGAAGATCCAGTGCTATTAAAAAAAATAAAAAATAAAAAAGACATACATATGAATGATTATGACCTCCTGTGTGCCACAGAGGTCGTTGGCCCTGGTAAAGACTCCACGACCACACCACAGGTGTTTAGTCTGTTGACGTGAATGCAAGGCCATGGTTCATTTACGTGGTTGCGTGTCACGGTTCGTTCCAGAAATCGGCAAATATTATGGCGCCTGTGAGAAGGAAAAGAAACCAGAGCCTTACTTCCTCACCTCTCCCCTCCCCTGCCTTTCCTTCTCTATACATTCTCTGCCTCTCTCCCTCTTACCCCCCCCCCCCACCCTCCTCTTTCCCTCCACCTCTTCTTTTCTCCATTACTTCATTGTTTCCCCACTTCGGCTTTCACTCTTTTCCTGTAATGCCACACACCGGACCCTCCACCCGCTCTCTGGAACACGCCCAGTAGGTGCCGGAACCCCGGTTCCTAGATGTCGTCATGTATTTTTCCCAAAACCTGCACAGCAAACAAGTCCGGTGTGGAGCCCGGTTAGAAGGAGGAGGAGGAGGAGGAGGAGGAGGAGGCATGAAACACACATCTACACCTCCACCTGCCACCATGGACACTAGAACTGCAAGGATGGGATCTCTCAGCCGCTCTGTGAACAATCGCCCCTCTCTCTCTCTCTCTCTCTCTCCTTGACCTTCACATCG
Organism: Colistium nudipinnis; assembly: GCA_016785305.1. Taxonomy (NCBI): domain Eukaryota; kingdom Metazoa; phylum Chordata; class Actinopteri; order Pleuronectiformes; family Rhombosoleidae; genus Colistium; species Colistium nudipinnis. Next base: position 72,802 of record JAFBJU010011768.1, read on the forward strand.
CACACAGCTCAGGTGTCATGCTGTTGTGTATGTAAACCGCCACCAACCAAAAACAGTGCGCAGGATGGGAGCGCGTCTCTGCGCGGAACACGCAATCTGCTCACCCAGGCCTGATATGTTTGAGTTTCCACTCCCGTATTATTCTTTTTTTTTCCTAAAGGCTGGGGTTGTCTTTTTTTTTTTTTTTTTTTACAGTGTGCTGTGTGTGTGGCAACTCTGGATCTTGTGGGTGTGTCACTCTATTCAGAAAAACGTGTATTATACAGCCCTTTTCAAAAATGTGTGTGTGAAATTGGCGGTGTTGCCCTTTTTTTGCATAAATCCAAATATAGGAAATAAGAACCAAAAGGTCCCACACGTTCTGATAGCTGGATACTAAGCTCCATGCTAAAATATATAAACATTGTAACATCATCATTTACATATTGGTATCACACCAGGCCAGAAGTAGCAGGCCAACACGCAGCAGCGCTCTAAGACTGGAGCTGGATATTTGTGTATGGAAAATAGATCCAGGTTAAATTTGCAAAGTCAAAAAGATTTGTAAACAATAAGCATGCAAAAATAATAAACGCGTGACTAAGAATAAAGGACATATTAACACGATAGGACACACAATACCCGCTCACACCTGTACACCATCAGAGCTTGATGTTGATGTTTTCATTGCCACGGTAACCACCCCTACAGGCTGAGATGAGACGGTGAAATCACTGCACAGGGGACAGGTGCGGGACGTCTCCTGCGGGCCTCGTACCTGACGAGGACACGTGGACCAAAGGGGGACTGGGTGACTTGGGCCACTGGAGACCACTGCTGTGGTTAAGACCTGAGGAAGTCTCTACTTTCACGCATTCCATTCAAAGTCCGGGTGTGCCGCCCTACAGCTTATCCCCCAAACATGGCTTTCCTCAGAGGGGGGAGGGAGGGGAGGAGAAAAAAAAAAAAAAACTCCACCGTCTCTGGGGAAGTGATACACAATGTTTTTAATCGACTTGCTGCATTATGAAAAAAGATATTCCATTCCAACAACAACAACAAGGCTTCCTAGAGCGATAACTTTGAATGAGAATCTGAGATTTATTTCAATTGGACCCACAGCTTCAGAGTTTCAGCCACGGTTTCACCCGAGCATGTTGGTCAACACTGAAACCGAACTGACACACGCACACACACCCACCCACGCGCACACGCACACACCCACCCATCCACACACGCACACGACCCACCCACCCACCCACACACGCACACACCCCCCCACCCACCCACACACGCACACCCCCACCCACCCACACACTGATACACAATGTTTTTAATCGACTTGCTGCATTATGAAAAAAAATATTACATCACAATATAACAACAAGGCTTCCTAGAGAGATAGTAACTTTGAATGAGAATCTGAGATTTATTTCAATTGGACCCACAGCTTCAGAGTTTCAGCCACGGTTTCACCCGAGCATGTTGGTCAACACTGAAACCGAACTGACACACACGCACACACCCACGCGCACACGCACACACCCACCCATCCACACACGCACACACCCACCCACCCACACACGCACACACACCCAGCCACACACCCACCCACCCACACACGCACACACCCACCCACCCACACACGCACACACCCACCCACCCACACATGCACACACCCACCCACCCACACACGCACACACCCAGCCACACACACACGCGCACCCACCCACCCATGCACACACACGCCACAAACACACACCCACACGCACACACACGCACGCACACACACGATTAAGTTAAGAGACATTTATGAGTCCAAAGAGTGAGTCTTCCCCGCCTGCAGCGAGAGTCCATGCTATCAAATCTTTATTTGTTTTATTTTTTTTTATCCAAACCATTAGGTTTGTTTCAATCCAGGTACAATAGGCGGAGTCACAGAGCGTTTCCACCTGTCACCCTTCACTGCGTCTCCATGCCGACGCAGGCTGGAGAGAGAGAGAGAGAGAGAGAGAGAGAGAGGAGAAGAGAGGTAGCCTGGAGAGAGGGAGGCCAGCCCTACATAAGCTCCCCATTGAGTTGGAGTCAGATGCCCAGCAGGCAGGGATGACAGCGGTGACAGGAATCTCTCAGTGCATTGTACTTTCCAGTCAGTGCCCCTTCTTCCACACACACAAACACACACACACACACACACCTACACACACCTACACACACCTACACACACCTACACACACCTACACACACCTACACACACTTGAAGAAGCATAAGAAACAAATTGACCACATCCGTACGGACACGCCAGTATGTGCCAAAATGAGGGGGTACATCATCATCCTCATCATCATCATCATCATCCTCCTCGTCTTCATCACCACCAGCATCGATACTTCAGCACACACGTTCCTCATTAACACGCTCACTCTCCCTCTCTGTGAAAGAATGCTGCCCGGCCACACAACACCGCCGTGTGACGGCCTCGCCCTGGGGGCGGTGCAGACACTACACTACACACACACACACACACACACACACAAAGAAAACGCAACAAGGACCCCGCCACTTGCGTATCAAACAGATCCACATACAAAATAGATCTAACATCAGCGTGACAAATACAGAGTGGAGGTGGAGAAGGATGCCGAGATGAAGGAGGACGCGGAGCAAGAGACAGTTTGGACACGCACGAGTGGTACACACACACACACACACACAGGCACACACACACTTTCACCTGCCACTCCTACCTGTGTCCTTCAAGTCCAAGGAGGACCACAGCCATAACTACATAAACCAGCTCCTGCAACTTTTCAAGAACCAGAATAAACCGAATCCATCTGGCACCTTATCTAGCACATATATATAAAAATAAAAGAAATATTCTTGACCCCAAAACTGTAAGAATCCAAAAATCCTGATTAGCCAGTGTCCTGACTCGGGTTCTTACCAGAGGTCTGTACTTCATGGCTCCTGCTCTCCGCTGATTATAATTTTTTTTTTGCAGCGAGAAGAATCCGGCCTCCAGCCTCCACGAAAAAAACTCTTCGACGGAGAGTTTGTTTTTAGAAGCTCTCCCCTCCGTCCTGAGAGCCAGCTGCCATGGCTTCTCCTCTTACTGCTGCTCGCTCACACACACACACACCTCACTCTCTCTCTTTCTGGCCTCGCTCGCCCCTCATTCACCTACCCCCCCCCCTCCCTCCGGAGGAAATACGGAGGGTGACACACAAACCCACCCTCCTTCATCCAGCCCCCCCCCCCCGCCATCTCCAACAGGCTGAAAAATATCTTCCTCCCCTCTTCCTTTAAATTAAGGGAGGGTAGCACAGCCCTCATGCACACACAGCTTGTCCTGACCACACCTCGACAGAAAAAAAAAATGCATAAAGTTGGTCCACTATGTGAAAAAGGGGAAACTCTTTGAAAAAACACAAGTTAATAAATTCTCATTTATTGGAGTCAAAACAGTTCTTCTCCTCTATCTTTTCTCCTCCTTCACCCCCTTGCTTCTCTTTCTCTGGGATTTATAAACTGAAGCAAAAAAAACAAAACTGCAGAAACTCAGCTACACAACTCCATGTGTACAATGCATGCACACACAAAGACCTGTAGTCATTAGTCCAAGTGTCGTTACGTAGAGTATAATTACTCCAGATCAGTGTTGCGTGCACACACACAGACACGCGCGCGCACACACACACACACGCACGCTCGCTCACACACACACACACAGACACAGACCTAGCTGCACATCAAAGGCCTCACGAGTCTAATGCATCTGCTTGTTAACACTAATACCAGCTGACATCTAACAGGCATCGGCCGGGTGTGTGTGTGTGTGTGTGTGAGAACAAAGAGGAAGACGGGGTTCCTCTACAGTAGCTGGATTAATGCTCAGACATGAATCAGGACCTTGTTTGAAGTGTGTGTTTACATACAGAGCCACCTGTTAGTCATCTCATAGTTTTTATTCTCTCTTTTTTTTTTTTACTGAACTTTCACGGTTAGTTAAGGTCACAGAAACATTTTTAGGAAAATAGACATTTTCATGCACGTTTTGAATTTGTATATTATTATTCTTATAATAAGAATAAGAATACTTTATTTATTATTATTATTGTTGTTGTTATTATTATTATTATTATTATTAATAATATTATTATTATTATTATTATATTTTAGTGATTCAAAAAAAACTTTGTGTCTACACTATGTTTAGCTAATTATTTGTGTATCTAAGTATCTTGTAAGTCGTCCCACTCATCTCATTACAAGAGATACGAAAAAGCTATGAAATAAGAAATAAATAAAAAGTTCAAAAACAAAAACTTGGGAGGAAAAGACATTACTTTGGACAAAAGTGGGACCCTCTGGTCTATGATGCGAGAGGCTACAGGCTCCAGCTTCAAAGGGCCGAGCAGCAGCAGGAGATGCAGATTTAATGGGCCTCATTAGGATGCCTCGCTCCTTCCTGTGGATCTGAGAGAACAGGCCCCATAAATACGATGAAATACTGACTGCCGCTACCGGCCTATAGTCCACGTGTCTGGGTTCATCTTAAACATTTTCACCCTCTGAAATTCACCATCCGGCAGGAGACAGATTTTATACCACGGCTGTTCGTGTCCAGCGGGTACAGCAGGTGTAACTTCCATCTGTTCTCAAAAGGAGACAATATCAAACGCACCGTGACAACTGATGACAAACACACACATACACACACACAGACACACACACGCACGCACACACGCACGCACACACAAGGTCTCTTCCACACTGCCCTCTCCTGGTAATCCCATGCAACATGAAACTCAGTAAGGAGCTATTGAATTTTTGCTGAGGCAGACGTCAAAATGCCTGAAAATAACTCCATCCCCGTCTCCCTGCACGCTCCAGAGAGCAACACAAGACAGACAAACACACACACACACACACACATACACTCGGCAGTGCACAAATTCTGCACACCTCTTTGATGCTCTGCTCATTGCCAGTATATTCACAGCCTCTGCTGCAGGAATCTGAGTAATGTTTTCCAGACGCATGCTCTCTCTCTCACTCTACCTTTCTGTGTGTGTGCGTCTGTGTGTGTGTGTGTGTGCGTGTGTCCCTCTCTCTCACTACAGTGTGAGAATATACTGGTTCGTCACAAGGACACGGGCGAAGATACCACCGTTTAACACCCAACACGTAAACCAGGTGCGTGTCGGTCTGTGTGTGTGTCTGTGTGTGTGTGTGTGTGTGTGTGTGTGTGTGTGTGTGTGTGTGTCCCTACAGGCTGATGCTGAGGCAGCATATTTGTGCTGAGTTGTTGGGAGGAGGGGCAGCATCCCCAGTATCTCCCTCAGCTGTCAGACTTTTTAACTCTTTATTATCTTCCTTATTACGAGCTGCCATTACCAATTCTATTAGAAGTCGACTCCTATAAATAATTATAAACATATATATATATATATACATAAAACACATGCAGTAGTAAGATGGTAAATTCAATAATGACAAAACTGCAGCTTCACCTCACTTCAAATAGAATAGTGTTTTACGACTGACATGTTACAGTGTTGATAATAACTTAAAAGTCACTCCCCCACACTCGCACTATCAGCCCTTCTCGCCTGTAACGGGATAGGAACAATCGGGCCTATTATGTATCTGTCCTTTATATCTCTTTAGGCAATAAACAATATGAGTCAAAAGCACTATAAGAGACATAAAGCCATGGAAACAACACAAACATTGTTTTGTGTGCGTATTTGTTATTTGGTTAGAGCAGGTGCATGTCATGATTATATTGACAGAAGATGGGTGATTCCGGGTCTGAGGCCAATGAGGAGCTCATGAATGCACCATTAAACAAATATTGCATGTGTGCATTAGGCCTTTAAGGGAAGCCAAGGATGTGTAGTCCCCTCGATGGCCCTCACGGTCCACATGCACACGCGCGCGCGCACACACACACCACTTGGGGGGGAAACACCAAATTAAACATCATGCTGTTTTCAGGGAAAAAAAAAAAAAAAAAAAGCTCAAATCCCACTGACCACTTTCAGGGAAAAGCATGTGACCTTGACTCCGTGGGAAATCAGAAATGGGAACTTGACTTTCTCTCGCCCTCTCTTTCTCCCCCCCACCACCCCCCCCCCCCCCCCCCCCCCCCCCCCCCCCCCCCCCCCCCCCTCCCCCTCTCTCTTTCTGCTCCCCTCCCTTTAAATTCCTCATTCCCCTCGCACTTCCTCTCCAGTAAAGTTTGTGCAGAGATGATATTTATATATATAGCAATTTTCCACTCTCCCTCCATAGGCCATACGCTCCAAAAATAAGGCTTGGGAATGTCTCAACATGTGTCATCATGTCACACAAATGGCTCATATTTAAGCCAAGAGCCTATACCCCCACTGCATTAAAGACTTCACTCAGTATTGCGTGGTAATGTTGTCACGTTGTGTATCATTTCCTTTTTGCAGAATTACTCCACACCCTCTCGCCTCGGCCACGTTCATTCACCACCCACAGAGGGGAAACTACAAAGCGCTTTAACCAAAGCAAAAGCTGCCGCTGCCCCATGTGCACGAAGAAAAAAAAACAACTGTGTGGCAGCAACGTGTCGTTTGTGTTGCCTCCGGGGGCGCCCCACAATGCAGCATGCCACCATACAAATCGCACGCTATCATTCAGTGTCCTGTGGCGTGACGCGTGTGCGTCTCCTGATCTACAATCACGTATGATCTCACATCACACGGGATGAGTCCCTGCTGCATAATTACACTATGAATCAAAAGTCGTCCTCAGCACCTGGAGGATTAGTTTAGGGCGTGAACGACAGAAGACGGCAAAGTATTTAAAAGTGTGCACAGAACTGTTCGTTTTTGTGTCATCGGTTGAAAGTGCTGAGGAAACAAGAATATCAAATGCCAGAAATGCATACGGTCCATAACCCACCGAGACATGACATCACGCTGAGCATGTGATGTCAGTCCCAATGGGCAGAATTACACGAGCGCTGGATTTCTACCAAAAAAAAAGACATACGATGTTATGTTAAACCTGATTTGGGGGAAATTTGGGTGGTGTGCCTGGTCGGTGGAGGGGAAAACGCCCTGTCCCTGGTCGATGGATGGTTTATAGGGGCCTTGACACCAACATGTAAACAAATGTAAAAAAAATATATTGTATATATATTGTGTGAAACTTTTGGCCTTTCTTTCAGTGGGAAGCCTGTGAGACAAAAGCCAGAGGAGGATCAAACCTTCAGCCTAGTGGCTACAAATCACCCAAAAAAAATGCTGCTCTGAACTAATAAATGTCTTCGTTAAGCCGCAGTAAATATTCAACATTCCCCCCCCCCCCCCCCCCCCCCGAAGGAAAACACATTCCCGAAGGAAAACACATTCACACAGACCCTGACGTTAGCCAGACGTCATCCCCTCACCTTTCACTTTGATTCTCTCCCACACACTTCACACACTCCATCATCTTTCATTCTCAAAATGGCATTTACACCTGCTGAATAGAGGTGCCTGAAACCAATTTAAAACATCATGGCATCCGTCTTCACCAGGCATTGGTTGCGATTTTAAAACGGAAAAAAAAAAAAAGCGGAGACAAGGCGGTGGCAAAAAACTGGCAAAAAAGAGTCAAAAGACCAAAGAGGGGGAGACAAAATAAAAAAAGGAGAAGAAGAGAAAAAGTAAATGGCAGTGCAGGGCGGCTGTGATGTCAGAGTGAAAGAATGTGAGCCATGTGGGCGGCGAGCAAGTCTAGAAACAGACGAGAGGGCAGAAGAGAGAGAGAGAGAGAGAGAGAGAGAGATGGAGAGAGAGAGAGATGGAGAGAGAGAGAGAGAGAGACGATACAGCAGAAGATTGCAAAAAGAGGATGAGTGGCAGGATGTCGGTGACAGATGTTGAAAGTGTCACAGTGAGATATTAATGTTATTTATTCTAAATGTGTGTGTGTGTGTTTTCTGACACAACTCGTGGTTGGCCAGCTTATGGTGGCGCAGCTCTTTATTGACACAAGGGGGCTCCCAGGGGTCACAGTGTTCCTGTTTCTCTCACCCTATTTTGTGCACCTCAGGGTTAAGTGACTCACCACAGTGTGTGTGTGTGTGTGTGTGTATGTGTGTGTGTGTGTGTGTGTGTGTGTGTGTGTGTGTGTGTGTGTGCCAGACCAGAGCAAAGTGAGATGTTTCCACTGTGACACCGAGAATCTAAAAGAGACTGAGCAGCGGGCTTGAAATGAAGTTAATAAGCGAAATGGAGCTTTTTTCACTTCACACACACACCAAATATGGAGACACTCCCTATCCCTCACACACACACACACACACACACGCACACACACACACCCACCCACTTTTCCACTGCGGCTGCACTTTGGTCATGCAGGCATTTCCTAAAGAGTCTAGCTTCTTCCATAAAGACCAAAAATCCTCGTCTGAACCGAAGGAGGCGGTTGAATCACGAGGAGATTTGTGCGTTTGCGTGTGTGTGTGTGTGTTAAGGCACGTGTGCGTGCGCGTGAATGGAGGTCGGCTGCACGTCCTTTCAAACATGACTGCAACTCACTGGTTTCACAACACAACTGTCCGAATGATAAGAAGCCGACAGAAGGCAATCACACACACCCACAAAAAAGGGATCCCACTATAAACCACATTTTATTCTGAGGGTTTTTTTTTTGTTTTTTTAATAGCGTTTGTTTTAATAGAAAATAAAGAATGGACCATTTACTGTATTCAGGCGCATCCTGTGATTTTTTATTCAACTAAAGGGTCTCATTATGGATTCCAGATGGAATGTTAAATACAATATTTAAAAAGAAAGTCTCATAATATCAGGATATAAACTGAGCTGGGAACTCTCTCTCTCTCTCTCTCTCTCTCTCTCTCTCTCACACACAAACAGAGGACGATGGAAACCACAGACCAACGGGGCAGGTGGGGACTTGCCGAGGGAAGGAACTCAAAACCTTAAAGGAACATTCCCACATTCCCACATTCCCCACTTTAATTCCAACTTCCGTGTATATGTCTTTCCCGCTACTGTCCCCCTGACCTCTCAAGTCTCCGTCTTTATCACTTTTGCCTCCTCCACCCCGTACCTGTCCTTCCACGATTCATTTCTCCCCACCTCTACCTCTGCCGGTCTGCATTTATCTGCAGCCCAAGACCTTATATGGAGAAGAGCGTTGGCCGTAGGTTAAAACAACAGTGGCCTGCCCACACTCTGCATTACACCCCCCAACCACCGTCTCCAAGCTTATTATGCTAAAAAAAAAACACACACACGCGCACACACACACTGTACACAAACAATTATGCAAAGATGTATTGTGCAAATGTCAACATCTTCTATTCCAATATTTCCACTTCTACTCTTACCAGCCAGATCTTTTACACGGATAACTTCTAATTTATATTATTATAAATATATATCAATTTTTTTTTAAAGCTGCAAAAGTGTGAAAACGACCAATGACAAGATCCAACTGCACTGCAAATACAGGGAAAAAAAACAAAAAAAACAATCAAATACAGAAAAATGCAGTGGGATTCTAAATGCGGCCCGTGTGTCGTCAGATTATTGACCACGTGGGCTTTTTGCGCTTGTGTTTTGTCTGTTTGCATGTCGGTGGCGGACACCAGGCAGACAACAACACGCAACAGTTTGGAATGAACTGTGTAAATAATTAAGTATTTAATCAGAAATTACAAAAATTTATCCAGTCCACGGTTATGGTGCGGCGGCGTTTAACAGCTCAAACAAAGTTGTTAAATTTCCAAACAGTGAATTTCCTGTTTACAACGAGCACTTCCTCTTTGCTGATTAGACATTAATAACAGCCGAGCCGTGGGACAAAACAAACCGTTAAAACATATAAATAAACACTTCTCCATTATCGCAGGGGCCATTTTATTATTATTTTTTTTTCTATTTTTCACACACACACACACACACACACACACACACAGCTGTTCCCATAGGAGGGCTGGATGGAACATATGCTGTTTAGAAAGGCGGGGGGGGGGCGTGTTTAAAAAAAAAAAAAACATTTTTGAAAACAACAATGAGGTATGGCAAAGGAAGTGTGACATTTTTTGGATTTTTTTTGTTTTTAAAGATGGCTCCTCGGAGGCCATCAGTTTCTCATTAAAGAGTTGTTGACATGGCAGCGTGCAACAACATTAAACCTGACAAATGGATCAGAATTTATACGTGAACCGCTTGAACTCGGGGAAGGAATCTCTGGAGAGAGCAACTTCACGCGGACCAGCTCCCAAC